>OZ005660.1:249447863-249750656 GCA_963930645.1 Salticus scenicus
GTCTGGGTTCTTTATATTCCAGAATTTAAAAACATAAGAAAAGTAAATACATATATAAGCTTTCATTTTACATGTATGTAAGGCCTAGCTGAGAATATTGAAAAGTCTGCTTCATTAAAAAATAAATAAAAAGAAAACTATTATTTACAGAACTGTATATATATTTTTTTATCCATGTTTATCAGGAGCAATTCTGTAGGAAAAAGAAAAAAAAAATCAATGATGTTTTGAAATTATTGAAATTATCTCCTTCTAATATCTAATAAAACATTTTGCTCATATATAAAATCAAGACTAAATATACACATATGATTATTCTATCGGGAATTTTTTTTTTTTTTTTTTTTTTTTTTTTTTGTTACTGATTATTTATTACCTAATACGTTTTTATTCCGATTATACATTCAGGAAATTCACAGCCATTAAATGAGTAGTCATTTTTTAAAATTTTATTTATTTTTAATTCAATAAAACAATTAAGTGCCATTTTAGTATTTTTATTTTAGCAATAAAATAAAACATTAAACTTGTGAAAAATCATTTTTTAGAAAGTATTAATTTAACGATTGTAAATTTTCTGAATGTGAAAACAGAATTCATTTGGTAATGAGTAATTTTAGAAACAAAATTCCCCATAAAATAGCATGCTCCTTGGTTGTTGCTGAGATTAGGTATTGTTCGCTCTTAAAAGATGAGTTAGAAGATTGTTTCAGTCATGTGAGTTTCAATTTTTCAAAGAATTTAACTACATTTTGAAAATATCAATTATTTATTTATTTTTTCCAAAAATTTTTGAAGGAAAAAAATGTATATATAGAAATATATATATTCTAATATTTTTTACAAGAAATTTGACATCCATATGTGTTTTGGGCGACAACTGTAGTTATGTTGCCATGGTAGCAATGGTTTATCTGTGTTCTGCAAAAAAATGTGAATAATTTATTACTATGAAATAAAGGATAAACACCTGAATCCCAGATTTATCCTAATTTTTAAGATTTAACTGTTTCAAAGACAGTGACTGAAAGGTCTATCTACCAACTTCAGACTTCTTAGGTGTGCAATGGTCATATATTAAATTGACATGTTTCTGAAGACAGCAAATATTTATAAAATTTGTTTAAATATTTGCTAATGTATGTAGATTCTTTATGCAAAGAAATATTTTTAAAGTTGATCAATAGACCTTTTATACACTGCCCTGAAAGGGTTAACTATAATAAATAGAAAATATCTTCAAGTATATGTTTGCTAGCGGATCTTACAAGGGAACATTGAAAAGGAGTCGTCTTCAAAAAATATTGAAAAAAATATATTTGATTCTACGCTCCATAAAACACTAGAGAGTGAAAAAATTATCGGCTGAAATGAATTACAGTGATGACAAAAAATTATCAAAATTAAGCATATTTGGCGATTTCACACTGTTGATTTTGAGTACTTGGCGGAGTAGCAAAACACGGTTCTCTTCGTAAATGCCAATCTCGGTGCTAGCGAACTTATCACCTAAAAGCGCTAAATCGCCAAAAATGCTTAATTTTGATAATTTTTTGTGGTCGCTGTAATTCATTTCAGCCGATAATTTTTTCACATTCTGGTGTTTTATGAAGAGTAGAAACACCTATATTTTTTTCAATATTTTTTGAAGATAACACCTTTTGAATGTTTTCTTGTTAGATTGGCAATAGTCAATCCAGCATAGATCAGTATTTGCCACTATTCAGTTTTTAGTATTGGGCAATGCTGGAAAAAAGGTGTACCATTAGACATCGGCCAATACAGATTTATTGACATTGGCCGGTCCGGATTAGATCGACAATGGCCGGTCCGGATTAGATCGATATATGCCGGTCCGGCTTAGATCGACATTGGCCGGTCTAGCATAGATCGACATTGGCCGGTACATCATAGATCGACATTGGCCGGTCCGACTTAGAATGACATTTGCCGGTCCGACTTATTTCGACATTGGCCAATATTCGAATAGCAACATTGGCCGGTCCGGCCCAGATCGACATTGGCCGCTCCGGCTTAGATCGACATTGGCCGGTACATCATAGATCGACATTGGCCGGTCCGACTTAGAACGACATTGACCGGTCCGACTTAGATCGACATTGGCCAGTCCGACTTAGATCGACATTGGCCAATATTCGAATAGCAACATTGGCCGGTCCGGCCCAGATCGACATTGGCCAGGCTGGCGCTAGACGCCTGCTCATTAAATGAACAAATATTTCAGCCAATCAGGAGGCATCTATTTCTGAAAAGAGTGGGATTGGGAAAAATGCGTGCAGTTGGTAGTCGCGCATACTTAAATTTCGCCCTGTATTGTTATATTTACACAGTGTTGTATATAGAGCAGTTCCTCGTGAAGTCAATAATTAAAGGGCACCCTGGTGGATGGCAAAAGAGCTCGACTTTCCCGCGCCCACCACTGTTTTCAATTGACGATCCTAGTTTTATCATATGCTATTATTTTCGCTGTATTTATGGTTTTTTAAATCATTCGCCTTATTAAAAAAAAAAAATTATAATATTTCTTCGTTATTTTTTCCTATCAATTCATTTTTCACAGTAAATATGGTGACAAACTGATACACAATCGGCTGTACCCTAAAAGCACAACAATATTGACCAATGTCGTATAATGAGATTTTACAACGTTGGCCAATATCGATTTATCGACATTGGCCAGCGCCGAATGGCAAACCTTTTATATTTGAGCTTTAAAATCGATTCTTTAGTTCGTTTTCGAATAACTCAAGCATCTGTTCGTTTTGTTTCTGTTCGGTTCGTTCCTTTGAAATAGTAAAATTACAACCAAACTGATTAACAATTACAAATAAATGCTATTTGACTATATAAAAAGAAAAGTCATATTTCTGTATAAGAAAACTTAAGAAACAATTTTTCATATTTAAGCCAACCTTTGAACAAGTTTTGTAAATGACAAAAATGTGATTCTGAAGCATCAAGTTATGTGAAATGGGCTGATGAAATAAATAAAATAGCTTTTATCAGAAAGTTATACACACTGAAGAAATATAACGATAAAAATTTTTACTGTTTTATTTCTTTTAAAAGACTTGCGAAAAGTTTTTATGCAAAATATTCTGTAAATGTCTCTAATAATTAATATCTCTCTCTCTCTCGCTTTTTTTTTTTTTTTTTTTTTTTAACCTCCTTTATCAAAAGTTACTTTTAAGTTACTCCTTATAAGATATAGTCACACCCCACTTTTAATTATGTAATCAAGTGTAACTCACAGTGCCGGCCCGAGCAAATTTGGCGCCCTAGGCGAAAAATGTTCGTGGCGCCCCATTAAAACAAATTTTTAAAAAATGTAAGACACGCAGACAATTATACACATACAAATACTGTAATGAATAATCAACTAATTATTTTTATTACATATTGCATATTATTGTTTTTTCGGCGCTACTTTTAGCGGTAGTAGAAACAATATCCTTCAAATGAATTGTTTTAGCTTCACCTTGAGCTGTTGATAATGGTGATAGTCCTACAAATCGTTCTCACGTCACTATAGAACGCTAGTAAGTTTTTATTAATTTCAGTTATATGAAGCTGAGTTCTCCACTGGCCACAAACACAGGAAGTGTCTGCAACAATTTTATTGCTGTTACTAAATTCAATATGCAATGTACTAGTTCGTTATCACAAAAATTATTCAAAACTTCCTGTAGTGTACTTTCATCAACATCCTTAGAGTCTCCTTGAGTCAGATAATCTCCTAATCTTCTGCATAATTTCAAAATCACTCTGAAAGTTTTTTTTAAGACTCACAATCGTTAGAAAGGCATCAGAAAACATGATTTATCTTTTTGGTCTGCTTGAACTTCTCATCATTCGAATTTCTTGCTGTATCAAGAAAAGAAATATAAAAATTAATCTTAAAATGATGTTTAGGCTTACTTGTTGATTTATCAGCTGACTGCATAATTAAACTTCTTTTTCATTTTTCGTAATCGGACTGTCTCTGACTCCGATGGGAATGATACCGCAATATTAATTTCTTCTAAAAATGCCTCCTGTTTATCAAATCCGAAATCACTTTTACAGTTTCCAAGAAAAAAAATTTGTTTTTAGTAGTGGAGTTTGGGTCACATTTTCACCATTGGAGCGTCGTCTTTTGTTATGTACTGGCGAAAACTTTCTTCACTATTTTCTAATAGAAAATTAACATTTTTTATACATGATCTGGCTTGTGTTCGTAGAGAATGGACAACTAGAACGAGGCGGAGCTTTTAATGTTTGTGGGAAAAAGCTGTGCTATGATATGCTACATTCCACTGTTTGTGGGTTAAAAGAAGACTCCTACAGGTTAAATAAAAGAAAACGTCAGGACTTTGAATGACGTCAGACAGTCATGTTGTCTATTCGCTGCAGATTACCCATAGAATTTTCTCACATTGCAAGGATACTTAAATTCAAAGTGAAACCGGAAGCATTTTCAAATGTTCTGTTTATCAAAGCCTCAATCTTTATTTCTTTCATATCAAACTATTTTTTATTTACTAATTATTTTGGAAGATGAAGCAAGATTTTTGCTTATTCAGATTCAGGTGGAAAAATCTTTTGTTTTTTCAAATTATTATCCTGATAGTGTTTCTTTAGGATTCGGACGAAAATAACTTTTCAAATGAGCCTAATTTGCTTTGCTAATGATATTTTTTCTCTAATTTTCTCTTACAAAATTGTACTCCAAAAATTTTTTTTTCTGTTAACAGCTAGTCTCAAGTATCAACTATACTGAAAACGAAATTTTATATTTTATTACTAAGCTGAGCTACTAGAAAAAGAAACTATAACAGAATTACTTTG
Source organism: Salticus scenicus (assembly GCA_963930645.1). Taxonomy (NCBI): domain Eukaryota; kingdom Metazoa; phylum Arthropoda; class Arachnida; order Araneae; family Salticidae; genus Salticus; species Salticus scenicus. The sequence continues at coordinate 249,452,712 of OZ005660.1, forward strand.
TAAAATTCCATAAAGCCCCCACACATAGCCCCTACAAAGTCACCTAGTCTAAAGAGCTAAAACTTCTTTCTAGTTAGAGCTAGCTTCCTTCAAATCTTCTTCTTTTTTTTTTCTTTTTATGTGAGTCAAAAATTATAAAAAACATGATGTACAATTTAGAACCTTGAATGGAAAGTCAAAACTTTATTGTTCCAATAACGTACAGCCCCATTAGATAATGACTCGGTGACTTTTAGATATAGTGTAAAGCTGCTAACAATTAGATGGACAGATTTAATGACGAACTGTTTTCAAAACTCAATTCGAAGTTGTAAGTTTTTGAAATAAATATATTGTTATTATGGTAAAATCAAGCCAGTTGTTTGTGACTCTTTCTATAGCGCTTCTCATTAGATAAATTAGATTGACTTTGATGCCCTGAGTAGTCAATTCGAGGATTATCCATATACTTCATTTTTACACGTCCAATTGAAAATACGCCAAGAAAAACTCAGTAAATGTTTCTAAGTCATAGCAGCAGCAGACGAAAAAGATTGTAAGTGTTTAAAATTTTCACACAACATGAGTGCTGTGTTTCCAAGACTACATTTTATCTATTCTAAAGTGCCGTTAGATAGTAATAAATAAAATAGATCTTGTTGTCTGGATTGTGCCGCCCTATAGATTTGAGCGCCCTAGGCCATCGCCTAGTTTGCCTATATGGTCGAGCCGGCCCTGGTAACTCAGTTATATAAATAGTTGCATTCCCATTATAATTATTTAATGCACTTGGCGTTATTAAAATAGAATTAAAAAATATATTTAAAATTACTTTTAAAATAAAAAAAAATTAAGTAATTGCATATTGTTACCTGTCAGGTAGAGTTGGGCAAAATCGTAATTCAACTAATTTGTAATAAATTACATTTCAATTGACAGTAAGCAACTACAATTACGATTACTTGTAATTGTAACTGAGCATCTGCAATTAATTATTACTTTAATTGTAACTAAAAGCTTTCAATTATAATTACTTTACTGTAATTATAATTGAAAAGTTTTAGTTACAGTTACACGTAATGTAATGAATAATCATTTTATAAAATTGAAATGTAATTGCAATTAAAAACATTATAATTATAATTATCTGCCTTTAATTATAATTAAATGTTGCAGTTATAATTATATGTAATGCTAATGGGTAATCATTTTATAGAATTAGAATATAATTATAATTACACGTTATAATTATAATTACTTTTCTGTACTTATAAATAAAAACTTATGATTACAATTAAATGTAATTTTATGGTTAATTATTTTACGCAATTAGAAATGTAATTGTAATTACTGACGATATAATTATAATATTCGAATTGTGGCTTTAAAATTAAAATTAGATTTAAGTGGACATCGATTTAACTTCGCTGATGTTCTGACGAAAAGTTATGATTCGATCAATACGAAATTTTGAATTTAAAGTTAAGTGTTCATATGACAAACATTGCATTCCTGGATGAGGGAGGGTCTGATCCCAACTTCCCTTATCTCAAAAATTATAGTCCGAATTTTTAAGAAACTTTATACTTGGAGTTTGTTTGGTGTTAGTAAGACAAAAATCGAATCGTTGGAAGGGGCGGGGAGGAGGGGGGATCTTACCTCCCAGGGAGCTTCATCTCGAAAAATTATGGTCGAAACTTTACAAATCTTTGAATGTGTGGTTGGTTGGCTGTCAGTATAACAATGATTTCACCATTGAAAGGAAGGAGAGTTTTATCCCCCATCCCCCTCACCAAAATTAGGGTACAAATTTTACGAAATTTTAGATTTCACGATGTTCGGCGTTAGTATGGTAAAAGCTGCACTGTTGGAAGGGGGATGGTCTTACCCCCCTTCCCCCCACACACAAGGGGCCTTTTTTCGAAAAGTAATGGTCCAAAGTTTACTAAATTTTAAATTTGGAGTTGTTTGAGAGTTAGTATAAGAAAGACTGCACCGTTGGAAGGGGGGTTCTTACCCCCACGTTGTCTTATCTCCGAAACTTACAACCCTAACTTTTTGAAATTTTAAATTTGGTGTTGGTTAGGTGTTAGTATAACAAAAATTGCACCATTGGAAAGGGGGAGGATTCTATCCCACTCAGTCCCTTATGTTGGAAAGTTATGGTCCTATCTTTACGAAATTTTAAACTTGGAGTTGGTTTTGTGGTATTATAACAAAGAGTGCTACATTGGAAGGGAATAGTGTCTTAGTTGGTATGTCAGTGCGAATCGGCTAGTGTGGTGAACGCCGTTGGGAGTGCGGCATTTTGGATGGCCTTGTGTCGTCCTCAGAAGGTTTAAGGGTCCATCTGACCGCCAAACCTTAGATAAGTTTAAGCGGCTTAGATAAGTTTAAAAGTCCACAATAAAAGTACTTTAAAATACCTTTGGAATGATGTATTATAAGCAAATTAATCATCATTAAAATTGCGGATATCGAAATTTTAAAATATTAAAGCGCTATCTAGTGACAGATTTGCGACATTTACTTTTCAATTCCAATCCAAATAAGTTTTAAAGTGATATATTAATTTTGAAATTATGTTAAATAGAAGCGGAGATACTAAAATAATATAAACATCGTTATAAAAAGATTTGCGTCTGACTTTTTCGTGGTTTTCTCGGAAACTTGACTAATTCCGGTGTGAATACCGTTAAAAATTCTTGTTACAAAATGTGAACTGAGTATCGGAATTCGAAAGTCTGTAAAATTTAAAAGAATAAGGAAATTCTAGGTTTTCCGTGGTTTTTGGAAACATTTTGTCGCGTACACTATCCGCAATATTTTATTTCGAATTCAAGCCATCAACAAAATTTATTTTGGTTTACATTTTACAAAAACGTGAGTAATTCATTCAAATTTATTGATTTGTATTTTTTCATTATTACGGGTATTAGTTATTATGTATGAACTTTTTTTTTTTTTTTTTTATTACATCTTTTTAATAAGATTACTCTCTAATTTTGGTCTTGTGTTTTATATTAAGCTTAAGCTATGGTTATTAACAATTCAGTAGCACTGTGAAAATGCATCTATTGAGCGATATATTTAGTGCAACAATCGTTCAACACATAAACGACTAAATTTTAAAATAGGATTCAATATGTCTATTCAGTTACCTTGCTTAAATATTCTTATGTCACAAATGTGGTGTAGTATTCTTTCTTACAGTAGATTGCATTTCAAATAAAACATTTTATTTTATTTGTAAAAAACACCTTAAATTAACTTGAAATTCTTAGATATTTAAATTTCTAGCAAGAAAATAACTACAACACTAAATTTGTTTTGAAGATATTTGACGTGCAACTTATATGTATATATATATATATATATATATGTAATACTGTACACATTTCATTTATTTGTTCGTTTTATAAACTAGATAAAATTTCATTCTATGCGTATGTATTGCTAAAGTATTTTAACTTTGTTTTCTTTAACTATTTAACTTTTTAAATTTAATGTGACAAGAAAACGAAAGTTTATCCCCCCCCCACCCCCTTCTCTGATATTTTGCTTGCGCTTCATCACCAGAACACTAAAGTCTATTTGCTAATTTTGAAATAATCATAAAAAACGGCAGTTTTTTGAGTGACGCAGCAAAGCTCAAACAAAGCTTAGCAGCGACACTCTATTATACAGCTAATTTAACATCAAAGGAATTTGGAAACGCCGACATTTAATATCTCAGTAAATTGGAGATATTCTGATCTAATATTTTCAGAATAATCTTTTATCTTCTGCATGATGCTATCCTGAAAGTTTCACACTTCAACATTGTATATATTTTGAGATCTGGAGTTGCAATTTAAGACTTCAAAGGAAAAATGTGTTTTGTGTGAGTTTTTTTTTCTCGAAAACGGCTCGAAGAAATTTTATGAAATTAATATATGATATTAATTTATTTTGTCTGAGACGCATGACGTTCTCCGTTTTTCCCAGAAAACTCTTGTTTCTTAGATAATTTAGCTTAAAAATCGAACTATTTTTCCTCCGCCATATGCATGCATTTGAACCGCAGATTCTCAGAATTCAGAACAGGCGTCATTCGGTTTTCTGAGGCTGTGGTTGGTTGGTCCAATCTGAATGCAGTCAATAAAATATTTAGATTGTTTTTATTAAAGGCAAAAAGGAAACTTCATTGTTTGTTTTAAATACTTATTATATATATACTAAATTAAATTTTACTTAAATATTTTTTTTCTTTTTTGTTATGAAGGAAATTATTAGATTTTAAAATTTCACATTTCGCCAAAATACTATTTAGATAATATTTCAAATATGGAAATATTTTGTAATTATATGTATTCTATTTAATAATTATTCATAATAAATTTATAATTTTTTAAGAGAAAATATTTCACATTTTTTTCCGATTAATTTTTTCCGACGTAAAACCCAACTAATCAATCAACCGATTATTTTTTTTCATCATTCATGTATTCATTCGCCGCCTCTGATTGGTGTTTCCTTCCTGCGCTTCTCTGAGTGGCTGAGACTGTTGTGGTTTTATTGTGTTCTCTTCCAGTCCGGAAATTCCGAAATTTTTTAATATTATGATGTTTTACATATTCGCTTTAATTTTACATTATTAGGCACATATTAAGCAAGTATTAAAATTTTGTTAATGTAATAAAATAACTACCGGTATCAGCATATTATTCAATATTTATGATTAAAGATACGATGCTTATATAGTATTCAAGATATATTACTCAAGTTATTATTTTATTAAGCGGCTGATTTTTATATCTGGCAAACATGCCTGAACTCAATAAAAGGGTATTCATTACCTAAATATGGAAACAGATTCTTCTTCGCCCTTCCATCTATCAACTAGCCATCCATAGAAATGGAGTGTTTGCTACTTATCATTCATTTAAAATATTCGGCTTTTAAGAACAAAATTCTATCTAAAACTACTGCGTTGATCTGCTCTCCTTATTAATATTTGCTTGTGATTCATTCTTCGGTTTTGGTAAAATTTAGGCACTAATATCTTTTATTATTATGTTTACATGAAGATAGTATTCAAGATATATTACTCAAGTCATGGTTTAACGGTAAGTTTTTTTTTTTTAACTTATTTTCAAATATAAATTCTACTATGAAGTAAAAAAAAAACTGTTTTGATTAGTATTTTTACATTTGTAGTAATCAAAGCTTTATTTATTTATTTTTTTTTTTTTTTTACTATAACATGTAAATATTAGAAATGAAAAACTTTATAAAATTTTATCTATTTAATCGGCAAAAATATTTGAGGAATAAAAAAAAAATATGTAAAATTAATACAAATCAGTAAAGTCCCTGTAATTCACAAAGAAATTGTTAATGAGGTCTTTGTTTACATTTTTCTTTGACAAAGTCTGCTATTGTTATTAATTCATAAACAGACAATTAACTAGTTTCAGTATTAAAAATTAAACTAATAAATCATATATGAAGGTAAATATATTAAGCATGCACATAAGTAATATTATAGCAATAAAATATACACACATATTTATGATACAAATTAAATTATTTTTTAAGTGTAGAAGTAAATATTCATCATTAATTATCTTTTATTTACTTGAACATTAAACTTGATTAGTAATAATGGTTTGTTCTAAATTTTCATATGCTTTCCTTGTGTTCTTTGGTACTTGTCTGTATGAATTGCAGGATACTTATACAAGAATCTCACAATCCCCCCACCCCCCCACCCCACACAAATGTGTTTGAAAGCAAGGATTAAGCTAAAAATTTGATTAAAAAAGTGAAAGTGAGAAATGTTGCCAATTTTTTTTTTTTTTTTTTTTTTTTTTTTTTTTTTTTTTATCTCAGCTTAAAATTTCTTTCTTTACATTAAAAAATTAACTGCGAGTGAAAGGGTGTGATGACTGTAAAGTTTTGGCTAACACATTTGTACACATGAAGACAGATTTTTATTTAAAATTTTTTTGCAAAATTTTTATTTAAAAAACTAGGGGGCTCTGCCCCCTGGATGCTCCGCTGACCAACCCCTGAGGAACGCTTCGCGTCCCCACGACTCACTTCACCTATTAAACCCCTATGGCGCTTTGCTCGTCTATTCGCTTCTTTACCTTTAACTGGATAGAAAAAATCAATACTGCATTAAAAAAAAAAAAAAAAAAGGAAATACCCATATTTAATGTCAAATTGAAATGCATAATATTTAATACCATTTTTTTAATGAAATAATATGCTAAAAATCAGTAATATTTTTTTCAGAAACGAAAGAAATTCGTAATATCTAGACCATTTTGTGTTATAGACATAGTATATGAACCCCTTGGCGACAATTAAGTTTTTGTCACAATTTGGCGATGGATGTTTTCGTAGATGAAATTTTGGCAAAAGCAGAATTTAGTTCAGTATGGAGGACTATCAGCTTATTTTTTCTTCAAATTATAACATCGCTTTCAAATTATTCAATTATATTTTCGGTTTCGATGTATGTCCAACCATCGTAAAACTGGCGACAACGTTTTATCCGTAGATTGAGATAAATAGTCCTCCGCACTTTAAAAAAAAAAAAAAAAAAAACATTTTAATTAAATTAGACTAATCTTTTAAAAAAATTAGAATCTAATTTTTATAATGCTAGTTAATTTATGACAGTATATAATCGGTACTTTTCCATTTTGCCGGCGAGGCGATAAGTTTGACAAGAATGATATAACCGACGGCAATCCTTAAGCACCTAAGAAAGAATAATTGTTTCAAAACACTTCAGGAACAACTATAGTATCTCCCCACAACTGGATTTGGCGATTATGGCTAAATCATAAATAACAAATCTAAAATAAACAGCATGCAGACTGCCATATTATATTGCAAAGAATCCAGAACGACATTGTTATTGTGCGGCCCCAAAGAAAAATCGCTAAATCCAGTTGTGGGGAGATACTATACTTATACCATACTTCGAATAATAATAAGAAAAACGTTAAAGAGACATGACCGTTTACTTATTTTATTTTATATTTTTAAGAATTAAATTTTCTGAAGTTTTGCTTAAAGCTAGCTTTTAAAAGTGTTGTCCCATAAAAAAAATGTAATCATTTACTTTGTCAAATCCTTAATAACATGTATAAATAAACTTTAAATTTGAAAAAAAAAAAAAAAAAAATCTAAGTTGCAAATTTACTTTTAATCCATGAGATTTGCACCGGCGAAATGAAAAGTACCTTCTCTCCTATTTACTCCATACATTAATGAAGAATAAAATCTGCTTGATTCATTAAAAGAATTTTAGGTGATGAATTTTTTTCTTGTTATAATAAGAAATATGAAATGTATCATGGAAATGTCTAATTCTGTAATGTTAAAAAATTATCAGTGCTAAATATGAATTTTTCATTTATAATTCAGTTTGAATTTAAATCTAAATATTTTTTTATGCCAAAATTTATTTGAAGTATTTTAAAATATGTTTTTAAATGAAAAAGACAAAGGAGATTCTTTGGAAAAAGATGCACTTAGAAATATTTTTCTTCATAGCAGCATTAACATTGATTTTATTATTTTTTATACCATGGATCACATTTTAATTTTCCCGTGGAAAATGATGTCATGACAGAAGAAAAACGTCATAAGAGAAACTTTTTCTACGGTGGCAAATAGAGTACCTTTATAAACTCGACGTTTTCAGTTAATAACTTTGTTAATTAAGGTGATCAGATTTCTACCTGAAATGCCTTCCTTGAAGCATACGGAAGACATTGATACCTCTCACGATGCAGAGCACTTTGCCGTCCACGAGGAAATGCTGTCGCAGACAAAAAAAATTGACGCCAGCGACAGCTACTTTTTTTAATATATAGAGAAAACTAGATTTCTTCTGCTGCTTAAAAAGACAGGCTAAAATTAACTAGGAGCTCACTAGTAGAAATATTGCAGCATGGAAGCACTGCAGATTGTTTTAGGCTTTGTGAGAAAATTCATATTATGGAGTTGTAAGGTACTTTTTGGATTACCATTACCAGTTTATTAGTTTAATCACAATTAACTACATACTGTTATTTTGCTGCTAATCAATAGTATTGTATTTTTATGATTATTACTTTAACAAGCTCGTGTTAGGTATTGGATAATGTTAATACTAGCTATTATTTATTTGAAAAGAAACTTATATCTTGCTTTTAATTGTTTTCCTTTAAATAAATTGCTTTAGAATGTTAGTTTGTATATATATACTTTAAGAATAATAATAGAATTCTCTGTAAATATTTTTGGTATGTGTTCGAACAAACTTATATAATCTGAAATAATTTCATTTTTTAAATCTGCAATTTTATATGAAAGTAATATGAATTTTGGTTTGAATTATCTCAAATTTTATCCTGAAATCAACAGATTGTTTATTTATTTAGTATTGTGCATTGGTATTTATTGTGATTATTACTTTAATTAGGTTAAGTATTGGATAATATTAATATTAGTTTTTTTTTTTTTTTTTTTTTTTTTAATAAAGAAGTTTGTATTTTGCTTTCTAGTAGTAGCTTTGCTTTAAATAAATTGCTTTAAAATGTTAGTTTGCATATATATACTTTTAAAATAATTCTAGAATTCTCTGTAAATATTTTTGGTATGTGTTCGAAGAAATTTATAATCTGAAAAAATTTCATTTTTTAAAACCCCTAGTTTTATATGAAGCACTATGAATTTGTTTGAATTACCTCAAATTTTATCCTGAAATCAACATATTGTTATTTATTTAGTATTGTGCATTGGTATTTATTGTGATTATTACTGTAAGGTTAAATATAGGAAAATGTTAATACTAGTCTTTTTTTTTTTTTTTTTTTTTTTCTTTTTTAAAAGAAGTTTGTAATTTGCTTTAAATAAATTGCTTTAGAATGTTAGTTTGTACATACAGTAGCCGCCGCTTTGTAAAATCATGTTTGGTTCATCAAAATGATTTTACTAGGCGGCTGATTTTTATATCCGGCAAACATGCCTGAATTCAATAAAAGGGTATTCATTACTTAAATATAGAAACAAATTCTTTTTCGCCCTTCCATCTATCAACTAGCCATCTGTAGAAATGGAGTGTTTGCTACTTATCATTCATTTAAAATTTTCGGCTTTTAAGAACAAAATTATATGAAAGATAGAAATTTTCTTTGACCTGGCATTCTTGTACCTATCTAAAACTGCTGCGTTGATCTGCTTTCATTATTCATATTTGCTTGTGATTCACTCTTCGGTTTGGTAAAATTTAGGCACTAATATCTTTATTATTATGTTTACATGAAGCAAACTGAGAAATTTCGAGCTTCGATGTCGCCTGTACATTTGAAGAAAACCATCATTCTTTACCAAAATTTTACGCTTTACCTTCAAAATAAAAACTACCCGCTTGCATATCTTTTGCAGCTAAGTTGCTTCAAAATAAGAACTAGAAACTCTATTTGAATATTTTAAGACAGAAAAAATACTCATTGGCCAATCATGTGAGAATCCATTCCTTGAAGTCATAACTACAACACACGGCGGGGCGTGTTTTTCTTTCTTTTCCCTTTCTGTTCTTTTTTTTTTTTTTTTTTTTTTTTTTGAGGCGTAAAATTTTTGACAAAGAATGATAATGTGATGGCTTGCTATGTTTTGCTTCTTTTTTTCTTTTCAAAAATCTGGTGAGAAAATATAATTTGTTGTTTAGCTTACAAACGGGACCATTTTTACTGTTGAAGAGATTTTCTTTTGAGTTTATTAACCGGCGATGCTGATTTTATTAAGTGACGGTTTGTATTGATTTGATTCTGGATCCAGCAATTTAATCAGATTAGGCGGCTGATTATTACTAATAAAGTTTAATGTTCAAGAAAATACGAGATAATCAATGATGAATATTCACTTCTACACTTAAAAAATATTTTAATTTGTATTATAAATATGTGTGTTTATATTTTATTGCTGTATATTACTTATGTGTATGCTTAATATATTTACCTTCATATATGATTTATTAGTTTAATTTTTAATATTGAAACCAGTTTTAATGTCTGTTTATGAATTAATAATAATAGCCGACTTGGTCAAAGAAAAATGTATACAAATACCTCTAATTAACAATTTCTTAGGTATAATTCATACAACCTTTGGACAAAATCTTTGTGAATTAGAGGGAATTGACTGATTTGTATTGGTTTTACATTTTTTTTTTTTTTTTTCTAAAATATTTTTGTTGATTACATAGATAAAATTTTATAAAGTTTATTTCATTTCCAATATTTACATGTTATAGTAAAATATATATATATATATATATATATATATATATAAATTAAATAAATAAATAAAGCTTTGATTACTACAAATTTAATGGTACTGAAACAAAATTCATGTGAAAATAATAATCAAAACAGCTTTTTTTTACCTTATAGTAGAATTTATATTTGAAAATAAGTAAAGAAAAAATTTAATAAAATGAGAAATATATACCATGAATTCATGACTTGATTACTATATATCTTATATGTTGAGTATTAATTATATATTTGCGTATCTTTAATCATAAATATTGTATGATTTATGCAGATACTGGTAGTTATTTCATTTTCATTACATTAAAAAAATTTTAATACTTGCCTAATGTGTTGATTGCCTGTGAGTATTAAGAACTGCATTTTGAATTGTACTAAATTCATTAAATGATTTTTTGCTTGGGTTTTGATAAACAATATAAGGTTTTTCAATGCAGTCCATAGCACTTTTAAAGCAGGGTTTGAATTTAGTATTAGACATATTTTGCGACCATGAAATCACATTCAGGGGTCATCTTTGACACCTAACTTTTGAACAGATTTAAAAAATCAATTTTGTCATTATAAAACTTTTCTTTATCATTTACAAACTGGTAGTTTATCATCTTAAAAAATTCTTACTTTATCTGTTTCAACACATGTACATAACCTTAAAAAAAAAAAAAAAAAAAAAAAAAAAAAAACAGCAAGTACAAAAATACATAAGGGCTGCTTGCAGAAAATTACACCAACTTCATAAAAAATTTCAAGTATTTTTTTTTTTTTTTTTTTACTTTTTTACTTATTGTTATTACTTAGTTTGTATACAATCAGAAATTTTCTATCAGGATAATTTCTGAAATATTGAATTAATTTAAACCAAATTTTTTTATATGAAACTTGAAAATATAAATAAATAAAATATGAATAACTTAAAGTTTTAAACCTTATTTGAAAGCTTTATCATAACAAGAGATGGCAATGCAGCCACTTTCACTGGGGGACATCCCGCTTCTTCAGCAAACTTCACAGTGGTCTGTGATGCTAGTAAGGGAAGTATGAATCAGTAAAATTGCTATTGAAACCAAACCAAGCTTAAATTAGAGAGCATGGTCAAAAACATAGGGTAGAGTTCAAATTTGCTGCAGCAACACCCATGGGGGCGAGATATAACCTCCTGATAGTTTTAATTATTTCTATAAAACCAACAAAACACACATCGTAGTAAGAATGGGTGGTGCAGTGGTAGCGTGCTCGACTTGTGATTGTGATACAGAGGTTCTGTGATCGGGTCCCCACAAGAGTGTTTTGCTTTTTAATTTTTTTATTTAAATAAATTTTTTTTTACGTTTTTAATTAAATTATTAATTTAAGAGAACATTTATTATATATTAAGAATTTTTTTTTTTTTTTTTTTGAGTATTCTAATTAATAAAGTATTGACCATGAATTAAAGAAATATAAATTTTTATTTATTTATAAAAAAGAAAATCATGGTTAAAAATACGAATATAGATTCTAATTTATAACTCAATTATATTTAAAAGTAGAATAATCATGAAACGATGAGTATTTTTCACAATGAAAGCAAGAAATATAAGAAGATTGATCACAATTATTTGAATTACAATTTTGTTCATCACGAAAATTTTGTTAAATGTTTGGCTTTCCGTCACGATGAATAGATTTGTAAAATTCATATTTACCCAGATTTGAATTTTTCGAGATGTAAACTAATTATAAATTAGTGAAATCCTTTTGAGAAAATTTGTCATTGTGTTCAAGTTTATTGTCAATTCTTCCGACACCAGCAAATTTGACAGTTGTTTAATGAAATATTTGAAATAAAAGTTAAATGTGACATTCAATAGTTAAGCAATTGCTGTTGTTTACTCAGGATTTTTCAGACAAAATATTGCATGAATAATAATACAATTGAGAGCAGATGATTAATTCTTGCTATTAATGACGTCGATAAAAAATAATAATTAAAATTTTACATAGAACACTAGCACAAATCATTAACAAAGTTTTATCTTAATGTAATATAAAAGTATTTCCCGTTAAATTATTAATTTCTTTTAATTTAATAAATGAATTTTGGTTAAAAATTATTAAATTGTCTGCATTGAAAAAAAAAACTTTTTTTAATATAATTAATATTTTCTCCTAAAATAAAAATTTAATTTAATTAAACATTTAAAAAAATAAATATTTCTGTTGAAATAAAAATTAAAATACAAAACATTTTTATGGGGAGTCAATCTCAGGACCTCTGTATCACAAGTCGAGCACGCTACCACTGCACCACCCATTCTTACTATGATGTGTGTTTTGTTGGTTTTATAGAAATAATTAAAACTATCAGAAGGTTATATCTTGCCCCCATGGGTGTTGTTGCAGTAAATTTGTACTCTACCCAATGTTTTCGACCATGCTTTTTAATTTAAGCTTGGTTTGGTTTCAATAGCAATTTTACTGATTCATACTTCCCTTGTAAGTGATGTTTTCTCTTTCTCTTGACCTTTCTTCCAGAAGGTTGTGCTACAATTCTGTGTAAGCCTGCATTTGATTCTTGGCCATTACATGAATTATGAATATATTATGTCGACATATGAACCACATAAAATACGAAAAAATCACCACCAAGTTAATCAAAACCACCCAAAGCAATAGCATAAATATATCTGAACATATGAACAACATAAAATATGAGACAATCACCACAGCATCAACCAAAACCCACCTGAATAGTAATATAAATATCAAAACATATGAACAACATAAAATACAGAAAAATCACCACCAATCAGCCAAACCCCCACCAATGCATTAAATATCAAATTCAATGAGAATCGCAAATTATAATAACCCCAATTACGCTTTCTTTTTCAAAACAATTGAAATAGTAATAGTAGTAATTCATGTAATGACTAGAAATCGAAGACTGGCTTAGACTGATTGCAGCGCCACATTCTGAAAGAAAGATCAAAGAGAAAGGGAAAACAACGCTATCCAAACGCTATCCAAAACTGTAAGTAAAATTTATGTAAATGTTACTTTGCACACATTTTCACTGTTAATATTATGATACAAAGAGATTGTGTGATGCAAAAAGAAAACATTTGCAGAAATTTTACTTGCAGTTTTGGATAGCGTGACGCAATAGACAAATCAATTTATTGAACTAGATAACTTCAATTTATAATGTACATTCAGTGAAAGTTTGATTATTTGACAGTATATTTAAAAATTAAAATCATTATTTCAATATGTAAATACACTTTATTCAACAAAACAAAAAGTGATTGTTATGAAATCTAAAAAGAAATCTTTTTAAAGTAACACTCAGGCGTCACTGAAATTATATCATTTCTTTTAAAACTCATATTTTGAATTCACGAGATGCAAATGAAAAAGCATCAGTGAGTAAATTCTATATATTTTTTCACGTTGAAGTTGAAAATATTATGAATGTACTGTGATATAAATATAAATAGAAGAAAAAAGCAAATTATGAAATAAGAAAAATCTATGTATATTTCAATTAATAGCAAAGCGTCACTCAAAATTTGATATCATTATTTTTAAGACCCATATTTCCAATTCATATCGAAATAAAGTGCTGCGTCACAAACTTTTAACCCGTTAAAGGTTTTTATTCTGATAAGTCATATACGTGAATTCAGCAGACTGAAATTTCTGCTATTACTTTCTTTCCTTCAACCAGAATATTTATTTGATTTTTGTACTGGGAGGTGATTTTTTTTTCTTAGTTCAACTAATATGCTCTCATGCTTTTTGGATTACAGATTAATATGGACTAAACGGGAACTGAAACCTAAATTAAATTTCTATTTTCAATAAAAAACGATAAAATTTCTATTAAAAAAAAAAAAAAAAAAAAAAAAAAGGGGGATGAAATTTCAAATTAAATCACTTCACATTGTAACGCCCAGTCTAATGAGCTTTAATGGAAAAAAAAAAAAAAAAAAAAAAAAAAAGTGACCCCCCCCCCCAACCCTTTCAATTCAAATGTATAATCCCACATTAACGAATTTCCCAGTTTAACTATAAATTTCAGTGATGCGGATTCATTTCTAAATTGGGGTTGTTCATTTAAGGATCTTTCACTTTTAAAGTCACTAAATTTCTTATTTGTCCTCACCCCTTATGGTTCATAACTAACAATTCAAAATTTAAATTAATTTCGTTACTAAACTTAACCCTTAGCTGTCCGTTGGCTCCTGTACGGCCCATATACGGAATTTACGTATATGGGTCATCCGGCATTTGTTCCGCAGCTCCGTAAGCTCCGCTGCGGAGCCAAATATTTTTGGCATGATTACGCTTAAGATGCTGCGGTATCGTCGGCGTTGGCAATTGTGAACACCTCACGTAATTTATGGACACCCCTAAGCGTAAAAAATAGTCTGTTAAAATCTTTTTTGTAATTGGAAGTCAATTGCTAATGTTATTACTTTAAAAATTTGTCCTTTGATCAAACAATTCAAAACACTCGGTGAAAATGTATACATATTTAGTATTTCTAACATTTATAGTGTTCTAGTTTTTACATTATATAGAGTTAATTATACAGTTTTATTTTCAATTACTCTCTAAAAATTAGGATTCTTTTTTTTTCTCCTTAGCATACATATGAGTTGAAATATAAGGATTCTCATGACATTAAGCATATTAAAATTTGTTTATATGTATTAATTATTTAAAAAATTATAGATGAAAATTTAAATTTTTAAAAATATTAAAATGTTTTAAGCTACCGTATATACTCGCGTATAAGTCGACCCCTAAATTTGAAAGATAAAATTGGTTTAATACCAGTATTTTAGATGAATTTCCTTTCACTTGTTTTATCACGATTGATTTTGTGCATACAAAATAAAGGAAACAAGTTTAAAATACCGGTGCAAAAGAACTTTTTTTTTTCTCGATTTAGGGGTCGACTTATACGCGAGTATATACGGTAGCTTTCAAACATTTTAATTTTTTCCTTCAATATTTAAAAAAAATACTTTTGAAGATTCATCATCTATGTAAATTTATTGACAAGCTCGATGTAGTTTTACTTTCTTCTTTTAAAGAAAGAATCAAATTCGCGAAAATTTTCGAGTTCCCGGTGAAATTTCTCCCAATTAAGGTTACAATTAATTACTAGTTTTTATAACGTATAGTTGCATTAAATTTTGTATATGAGAAAGCACCTAGGAGAACCTATGTTTATTTAATTTGGGTGTATATCTGCAGAAAGATAGTGCCATTGTGTTGCAATATTCCCTGTTTAAGGAAATGCCATATCTCAGCGTCTATAGTGTATAAATGCACCATACTTGATATTTCGGATGCTATTATAACAAACTCTGCTGATTTATTTTTGGTGAGTATCATCAGATATATGACGCTGGTTTTACTCACATTCTTCGGTTATTCCCTATGGATATATGGTTCATATTTTATGGATGTATGGATCATAAACCAACGTCTATGTATAAATTTGCACCAATCAGCATACATAAAATCTATGTTGATTAAATATCTACGTATGTACATGAAATTTTTATTGTGTCCAAAGTTAAGAAATATTTTTATGTTTTAATGTTGTTTCATGAAGATTTCAGGTTTTTCAAAGTTTATAATTGTGTTTTAAACTATAAATTAAGACAAACTAAAATGGCTACACAGATTAATCTGGTCTATTAGAAGCTTTGGGTGGAATGTGCTTTACGATACTACTTGGCGTTTTGTTTCCGATCGCGGATAAAGATGCCCACCTTGCCACCCTCGATGTTTCGCGTCTTTGAACGATCAATGTTTGAAATGTGGTAACCTTACCATGATGTTTTGAAGCCGTGTGATTTTCACGTATCAGATTGTTGCGAAACAAAATTTTGTATGTTATAAATATTCAAGGAGTTTGCGAGAGACATGACATTTACAAGGAATTTTCGGCGGCTGTCAAAAAAAGTTATCCTTCTGAGACAGGAAAAATCTGAGGGATTTTTATTTATTTATATTTATTTATATTTCAGAAAGAGTTCTGGTATTGATAGTATTTTTATTTTATAGTTTTGATTGTTCAGCAAATGTTTTATTTCATATGTTTCGTTTGGTTTTTCTTTTGCAATTTTGGCAACAGTAGGCGAATTTGAATTTGTTTCGTTTCACATGTGTTGAGGCAAGTTTAATTGGTAATTTATTTTTGTGTAAAATTGTGATTTTTTTAGTGACTAGAATTTAGTTATGAGCTAAAATATATTAAAATTTAATATATGAAAACATTCTAAAATATAAAATTTTGTTCCGAGGAATCTCGTCGTATTGGATTGCCCAAAAAGTAGCGGTGGGCCGTTTTTCTTCATTCATTACGCTGTAAGACCAAAAAATTTATCGTAAATAATAATTAAAAGATACATCTATACAAAGTGTTCCAAAAGTCCCACACCTCCCTCTTAACTCGAAAATCAGTTGGAATTGTGAAAAATGGCGAAACACGTATTCAATGAATTCAAGAGGAAAAAAGTTTGGGCCTAGGGACTAGCGGGATTGCTAGGGCGGGCAACTTTAAAATTTCAAGTGGGAAGGTATGTCTTGTGATACATCCCTGGAAACCTCTATTTAAGACAATGATTTTGATATAAATAGTTTCGCAATAGTTTCGCAAGACAATGACTTTGATATAAATAGTTTTGATATAAATAGTTTTTATTAAAGAAGATACATTAGTTTTTACACTTTTGAAAAGTAGATTTTATACTTATGTATCCTTTTTAATAATCATTGCTGGACAAAACTTTTTATATCAAAATCATTGTCTGAAATAGAGGTTTCCAGGGATGTATCACAAGACATACTTTGCCCAAAAAAGTTAGGGTCCGGGCAAGGGGGTGATAGGAGGGCGCTAGGTAGGGCAACTTTAAAATTTCAAACAGAAAAGAATGGCATGTGATACATCCCTGGAAGCAGCACAATGAATTTGATTTAAATAATTTTGTCGTGCAATGATGATCATCATAGGGCGAAACTATTTATATCAAATTCATTGTTTTGAAGAGACGTTTCGAGGAACGTATCACAAGATACACCTTCCCACATCAATATTGAAAGTTGCCCTATCTAGAAGCCCCCCTAGCCCTCTTGGCCCAAACCTTGTCCCCCAGAAGTGGTCCCTCTCGAATTCATTAAACAAGTGTTTCGCCGTTTTTCACAATTTCGACTTATTTTCGAGTTAGGTGTGTGTATATGGGGGGGGGGGACTTTTGGAACACCGTGTATATTTTTTTTTCTTGTTACATTTTTAAGATCAAATATCTTTAATAGCCATCTTTAAAATTATATTAATATTAAAAATTATCTAAAGAATCTGTGCAACTAATTTTAAGAATTTAACATCCGCACCCTCACTCAATATATGTTATGCTGTATGCGTAAATGATATACAATTATTTACATAGGCCAGCACACCACACACACACACATATATATAGCACAAGAGATTTGGATTTTCAATTCGATTTTGGAATTTTCAATTTTTAAGGGGAAAGTAGATTTGGGGGGCGGAAATTAGTTTGAGAGGGAAATCCGTTCTAAACACACATGTAGCACCTCATTTTAAAAGTCTGGAAATTTCATGTTGATTGCAGGTGTTTGTATACAATATAGTGTGCCTCCTGCTGGTAAAAAATGGAACTAGGTGATTTTGTAGTAGGCCCTATCATGTTACACCTTATTTTAAAGGTCTTGGTATTTTGTGACTGTTGGTGATGTTCATACAGAACACATTCTGTCTCCTGGCGGTAGAACTAAAGGATTTTGCAGTTGACACCACAATGTGACACCTTATTTGAAAGGTCTTGGAAATTCAAGGAGATTGGTGATGTTTGTATACAACATACTGTGTCACCTGGTGGAGGAAAGTGTATTTTGCAACGTGTGTGCAGCATGCCTTCTATACGGTGCCGCAGCCACAGGCAGCGGAAACACGAGTCAGAGGTTCATTCGGTTCAAGGTTTATTTTTGAGAATTTTTCCATGCTATTAGTGGCACGCATATACGCTGCCGCAGGCACCGGGGTCACGAGCCTGAGTTCTGTTCTGTTTGAGGCTTTTTTTTTTTTTTTTTTGTACAGATGGTTATTTTTTTCGTGATGCTTTCATTTAAGGGGTTACATCCAGTTGTAATTTTCAAAAAATCGATTTTTTTTTTTTTTACATATTTTGAATGTACATATATTTGATAATATTGTCTGAAAATTTCATATCGATCCGGCAATTAGTTTCGGAGAAATTTGCATATTTGTAAAGACGTCTCCGAGCGTTTTAAAGTAGGCGGAGCGTAAACCAGAGTAGCAGCTGTTTTTCATTATCCCTATGCCCTTGTCCATGCTTTTCATAATGTTTTGCTTCTTAGAATAAGAATATAAAAGGTTTATCTTATATCTGAGAGCTATATTTAGAAATTTTAGGTATACAGTAAGTAATAATCAGCTGATATGGAAAATAACTCCAAAAATAATCCCATGTGGCTCTAAGATCGTTGAAATTGCTGCTTATCTTGCTGCCGGCATGTTCAATGAAGGAAAAACATCTCTTCTATACTTCATGAACGCAATGGGACTATCGCTTGGGCCTAATGCCCATAGCTATGTAGAAAAAGAGGACGCAGAGCGCATCTTGATCTCTGACGCACGAGCGCAAGGGAGCACGCGCGAGGGGAGAATGTCACGTAGACAACAACAGTCGGCTGTACTAGAAGCAAATGATGAAGCAGAGGGTTCCTCTTATGGTCCTGGAATAGATGACTCGATGTAAGTAGGAAAAAAAAAATTAACTTAGTTTAAATGGTTCCCAAAACTTTAAATGCGTTTATCTCGAAACGGTGTTTTCAAAGTCGGTGAGCAAAATTTCTCCGAAACGGCTGGACCGATTGACTTGAAATTTTGACACGATTTTCTTAGATATTTTTGTCAGGTAATGATCGTAGGAATAAGGTTTCTGATAATAATTTCGATTTTTTCAGCCACTTTCAAGTGTAAATTTTCATGAAAAAAACGATTTTTTTTTTTTGGGAAGCCGCCATTTTGTCAAAAATCAAAATTTTGACTATTCATACGATCATTACCTGTATTCATCTATTCTAAAAATAAATCTTTTGGTTTTTTTTCATTTCAGATAATTTGGATCATAGATATCTTGCTCACCGCCAGACACCTTTTTGTGGAAGTCCTCTAGGAGATCTACTACAGGAACAGCGGAACCCAATATTTTTGTAAACTCATCACGGATTCTTAACATACATTAAATTTGCTATATGTATATGTATTGTATATATTTCTTTAATAAAAGGCCTCTTCACAAAAAATTCACAAAAAAACACGTTGCATACAACTGGATGTAACCCCTTAAAAATAGAAATTCAAACAAAATAGAGTTAAAGATATAAAATCATACAAATTTAGGGTTATTATGATGGGCCCGGGCAATGCCAATCGGGTTTGTTCGGTTCCAGGTTAATTTGTAGGAATTTTTTCATGTTATTAGCGGCCTGCTGCCGCAGGCACTGGGGTCACAAGGCAGGGTTTCTTTCGGTTCAAGGTAATTTTTTTTTCAGCTGATTATTTTATTTAAAAATAGAAATTCAAACAAAATAGAGTTAAAGATTTAAAATCATACAAATTTAAAGTTAATATCATGGGCCCGGGCAACGCCGGGCGGGTCAGCTAACATGTATAGGATTCCCTAGGTGAAGTTTGAAATTTTACACTGAAGTAGCTTGGACATTTCTCGCAAAGGTCTTTACTTATGTAATTGTGATAGCCATTCTAATTCATCACCAAAATGGCAAAGACTTAAAAGTCGCCAAGATAGCACTACTAAAGCTGTACCAATGAAATTTTAAGAAATGCACATAGTAACTGCTGCTGAGGAACTCAATTATTACTGTAAGCCTTTATATGGTATAATAGATTAAAAATAAGTCCTGCTATACAAAAATAAATTCTGTAATTTTGTAATTTCTGTAATTTTATAACTATTACTTAGAAACGAAAAGTTAGCTTTAGGTTTTTTTTTTTTTTTTTATATTATTGTAGGTATAATGTTTAAATATAGTTGTTACAATTGCAAAAAAAAAAAAAAAAAAAAAAAAAAAAAAGATTTATTATGAGGGATTTTTATATGTGAGGAGAAAATAATATGTGGAATTCAGCTACATCACAATAAATTAATAATACAAATAAATAAATGAGATACTTTTGTTAACTGCATGCCAGAAATTGATCACCATTATGGTAAACATACATCTATTTTAAATTTATGCGAAACATTAAACTTACTATATAAATTAATATACATTTGTGCATATTGTGTTTAATTTCGTATAATTAACATGCCATTATTACAAATCAGAGCTCCAAGAATCTTAAAAAAAAAAAAAAAAAAACTGGTCACCAACAAAAATTTTTTATAGCCAGTAAAAAATATCCCCAAACCATATATATATATATATATATATATATATATTGTTGTTGTTGTTGTTGTTCTAGTTTTAAATTTCTTTGAATGCAGAAAAGCAAATTAGCATAAAAAACAAATATTTACTAAGGCAGAATGATACATCGGTAAACATCTGTTTAAATTTCACATCATGAAACCAGTTTTATTATCTTCAATAAATTAATACACTATCAGTAACAATATATCATTACACCAGCACAATGATTCAGTACCAGTTTGCAAAGCCCATGCAAAGGAGAAGCTGTATAGTCCAATTTCCTGAAACGGTGCAGCAATTTAACACCAAGTTGTAAAAATATATGGAGAAAAGTAGTGTAAATTCCCTAATAGAGTATTGATTTAACACGGTGTCTCAAAACGTGGAAAGAGAAGCGAGTGAAAACGCTGAGAGTTTAATTATATCGGGAGTGGAATCAGAGCCCGATTCTGGAACCAATTTTTTCATCAAAATATTTTTTTTTTAATTAAGTTTCAAAGTTGAAAACATAGTTGTCAGTTAAAATATACTGGTTGGCTATGGTAACCAGGCGATCGTTATTTCACGAGACAAGTTTATACTAAAGTATAAATTGCCAGCATGCGATTAATATGAAAGTATCAAATGGCAATTATAACACTTAAAGGATTATGTGTCATTCTTAAATTCTTGAAGCCACTTGGATTCTACAATATGTAATTATTATTGTGCAAAAGACGCGATTGTGATGCAGAAAAAGACTCTTTTAAAATTGGATGCATTTTTAAACAAAAACAATTAGAATTAATTAAAAATATATAAAAACCCTTGACATTACTTCATGCATTGTTGTAAAATTTTTCGGCTGGGTACCCGGCTCTCATCAGACGTCTGCTTCTGTGGAGGACTTGAGCTTGTCTAGTGATCTTGATCTTCTTTAGCCATAAGGGGGCGTCACACTCCGTCGGGTGCCACTGCGTCGCTGTCCTTACATGTCTCCTTATTGGTGGCTATTTGCAATTGATTCGTGAAACATTGCTTAATAGTAATCTTCGTAATTAGCGATCTTACTGGTTTTATCAAAATTAATAGTAATATTTTGTTTGTTAAAAGTTTTACCTAAAGCTGTATTAAATTTTCCCTCTTTTAAATCGTTTTTGTGTTCGTTAGAATTAACGAACACAGAAACGAATCGTTAATTACAAAGATTACTATTACGCAATGTTTCGCAAATCAATTGAAATAGCCACTAAGGAGGCATGTAATGACAGCGGCGCAGTGGCACCCGACGGAGTGTGGCGTCACCTTATGGCTGAAGAAGATCAAGATCACCAGCCAAGCTCCAGTTCTCCATAGAAGTAGTCGTCTGATCAAAGCCGGGTACCCGGCCGAAAAATTTAACGACAATGCACAAAGTAATGTCAGGTTTTTTACATATTTTTAATTATATTTGATGTTTTGTTTTTGTGCATTATCATTTAAAAACAACTAGTTCCATTACACTGCTCAGCATGAAACTTACCTCTCACACCATTTCAGCATATTCTTATGTAAAATGACCGCCTGAACCCAAGTATGATGCCCATTTTGCCCTATCAACCACCATTTTTTAGGAATGGACAACTATTTTTATCATTTTTCGGTGATTTTATGGCTATGAATTTGATTTCTAGGAGGGGGAGGATTATTTTAACCGTTAAATATCTTCTGAGGGGCTACAGAGTTCTAAAACGTTGACATTTGCGACAAGGGATTTTTTTTTCTTTTTGGGGGGGGGGGGACTGAAATTAAGCATTACATATCTTATATTTTTTCAATTTGTTATTAATGTTATTTTTTAAACTTTATATATTTTTGTTTTTAGGTGTTAAATTTATTATTTTTCACTCTTCAAATCAAATTCATGGTCATAAAATTATCAAACAGGGAAAGAAATACAGGGAGGGGGTGGTGTATCTAGAAAACTGTGGGTGACTAGGCAAAATTTTAATAAATTGTTTTTAAAAAAACAGAATTATATTTAATTACCGAATTAAATTCTATATAAATGTAAATGCATTAATGAAAAGGGGGGTTGAGTGGGGCGGTAGTCCCCCCTCCTCACACAGAACTAATTATCTTATAAAACTCTTCAGAAGCCTAATACGAATTGTTTAACACAGGTTTACATAACAGTACTCGTTATCTTACCTTTTAATCTGCAACCTGTATTTATAGTATTAAATTTCAGAATAAGAGAAAGTCGTGTGAGTGACACATCAGATTATTATTATTTTTTTTTATGGAATGATTTTTGGATCTTTCCATGTTAAATAAACTAATTATTCATCCTGACCATTTTAGATTTCAACAAGAATTACAGTATTAATTCTCCTTAACAATAAAAAATTATTATAAAAACATTGTTATTATATTTGTTTGAGGTTTCAGGTAACAATTTTTTTAATCTTGAAAAATCTTTTTTTTTTTTTTTTTTTTTTTTTAATAAAACTTATATTAGGGCCACACCACTGAACTATTTTCAATTTGAAAATTGATTATCTAATTAACACTCGAATCACCATGATGCACAATCAATAGAAAACAAGTAGCATTTAGATTAGCCATAGGGAAAATATAGTTGTTATTTATATATTAAATTACACGTCAATTAAATAATTTATATATCGCAGAATAGGAGACATTTTGTAATAGAATAAATATCTTGTTCAAAACTTTTAACATATGATTTTACATGGGGCATTTGAAATCAACAAGGACATTTTCTAAACATATAATGTTTTCTGTCAAGCACACATAATGAGGAGTAAAGGGGGAAGAGGGGGGGGGGTTATTTTCTCACTTTTTATATTATCAATGGCAAGTTTGTTTAGTGCTCCTCCCTGGGAAAAATTCAAAAATGACAGCCAATATTTTATGATAAAGCAAAATATTAAAAGTAGATTTTTTAAACAGGGTTGCCTCTCAAACAGGAGAATGAAATTCCCTGACTTTTCCAGAAATATTCTAAAAAAATTCCAATGTAACCATATATTGGGCATAACTGTATCGAGGGCAAAATCATTATGGTACCACTTGAAAAAAAACAAAAGTTACCTATGATAAAATTGCATATAGTGATAGCATCTGTTGCTTATAAGCGAGATAAGAAATTTCTTTCATGAGCGGAAAAGAAGGGTGGGAGTGTTTAAAACAAATGGCAGAAGCTAAAAAAGGAAAAATGACCCTACGTTGGCAGAAAAATTGTTTATTTTATGGTAATTATCATATGAAATTCCCTGACTTTTCCAGATTCTAGTTAAAATATTCATATTCCCTGACTTTTACAGTCAATTTTCGAATTCTCTGACTTTTCCAGGTAGCGTGGCAATCCTGTTTAAAACTTGTCATACTATTATTTAAGGGGGGGGGGGGGCTAAATTAGAATAGAAAAACTATTTCTTATGCAATAAGTAGAAAAGTTTGCAGTAATAATAATAAGAATAATGGTAAGACAATTTATTTCAGAGAAATTAAGGTAAGGTAAAAATTGTATAACTGAAAACGTTGCTCTCATTTTTTTTAGGTTTTTTCAAAACTGAACTAAGTGATCTTTAAAAACTAGACATGTGCTATAACATGGTAATTAAAATTTATAACAGCCCATTTTCTTATTTATATACTAAATCCAAAAGCGAGATATCCTGATTTTGAATTACCAAACGAAAAAAAGCAGCCTTAGAATTTACCCAGGCATTTTTTTTTTCAATTTATTACTTTTGATTTACAAATTTCATGCAAAATGCTCCCTTCATTCAAGGATTGTAAATTAATTTATTAAAGTGCAAAAGTGCTAGAATGTTTATAAAATCCAGAAGACATTAAAAATTTTAATATCTGAATACTGAAACATGTTGAAATAATTCTAATAGTGAGAGTATGCTTTCTTTTTATGGGGTTGTACGATTAAAATTTTTTAACAAGTTTAGTTTAGAAAAAGCTATAAAACTTGTAATATTATTTAAAATATTAATATAAATTCTGTAATTAATTATCCTTAATTAAAAATTATACTCTGAATTGTAATATTCCATTACATAATCCTAAAGTATAATTTTTTTCTTAAGTCTCTTCATATAAATATTTTTCACTGCTAGTACGACAGATCACGCTATTTCTTTTAGATAGCAATTTTGCGTTGTCACCATTTATTGTATTACTAAATGAATGTGCAAACATTTTTATTTAAAACATATAAAGCTGAAAGTTTGTTATTGTATCTGTCCAGAATTATTAGATTTTATCAAAAATTGCTACACTTTTTAATAAGGACAAAATGTAACTAATGCTTTTTAGTTCAATCGGATAATTGATTAAAAAGATATTGAGGACAGACTTAATTTTAACTTTAAAACTACTTAAAAGAAAAAAATATATATATTGATGCCAAAAATAAATAAGTGGAAACATCTCTTTTTATGTTATCGTTTTGAAAATCATTATCCAGTAGTCTGGTCAGATCGTTAGTGATACGAGAATTATATTCCAGTTCCATTTCATTTTGAAAATCGTTATCCATTGCTCCATCAACGGTTGAAATACTGTTGGCTCTCAAAACGACCGTTTTGCTACATGCATAGCAGAAAACATAAACAGAAATCGAAGTGAGGCAAAAAAAGTAAAACCAACAGCAAATCTTGAAAATAAACGTACGCAGAATTCAGTGCCGGCATATGACGCATGCGCGGAATCTGCAGGAAAGTGTGCTAGTTGCTCGTCGCCGGCTAGATGCTAGTTATTCTGAAGGAAGGTAAAAAATGGAAAATCTACATGTACATGAATGCACTGACACTTATGTGCACCACGAGAGGACGTACTCGAGACCTAGAGATGAGAATGATCACATATAAAGAAAAAACGAAATATAATGAATGAGTCGATATATATATTTTTTTATTGGATTTCATTTTTAGTTCATTAATTTATTTACTAGTTTTTAATTTTCTGAATTTATTCTAATTAAATGAATGTTTCAGAGATTTTCTGAAAAAAAAAAAAAAAAAAATTCTAAATACATTTATCCTTTGACCATATATTTCTGCCGTATATTCAATGAACGTTAAATATTTAACGTCTATATGCAAAAAATATAAAATTAATTTGTACATAAAATATGATTCATTTTTATTATTTTCTGTTCTTTCTCAAGCAATAGGTAACGGTATTATATTCTGAAGGAAGATCAAACATGGAAAATCTAAATATACATGCATGTACTGACATAGAAGAAAAGCCATACGTGTGTGAAGTGTGTTCTGAAGTTTTTTCTGGAAAGGCAATTTTAAGCAGACATCTACGAATTCACACAGAAGAAAAGCCATATGTGTGTAAAATATGTTTAGAAGCATTCTCTCAAAGATTTAAGAACGCAGTTACATAAGTGAAATGCCATACGTTTGTAAAATCTGTTCTGGAGAGTTCTCCACAAGGCAGGTTCTAAATTACCATTTACGAACTCATGCAGGAGGAGAAAAGCCATATGTTTGTGAAACATGTTCTAAAAGATTCACTCGCAAGAGTAATTTAAGTAAGCATACACGCATACACACAGGCGAAAAACCATATGCGTGTGAAATATGTTCTAAAAGATTCTCTCAGAGTAGCGATTTAAAGACGCATTCACGCTTTCACACAGGCGAAAAGCCATATGTTTGTGAAATGTGCTCTAGAAGATTCTCTCGGATGGATGGTTTAAATAAGCATGTAGTCACTCACACAGGCGAAAAGCCATATGTGTGTGAAGTGTGTTCTAAAGGATTCTCTCGTAGGAGTGACTTAAATGTGCATTCGCGCACTCACACAGGTGAAAAGCCATACGTGTGTGAAATGTGTTCTAAAGGATTTTCTCATAAGAGTCACTTAAATGTGCATTCGCGCACTCACACAGGCGAAAAGCCGTACGTGTGTGAAATATGTTCTAAAGGATTCTCTAGTATGGGAGGTTTAAATACGCATGTACGCATTCACACAGGCGAAAAGCCATATGAGTGTGAAGTATGTTCTAAAGGATTCTCTCAGAAGAATAATCTAAATGCACATTTATGCATTCATGTCAAATGTGTTCATGTTGCGTGATACAGGTGAAAAGCCATGCATGTAATATGTTCTCTAAATGTTTTTCACATTTTTTTTTCTTAATTAACATCTACAGATTCACACAAGAGAAAAGACGTGTGAGTGAAATAGGTTCTAAACCGTTCTCACTGATGAAATGTCTGGCTGGCCATTCATGCAGATATGTATGGAAAAAAGTCGTATATGTGTGTTGTTCTAAAAGATGTCTACAGAAAGTACTTTGAATATACATTTACGTTCTCCCACACACGAAAATTATATGTGTGTTCAAAAAGATATTCTTGAAAACGAGAGCTAAATAAGCATGTATACAGAAGTAAAAGCTGTAAGCATGAAATGTGTTGATATTTGCAATAAGTGTTATCTAAATAGATATTCGTGCACTTATAGACGATAAAAGAGGTACATGTGTGGAATTTTGTTCAAAGGTTCTCAAAACACTTATCCCTGTAGCTATTTACTTATTCACACACAAACATAGCCATGCGTGTAAAATACAATGTTAACGATTATCTCAGGAAAATGTTCCATATTGATAGCTACGCGTAGTGTCTACGTATGAAGAATATCCCAAGTAACACGGAATGGTTGGGAAACTGTTGGGCCTACAGTTTCCTTCATCGTTGGGCAACGGTTGGTTTTGGCCGCTGGCCCGTTGGGTGACGGTTATATAGTAGTCTTAGGCCCAACGATGGAGCAGTTGGGTCATGGTTGGCAAACGGTTGGGTCATGGTTGGCAAACATTTGGGTCATGGTTGGCAAACGGTTGGCCCATGGTTGGTGAACTGTTGGGCCACGGTTGGAGGACCGTTGGGCTACGGTTAGGCCAGTTTTTCTAACCGTTCTACTGTTGGCCCAACTGTCACCCAACGGTTGGCTCAACTGAGGCCCGGCGGCCAAAAGCAACCGTTGGCCAACGAAGTGTGAAAATGTATATAGGGTACCATTTCTTAAGAATTCTCTGTCATTTAGGTTAAACTCAAGGAGTTAGAAACAAAGCACCAAATAAAAAAAAGTATATTTTTTAGGCTATTTGGTTTTATTTTTACTCAAATAAAATATATCTTTTATGGTGAATAAACACATTCTAAACTGAAAAAAGAATTAATTAATATGTTGCAATTATAATTAATTTATTAGGGAATAAACTAATTATAATTGCAACATATTAATTATTTCTTTTTTCAATTTAAAATGCGGTTATTCACCCTAAAAGATATATTTTATTTGAGTAAAAATAAAACCAAATAGCCTAAAAAATATAATTTTTTTTAATTTTGTGCTTTGTTCCTAACTCCTTGAGTTTAACCTAAATGACAGAGAATTCTTGAGAAACGGCCCATATATATTAAAAAAAGTTTAATTTTTAATCAAAAGAATTTATAAATTATCATGAAATTACTTTTTTAAAAGTGCTATATTCTCAATATCTTATTACTTTCAAAATGAATAAATATATTTCTGAAACAAATTAACAAACTTAAGATAATTTTTTCTTTAAATGTTATAATATTATATAAATTTCCAAAAGAAGAAAAAATATCTTATTTACTCTAAATTGTAATTATATAAAAAAAATTATGAAGTCTGAAAAATAAATCTCAATGTACATAAAAGAAATATACGAAAATCAATGTAATATAGAAAAGCAGCATTTTTATTTGTTGATGTTGATATGTCCTTACTCCTTATAGCACATTGTAATAAATATTTGATTGTTTGCGGATGTAATTATCTGACTACAAATTCTTAACATGATGTATACACATTTCTAAAAGTGAATTATCTTAAGCAAAATGGAAAAGTGACTTGGCTAAGATTCAAACTTAGAATCTCTGACTGTGTCAGTTTTGTACTTACTGAAAAACCTAGCCAATATCTGACTTGAAGGAATTACTCATATGAAACAGAATTTTTTTTTAATGTGATCTGTAAGCTCTTATATAAGTGATTACTACAGGTTACATTGTTTGATATCGACTAAATAATTCAGTGGTAGAGCACTAGTAATTTATACCACATGTCTCATATTTAAATCTTGTTTTTAAATATATACCTTAAAAGTGAAAATTAAAATTATTTATTTATTTAACTCTCCTTTTTTAAACTGACTATTTTTAGCAAATGAGTTCATTTAAATTCTTATTTTACTAGTAATAGATTGAAAGGAATATAAATCAATCTGTTGTCTTATTTTATCTCACTTTAGTAAATATATCAGCAAAATTTTTATACTATATAGAATAGAAAATTCAAATTCTCATATCAAGTCTGATAACATATATAAGATGTTTTTTATTTTTGATGCTTTAAATTTTAAAGAAAGTTAAATTTCAGAACTAAAAATATCTATATCACTGTTGCTGGATTATAATGTAATCAAATTAAAAATTATGTGAGAATGTAATTCAAACTTATTGATTTATAATGAAATAGGTAACAAAGGTAAAAATTAAGAAAATTAAGTGCAGGACCAGAGATTTTAAGATTTTACTGGTATATACACATTTTCACTGATCCGTTTACCCAATCTTTAGATTTTTAAAAATACAGCTGACCTCGTTAACGTGATTCTCTAGGGAGAAAAAATGTCCATGTTATCAGTAGCAACGGGATTATGGAAACAGTTCATGTTAAAAGTAATTCACATTAAGTGTGTTCACGTTAACGAGGTTAGACTGTACTTACAAAATAAATTTAGGTGGCAACTATGACAATTGAATATAATTGTAATTCATTTTAAAATACAAATGAAATCTTATATAAATCAGAAAATGTATGTTTTTGTAAATTGCTTTTCAACATTACAGCCAGGAAATACACACGAGAAATAGAGAGTAAATTTTCACCACATTATTTCAATGAAAGAGAGAGGGGAAAATATGAGATGATGAAGTAATATGCAATGATAAAATGTTTATATGAAAGACTGGGAAAATGTTTGCTTACTCCGCAGTTGCAAGTTATTCTTTAGACATGACGAGCGATTTTTTTATATTTTTTTTATGAACAGTGTAACATTGTCAAAAAAAGAAAAACTCTCCTTTAGTATTTGGATAGGCAACTACTTAAATTTTATTATCTTTTTAAGCTATTATCCTATACAGACTATCGGTGACATCTCATGAATGACACTTTCCGTATGTTCCACTTGGGTAATTAGAAATAATACATTAAAATGGATATTTAATCATCTTGTTAACTTGCTTATTTCGAGAAGCAACGCAGATACGGCGACATTGTAACAGTCAAACAGAATAGGAGCTTTTCATAATGTGCTGTTTCTAGCCACCTGTATGGAGCATACCCAAAAGTTCATTCACGATACGCTATTGCAAATTATGTATCATATATTGTAGTCCTGTAAAAAAATGAAATCTTTGGCTGATAAAAATTTTGAAATTCTTACCACTGTTATTATAAAAAAAAGAAAAACCTGTTTATAACTCCTCTCTCTATTCTATAAATGAATAGAATTTGAATTTTATCAGAGTTAATTGTACTAATAACCCCTTTCAAAAATAGGGAGGAAATATCCCATTTAAAACTAATAATAAAAAATTTAATTTCTCAAAAAAAAAAGAAAAGAAAAATAAAATGGATTAAAAGAAAAAAAAAAAAAAAACCAACCTCCTCAAGGATATATTTGTATCATGCTAACTTCTTAGTTTCTAACTGATTTTCTTTTACAAAAGTTTTTTTTTTTTTTTTTTTTTTTTTTTAAATACATTTATACTTTTTTTTTTTTTATTATTATTGGGCAGAAAATCATATTTATTGAAATTTTGTATTTTTCCGACTGAGTGAAAATAATGCCTGAACAAAGTCGAACCCCGGACCTTTGACTTACAAGGTCAAGGTCAACCAATTGAGCTATCCAGGTCGACATTACTCACTCAGACAACCTTTAGGCTTTTTTTCTGCCTAATGGTTACCTGAATGAGTAATGCGGACCGGTTGTTGGCCTGGATAGCTCAATTGGTAGACCCTTGACCTTGTAATTCAAAGGTCCGGGGTTTGACTCCCGGTCCAGGCATTATTTTCACTCAGTCAGAAAAATTAAAAAAATCAATAAACATGTATACTTTTCCTAGAATGTCTTGGAGCTTTTCTCCATTAACTCCTATTAACAATTAATCTATGTAAAATTGAAAACTATTATTAAATCTTATATTGTGAATAAATTAATTTTTAATTTTATATTTTGTAAAGACAATAGACATAATTATACAATTTAACCTAATTTGCCAATGGAGTAATACAATTCTTACCTACAGTATACAATTAAATGATTCCCTTATTTTTTGAAGACACCTAAATCTGGATACAAAAGTAAAATGCAGGGGTGCAAAATATGTCAAATCCAGCGATCTAGGATCGGGGGAAGAGATATTTACAGAAAAATATACAAATGATATCAGTTTCAACAATGAATTACAAAAATCATAGTTAAAATAG
Organism: Salticus scenicus; assembly: GCA_963930645.1. Taxonomy (NCBI): domain Eukaryota; kingdom Metazoa; phylum Arthropoda; class Arachnida; order Araneae; family Salticidae; genus Salticus; species Salticus scenicus. Next base: position 249,484,049 of record OZ005660.1, read on the forward strand.
TTTCCCTATTTTGGAGAAACTTTTATATAGATTGGTGGAAATGTTGGGAATAAAAAAAAATCTCTGCAACACTGGTAAAATGCATTAGTCTAAAAAAAGATGCAAAAAAAAAAGGTACATTTCAAAAATAGCAAATACTTTTTATTGAAAACAGTAAAACTTAATTAAATGTTACATATTACAATGTTTGGAGCATACTAGTTATCATACAATTTATTTTATTTATTTATTTTGGTATGTCCAGATAAAATATTCCTCTTCATCAACAGTCTGAAAGACTTCCAAGAAAGTGCAATATACAAACCTAAAATAAAAATACTTAGTTATTTTGATTCCATTTTACATAATAATAATAATAAAATTAAGTGCAACACATGAAAATACATCTTGAAAAATTATACTTCTAATAAAAACTTCTCTGAGAGCAACAAGTGTTAAGTAGTTTATAGATTTAATCACTTACTTTTGTTTTATTGATATGATTTGAAATCAACAGAATTAATTTGACCAATTGGCTTGGAAAAGTACAGTTTACATTATATTTACTTAATTCACTGGTAAATTTTTAGCCGCTGAATCGCAACAGAAAAACTATAAGAAATTGCTAAACTTCATGTTTTGTATACCAAATGTGAAAAATAATAACAGGAGACTTGGCGTTGGAATATTAAAACCCGAATAAACTACTACGTCAGAAACGCCAAAGAAAAATATTGGGAATGCATACAGCTTGTTTCGTCAGCCTTAAGCGTGCCGTCTTCAGTGCAAAAAGGATTACGTGCCGTCTTCAGTGCCTTTTTGCGCTGAAGGCGGCATGCTTAAGGCTGCCGAAACAGCTGTATGCATTTCTAATATTTTTCTTTGGCGTTTCTGATGTAGTAGTTTATTCGGGTTTCAAATGTGAAAAAGTTGTAATCAAATTATATTAACTCAAATTCATTAAAACCAAAAAAATTAAACACATCAATCAGTTTTAATTATTAAAATGTGATATTATGTCTTTATCATTACAACTTAAATTTCCATTTTATTTATTTTATAGCATAGATTAAAAAAAAAAAAAAATCAAATTAAACTTCAGATTTACCTCAATTTAAATTCAAATACCTTATTTTCATCCTTTTGATAAAACGAATATATTTCGGCATACACATCGCAGCCCTTCAGATTTACTTTTTACAGTGTATTACATTAACATAAGGCAGGGGTTGATCCAAACAAAATTTGGATCCCTTTTGCGGCCCCTTTACAAAATTCAAATCCGTGAAAAGAGATCCTACATAAAATTCAAATCCGTGAAAATGGACCCTTCACAAAATTCAAATCCATGAAAAGGGACACATAAAATTCAAACTTATAAAAGGAGCCTTTTTACAAGACTTTGCTTTATAAAAATGATACTTTTATAAAGTATTTTCATGTTTTCAGTATTATTTTTAAATAAATGCCTTAAGTTAGCTCAAAGAAACTCTATTAAACTTGATATTAAACATTATATACAATGATTGTAAAAATGAAAGATTTTACACACTATTTTATTTTCTCACAAAAATATTTTATTCTAAACAAAAATTTCACAAAAAGGAACCAAAAAATTAAAATCTGGATTGACCCCTGATTAAGGTAAATTTACCTGGAATGTATATTTAAATTAGTTTGCGGAAAATGGTAAGAAATAAATTTAAAAAATATAAACACAGGATTTTAAAGTTTTATCTATACTATATCAGCATTATATAAGGGTTCTTATATCTGAAATATTTTATTTTTGTCTGTTTTATAGATACAATTTTATGTACTAAGTTGTCATAAAACTAGAATATTGTGGCTACCAAATGACTTTCTTCTATTTTTTCCTTTGCAAATTCACTCAGTAAAAACAATTTATTACAATCATTATTTAATAAAATTATCTTCCATGATAATGCAGTACGATTTCCATATTAGAGAAGTACAGTCGGTAACAAAAGTGTCAGAACACTAGCAAAAATTCCTATGTAAGAAAAGTACACTTCATACGGTTTTGTTAAATAAATCCTTGTTGAATCCTGTTCTTAGTCAGTGTAAGAACACTGACTATACAAAACCATATGAAGTGTACTTTTTTTACATAGGAATTTTTGCTAGTGTTCGGACACTTTTGTTACCGACTGTAGTATAACACTAAATGTAAAAAAGCAAAAAAAGTTCATTTTATTCTCGATATTACATTAAAAAAAAATCGATAATTTTATTTTAAATTATCTCAGATAACCATTCGTTTTAAAGGTATTAGCGAGCAGTTTTGAAAGATACCCATTGTGAAAATTTATTCCCCTCGAGGGAAGACTTCCCCCCCCCCTACATATACAAAATTTTTTCATAGTTGACTATCTCTATTATAAATAATTCTTGTAAATTTCATAATGATTATTAAACAATAATTCTCTTTATGCACATTTATACAAAATTTTGTTCTATACCACCATGTTAAAAATTTAAAAAAAGCAGGATGGCAACGAAACCTGTAAGATATTTTTTACCAAACGATGATAGGCACTAATTAATATCAAGGTGTAACTACATACCAATTTGTATTACATTCTGTGCAGTAGTTCCTGAGATACAGCTGCCACAAAATTTTGCCACGCACACACACAGACATTTTCTAAAAATGGTCAAATTGTGTTCTACAACTCTCAAAACATGTAAATCCATCAAAAACCAGAGGTTGAAAATTTTTACGAATCCAATACTTTTTTCTATTGCATTTAGAAGAAAGTAAAAATTCGCATATTACACACACACAAGATGGTTATACTTAAATTCTTGTAACTAAAAGGGATAAGCTCATATCATGAATTGTCTCTATACCAAGTTTGGTGGCATTCTACTCGCCCGTTTTAACTGCAGAAAGCTTTTGCAGCAAAAGTTTAATGACTCTATATTTATATTTACATATTAGTTTAGTTATTAATAAACAACTCTTATGAATACATTTCTTCTAATAATACAAAAAAATAATGAAATTCTTACAACTACTCGGTATTGGCCGAATACTTAGTCCAAATTTGGCCGAGTAACGAGTACTCGGCAAATTGGCCGAGTACCGAGTATATACCGAGTACTTGGTACGGCTCTATATCACAATAAAGATTTTATAAGCAGTTAATGTTAGTGCTGCACCGAGTAGCACTTTAGCCGAGTAACCGAGTGCTCGGCCGAGTACCGAATAGTTGTAAGAAAGAATGAATAACTGATGTATATATGAAGAATTTTGCACATGTTAAAATTAAAATAATATTATAGTTTTAAAAAATTAAAGAACACGCTTTCATAGAAATGTGAACTAAAAAGCACAAAATATCTATCTTAGTATTAAAATGCAGGGGAAGAGAAAATCGTGTGAGTGACACACTATAATATTTACATTTAAATCTTTAATTAAAATAATTTAGAAATAAACAAAAACCATTTTTAAGAAATCTTCCCTGACTGGGATCGAACGCTAGACCTTTATGTCCGTAGCGCGGCGCCTTACCTCACAGCCACAGTGTCCATGTAGGGAAAGTCTTTTCTTACCACATAGCTTTTTTGTTTGCTCCCAGAGCGGTTACAAACATACATACAAACAAACATGGTGAAGCTAATAAAAGCGTGTTAAAAAGGCCTTTTGAACACAAAACTAAGTTAAATGGCAAACACCATGCTTTCATGAAATGTTTCAGAACTTTTGTAGTGTATAATAGTATACACAATTAGGTTCATTGTTATATTTGATATGTCCAGCTTAGTGGATTATTAAAACCATAATAATTGATAATTTCATTCTTTATTATATAGTCTTTCTCAGATGCGAACCATTCTTAGATAATTCTTAAAGAATATAGAAGTTCCTATACACTTAGGCTTAATTTAAGATGCATGAAAATTTACATAAGAAATGAGAACATTAAAATAAATATTTTATAATTTCAAACATGATTAACTTCATTAATCTTCAAATTCTAGAAGAGTAAAAAAGATAGGTGGTTTTGGACCATAATTTGCAAAACACAAAATTTGATTAACTAAAAGTAATGAAAACTTTAAAAGAATTATAAAACAGCCTTACTTTAAGTAAACAGCAGGAAAAAAACCGAGGTCACCTGTGGTCCAACATAGGATGCCTATGATGAATAAACATATATATATATATTTTATCTATCTATTGATACATTTTTATATTATACGAAGTGAGACATCATGTCATATAAAAATTCAGTTTAACAAAATATGATTTATAAAGATATTCTGAAAAGTAAACGGATTAAGTTCTTTGAAAAACACAGTGTTATAACATTTTGATTAACATAAGAATCAAAACTTTAGACTTTTAAAATTTCATTATGAATTATTGTTATGTTCATTCAAAATACACTGTTAAACTTTTATATATTACAACGAAATATTTTTATAATTATGCTTAAAGTATACGATAAACTTATGTGATAATTTAAAAATTTAGTTGTTTTTAATAAGATACTTATAAATATGTTTTAAAAAGTAAACGGATTAAAGGTTTAGCAGAAACATCATCATAACACAGGGTTCATACTCAAATACGAGAAAAAAATTCCCTGAGTTTCCCCCCCCCCCCCGAGTTCCTAGACAATTTTCAAGAAAATATCAGCGACATGTTACAAGAAAAGCTCCTTTAGGCAGGACAAAATACAGCTACTTTCACTGTATAATGTCATACTACAGCCGATCATGATAGCAATTCAGGTAGAAATCATTATTTACATGTGTATTTTCACAATACTTAATCATTTAAATTTTGATACGAAGCTAAACAAGAAAAACATAACTTGAGAAAAAAAAAATTGTTTTTCCAGGTTTTATAATTGATTTTCCCTGATTTTTAATGAAAATTTCTATTTTACCTGACTTTTTTTAACAAATTCTAAATTCCCTGTTTTCCCTGAGGAGAATGAACCCTCTAACACTTTGATTAATATGAAAACAAAACTTTAGGCTTTTAAAATTTCAGTATGAAGCATTAATTTTCATATGCCTTTCAAAAGAAAGAAAGTGATATTTTTACATTATTGATTATTAAGAAATTAATTTCAATAAGTTCAATTGCGAGCAGTTTAAAAAAAAAAGCAATAATTCTGAATGTTAAACAGCCCTAGATTGCTTCTTAAATTCTCATAATTAACGTGAGACAAGGAAAATACGAATGCTTTCTGTCTTTATAGACATGTATAAATTATTTAATATTTACTCGTGAAAATTTCATTTCAAATTTATTAGTTCAAGCTGTAAACAGGCACAATTATTTATACAATCAGTAATAATACTAAAAAATAAATAAAAGTTTAATTTTTGCAATAAAAGAAGAAATTGATACAATAAATTATACTGTCCATAAGCAAATATGGAGAATATGTAAAAATAAATTGTTCAAGAACATGTAAAAAATAAATAAAATTAAATAAAAATTATTTAGAAACAACAACAACAAAAACCCTTTATAGCAGGATCTAAATTAGATAAATAAACTTTTTTGGTTTTGTTATCATTAAATAACCAATTATTAGTGAAATATACTCGATAATTCCAAAAAATATCATTATTAAAATCATAAACATACCTTAATGTACGGCGTGTCAACTCTTGCAGCTAATAATCAAAGATGGCGGAGACGAAAGCGTTGTTGTTGTTGTTGTGGTTTAGCTGGTTGGTTGGCAGAATGTTTGTTTTTCGCTTTTGACCCAACGGTCGCTTAACCCTTTGCGGCGCAAGACAATTTGAAACATTTAAATTATACTGCCACCGGAATTCATGAACTAAATTAAACTAAAAGAAATTTTAAATTTTATGGTTTAAAAAACCGGCCTTTTCTGATATGTTATAAACGTGAATTTTTGCTAAAATATTTCCGGGATGAATTTTTGCAGCTGGATCTTAAATTTTGCGTCCTCCTGGCGAGGACACCGCGCGTTAAGGGGTTAACACGGTTGGCTTATGGTCTCTGGTTTGCGTTTGGCCCAACCGTCGGTGAATGCTGCAGGCCCAACAATGATATTTTGCAGTTCGCCCAACTGAAGTTGAATACTGTTGGCCCATCCACCTTGTTTTGCAGATGGCCCAACAACAGAATGACACTGTAGGGCCAACTGTTATATTTTGCTGTTGGGAAAACAGTATTTGAGGACTGTTGGGCCAACAATACTATTTACTGTTGGCCCACTGTTATTTTGAGCCCTTCCCCCAACGATAACAATTCCCCAACGAACTAACAATAAATCGCAGTTGGGCCAACAGTCTGTGTTACTTGGGATAGCTCTTGTTATTAGATTCATAAAAAAAATCTTCACATAAATTAAGAAACAAATATCGTCTGCTTAATGCTATTAAATCAATTCTCGTTCATATTGTTCTTCGTTTAAAATAATTCTATCTCAAAAAATATAGAAATAGCTTACTTGCAGCCGAGTCCTGTCGCGGACGCCAGATGTCTACGATAAACCCATAAAAGACATCAACTTCGTATATTAAAAAAAACACATACAGTTTATTTACATGATCTATATACATAACTTGGAATAGTAGGCATCACACAGCATCATTATTCTTTTACTTATGCAATTCATAAGCTAATAATGAAAATAACTCTTTAAACATATTTATAATTATTTGTAGATATAACTCTAAAAAGATTTATACTCATAAAAATTCTCGTATTTAATATTCTTCCTCTAAAATTTAATCTCTTAAAATGAAAATAACTTCCTCATTTTTTTTTTTTTACAAGTCAGAACATAAACTCTCTCTCACGGAAGAAGAGCATAGGAATTAAAACGAGATAGGGCAGCGAGCACGGGAAACGGAGCTTACTTTTCCGCATTAATTTAGCCGAGCGTAGGAAAACGATTCTATCGCCGCCTGGTATAGTATCTTTGAAACTTATCGGAAGAAAGGGAAAGCCCGCCCCTTCCGCTTCAGTCATCTTCCGATTTCCGAGAACGATCCATAGATATAGTAATAAGACATAGATTGATCAGCGAGGCCGAAAAAGTGATGCCTTTTTTTTTTCGGGAAAAGACGGCCATTTTACTCTCTTGTGGATGTCTTTCCCCGACTGAATATACACGGGAATACACACAGATAATTTAGCAAATAAAATTTATGAATAATTTATGTACTAAAGATGAATGAAAAAACTCCAGATACTCATTTTTCTTTCACTCTTTTCTTCTTTTCTTTTTCTTTTCTTCTTTTTTTTTTTTTTTTTTTTTGTCTGGAATAACGACATTTAAAGAAATTTATCGTTTCTGTCTACGATTTCTGTCTGGTTAGAAGTTTTTATGGTCGAAAAAACTATTGGACTTATCCTCATCTTTTGAGATATTAGAGTTAACCCTTTAATTGCCAATCGCAATGCAATCGGACACTTTTGTTACCAACTGTATAGAGTAGAAATTTATGTTTACTCGGAAATGGTTATAAAGATATTAATAAAAGTTTGGGATAAGTGCTTTTTAGAGACCTAAAACAATTGGAATATCCTTAGCATCAAGAAAATTAGTGTTAACCCTTTAACTGCCAATCGCAACATGTAGTAGAAATTGAGTTTAATCAGAAATGGATATAACGATTTTGTTTAAAGTTTGGAGTTAAATGTCTTTTTTTTTTTTTTTTTTTTTTTTTTTTTTAAGAACTAAAACGTTTGGACATATCCTCATCTTCAGAAAAAATTGTGTTAACCTTTTAACGGCCTGTCGCACATATAATAGAAATTAGGTTTACTCGGAAATGGATATAACGATTTTTATAAAAGTTTGAGATTAAGTGTTCTTTAGAGAGATAAAGCGAATGGACATATACTCATCTTCAGGAAAATTCGCGTTAACCCTTTAACGGCCAGTCGCAACATATAATAGAAATTAGGTTTACTCGGAAATGGATGTAACGGTTTTTATAAAAGTTTGAGATTAAGTGTTCTTTAGAGAGATAAAGCGATTGGACATATCCTCATCTTCAGGAAAATTCGCGTTAACCCTTTAACGGCCAGTCGCAACATATAATAGAAATTAGTTTTACTCGGAAATGAATGTAATGGTTTTATAAAAGTTTGGGGTTAAGTGTTCTTTAGAGAGCTAAAACGAATCGACACCTCATCTTCAGAAAAAATCGCGTTAACCCTTTAACGGCCAGTCGAAATTTATAGCATTAAATGGGTTTACTCGGAAGTGAATGTGACGATTTTGATTAAATTTTAGGGTTATTTATTTTTTTTTTTTTCTGGGCACAAATCCTCTCAAGTATCCTCCTTACTACAAATGTTCGTGTTTCAGAACTTTCTACCACTGTAGCTCCTCAGATCAGATCAGAAGACATTTAACGGTTAAAATAATCATCGTTGCTCTCTAAATTAAACTGATGAGTATAAAATTATCAAACAATGATAAAAATGGGGGAGGGGGCGTATCAAGAAAACGGTGTGTGATTGGGCAAAATGGTGATCATATTCGGATTCAGGAGGTCATTTTACATAAGAGTGGGCTGAAATGGTGTCAGATACAATTTTCATGCCGAGCAGTGTTATTACAAAGGAATACATAAAAAAATTTCTGGTATTAAGATTACGGAAATCCGTAATAGCTTGGCATCTCTCTTTCTATATATATGTATATATATATAGGTAGATAGACAGATAAACAGAGAGATATTTGGTGCAAATTAGAGTTTTTCTTCGATTCAGAAAAGTTCCTGCTCACTGTTAACCCTTTATCAACCGGTTAAGAAATACGGCCGAATTTGGGTTAACTCGGAAAGGGATGTATAATGATTTTGAAGAAAGTCTTTGATTAAGTGTTTCTAGAGGTATAAAATCAATTAGGCATATCCTCATCCCCAGGGCAATTCGCGTCTACTGTTTACCCTTTAATTACCGTTTGGGAAATATGGCAGAAATTGGGTTTTCTTGAAAATGGGGTTTTCTTGAAAATGGGTTTAACGATTTTGATGGAAGCTTGGAGTTAAGTGTTTTTTGGGGTAAAAAAACGATTAGTCTGATCCCCATCTTCATAAAAATCATGGTTTGCTGTTAGACCTTTATTTGTTGGTTACTTGCAATAATATGACAAAAATTGCATATTAATGAGGAAAAATATGGCAAAAATCGGGTTTACTTGGAAATAAATATAATAATTTTGATGAATGTTTGGAGTTAAGAAGTGTTTGGGATGAAAAATTAATTAAACTTATCCTCATTTACAGGAAATCTTGCTTTAGCTGTTAACCCTTTATTTTCCTGTTGCAAAATATTGCAGAAATTGGGTTTACTCGGAAACACACATAATAAATTTCAAGAAAGTAAGAGTTAAATGATTTACGGATAAAGAATTGGTTTAACTTATCCTCTTTTTCAGGAAAATTTGCATGCGCTGTTAACGTATCATCCGCCGGTTAAAAAACAAGACTAAGTACTAAAGTCTAAGTACTTAACATGACAGTATAGGACAAAATTTCATATAAATGTATATAATGTGAGTTATTTTTAACACATGAATGTAAAATTTATATGAATTATTGATGGAACAACTATAGTATTTCCCCTCAGCTAGATTTGGCGATTTTTCGTTGGCGATTATGGGTAAATTCTACTTTTGAAGTGGTTGCCATGGATTTCTAACGTAAACAAAACCGAAATATGTTTTTCAGAATCGCATCATTAAAATAATTCATTGAACTTATTTCTAATAATAACAAAACAAATATGTATTTAAAATTGACTTACTTTCTTGATGTTTATGAATTTCGTTATGCTTTTACATTCCATACAGTTATTCAGTTTAAATGCTATTTTATATTTACCGGTAAAATATGATTATATAAATTAGAATTTCGTTTAACATTTTTAACAAAAGGAAAAAATTATTTTTAATGTACATATATGTACATTTATTTATATATATAAAAAAAAAAAAAAAAAAGGAACAGCTTTACTATACGGCACCCATTGCTTATTGCCGTTGCCGATGTTTTGATCACGTGGTATGATGGTGTTTTGATTCACTTTGTGAGTCGGTACTGCGAAACGTTTCACAACGTCGTGAATCGAATCAAAATGTTATGAAACAATACTTTTCATCACTATGAAACATTTTTTTTATGTTTCACTATGTTTTCTGCTGTTTGCTCGCTTCGCGAGCATTAAAGCCGAAAAGAACATCACTGGACGCCCCTAATTCGTGGAGCATGAATCATTAAAAGCATGAAAATTCATGGAGCAGCGGTCACTATGTTTTCTGCTGTTTGCTCGCTTCGCGAGCATTAAAACCAAAAAAAACATCACTGGACGCCCCTAATTCGTGGAGCATGAATCATTAAAAGCATGAAAATTCATGGAGCAGCGGTCACTATGTTTTCTGCTGTTTGCTCGCTTCGCGAGCATTAAAACCAAAAAAAACATCACTGGACGCCCCTAATTCGTGGAGCATGAATCATTAAAGGCATGAAAATTCATGGAGCAGCGGTCACTATGTTTTCTGCTGTTTGCTTTCGCGAGCATTAAAACCAAAAAAAAAAAGAAAACATCACTGTATACCCCTAATTAGCGATGCATGAATCAGTAAATGTTACGTTTCGATACAACAGAAAAAAGTATCGATACTCTGATTCGGGTCTCGAATCACCGTCATATCACGCGATCAAAACATCGGCAACGGTAATAAGCAATGGGTGCCGTATAGTAAAGCTTATATAAAACGGTCGTATTTTATTTTTTACTATTGATTAATTTTGTTTACAATTTATTATTAATTTGCATGGTAATAAAAAAATGACCAAACGCTGGTTGCTATGGCTTAAAAAGTAAACTGCATGCAGGTTGCCATATTGTATTGCAAACAATCCAGAACGACATCGTTATCGCTCAAACCGGCGCCAACGAAAAATCGCCAAATCTAGCTGAGGGGAAATACTATAGTTGTACCTTATTGATAATAGTAGTAATAAACTTGAAAAAAAAAAAAAAAAAAAAAAATGTGTGCATGTAGGAGCATTGCTTTCCTCCTGGGAAGGAAGTGCTCTTTCCCCGGGGCCTGTGTAAATTTTCAATGTGGATATTTTAGAAAGAACTCGTCAATATTTCTAAAATGAATGGTTGAACTGTATTAATTTAAAACGAAGCTACCGATTTCTTTTATTTTTAATGTTATATATAATGTATATATAGTATAGACATATATATATATATATATATATATACAGTCGAACCTCGTTAACGTGAATTACTTTTAACATGAACTGTTACCACAATCCCCGTCAAAATGAAGATTACTTTAGTTATATGATGATCAGTTACTGATAGCATGAACTACTGATAAGATGAACAGATTTTTGATCCCCCTTGAGATTCACGTTAACAAGATTCGACTGTATATCTTTTCATGTCTGCACAAAAATGATTTTTTTCAGCATTTATTATTATACTACTTTAAGAAAAAAATCGTCTGCATTCATCATGGAAAAAATCTTTAATAAATTATAACTTAATAAATAATTTGTATTGAATAAATTTGTATAGGATTAAATAGAGAAGAAAGTCTTGTGGTAATATCAGTTATAATATATTAAAACAAGCGGGTTTTACCTCTGCCACTGCTAACTACATTTAAAAGAATTTTGAAAATTCGATATTACTTACTAATATAAAAACTTAAAAAATATTAAAATTTAAAAAAAAGTATTCCATTAAAAATCAAAACAGTATTTAAACCATAATAATATCAAAGCAACTGATTATAAAGAATCATATTTTTCATAAATTAGTTAAATTTAACTTACTTACGAAAACTTATTCCTCTTCCTTTCATAAATTTATTTCTACAATTAAAAGCCGCGCAGTACTTCGGAATTTTCAATATATATCAACCATGTCTTATTACTATATCTATGATATCAACATTCTATTCCATTGTTGTTTTCGAGTTTTATACTCTCTCATCATGGCTGATGCCAAAAACTTTTTCGGCATCAAAAATCTTTGCACGTTAACATGGGGATGATAGATCTATGTATATTACTATATCTATGGAACGATCTATGAACGCACAGCCAGAAATGTAGAAACGCGCTGATTGGTGTATTTTCAAGATCTGGTCGCCCTCCATCTGTCAGATGAAAATTACTACCTTTCCGTAACATTCGTAATACATCCTACTCTTTTAATCCGTGCTCTCTCTATTCTAGACACGGATTAGGATACAGGATGACAAACTAGATAGGGCGGCCAGCGTGGGGAACGGAGCTTTATTTTCCGCATTAATTCAGCCGAACAGAGTAAGAGATCCGATCGCCGCCTGGTGTAGTAGCTTTGAAACTCTTCGGAAGAAAGGGAAAGCCCGCCCCTTCGGCTTCAGTCATCCAACGAAGGAACAGCCAGAAATGTAAAAACCCGCTGATTGGTGTATTTTTGAGATTGGTCGCCCTCTATATGTAAGATGAAAATTACTACCTTTCCGTAAAGCTAGTAATGTATCCTGTAGAATCTCTTAATCCGTGATTCTAGAAAAACATCAAAAAATTGGTTGCCAAAAATGATCTTTTAGTAATTTTGAAGAGACCATGGAGTCCAGATAGTCTCGCTCAATCTCTTTGATTTTATGACAGAAAAAGGAAGCATTTCCGAACAGAAACAAGAATTTAACACCTTGGAATTACTAAACTGTAATTAACATAAATCTATTTGTTTGTTTACTTCACGGAGTAATATTTAATAGGAGAAGAAGGTAATGCTGAAATTTTGTGATGTTGTTTTCTAATGTTTACAGAGGGCGCCAGCGTGCAATCCTTCCTTCTCTCCAGCTTCCGCAATGTTATTCAATGGGGAAATGTCTCGTTTTAATTATTTTTTTAAAAATAATATCAAGCTGAAAAAATTTCGATTGAAAGCAAATTTCATTAAATAGAGTATTCTACGCAACATGTTTTTTTTAAGAGCGATTTTATGCTAATTTTACTTTGAAAGAGAGCTTTTAAAAAATGACGATCTTTATGAACCGAAGCTAGCGAAAACAGACAATTGGGAGAAAAGAGAATGGAGATCGTTTGTATGTGTCGTTTGAAAATGTAGATTATTATAGATGATTATAATTTTTCATTACTAGTATATTTGACGTATAAAAAAAATGTAGTAAATAAGTTTCTAGCGATTTGATTTTTGCATTAATTTCCTTTTACCAACATCAAGCTTGGGATAATTCTTTGTTGAGCAAGTTTTTTTTTTCATAACCTATTTTCTGTTAAAATTACATACGATTTTCATAAATTTGCTAGTGTTGGCATTGTATTATTTTGTAAAAGAAAAACAATATTTTGGTTTACCGTTAGAATTTAACACTAGTGTGAGAATTCAAAATGCAGTTTAGATCAGGTGTTAAAAATCATGTCAAGAAATTTAACTAGACATATCTGAAAGCCCATTTATTTTTTGAAAGCTCTTCAAAATTGGGATCTTTAAGGTTATCAATATTTTAATAGCTACACACATTATACAGATTTCAATAATACTTGTAGAATTTAATTTATTTGTATAAAAATTAAACTTTCCTGACAATTGTCCTTTAAGTTTTAAGTTATTAACAGATTCTTAAAAGCTCACTCTCATTATTGCAGTTTCTTATAACTTTAAAAAAGCAAATTTACTTCTGATTTTTATTTTCTTAAAGTTGAATATTAATAAAAAATTGTTATTGTATAATTTTTAATTATTTATATATATACTTTTTTACTAAATATTGTATGAAGTAACTAGCATAGTTTATCTGGAATAATTTAGTAATATGAAATGAAGTTTCAGCTTATTTATAAGATAATGTAACTATGCATTTAAAAACCACAATGCAGGAGAAGTATCTGAAGATGCTTAAAGCAGTTTATATTTTCTGCCAATTGTGAACTACTAAAAGAAATAACATGTTTCCCCCCCCCCCAAAAAAAAAATATATATATTATTTATATCTAAATAAATCATTCCTTTATTACCCATTTCAAACTTTTTTCCTAAAATGTAAATAACTTAAGCTTATGCATTTTTTATATTTGAGTACATAGTTTCAACCTAATGTAATAAAGTAAATAAATGCTTCTCAGATATTTATCACATAATTTGTAGTGCTTTTCTTTATTTATGTTGTATCAATTGCCTTTAACTTAAACGATGAATTTTCTGCCATGACAAATTCAGAATTAAATAAAGCAGTAAGTATTGTGTTGTTATGAAATTAGCATGGTAATTTCACAAATATAAAATTGAGCAGAAGCTAAAGAGCAATTTTTTTTTTTTTTTTTTTGTAGTTTTATTTCCTATTTCTTTGAATCACTTATTATATAAGATTGTGTCATTGCATCAGATAATTAGAATAAACATGGCGAATCATACAGCAGAAACATTCAAGATTATTTGTTCGTATGAAATAAATTAAAATATCAAATTATATTTATTCATAGTTACAATTTTTGATTAGCACTCATCCTTGTAGTAGAATTTAGGTGACACAGCGACATTGTTGCAGTAAAGAAATTATCACTTGCACATAAAAATTAAAGATACTTCTAAATTTCAGTAAAATATAGAAACTCGTGTCTTCTATTTAAAGATTCTTCAACAGTCTATTAATAATGCTGATATCTTTATATTTATGGGTACATATTATGTGTAAATTAGAAAATATGTCAATATTGTCTTGCAGAAAAGGTTGCACGAACGAGGCTTATCACAGAAAGCATAAAAATTTTCTGTCACAGGGACAGTCGTTGAAGCACATTGTCATGAAATAACTCATTAGCATATTTCAATTTGTTAGTAAAATTAGTTTATGTTGAATAAATCATAAGCTTGTCCAGCATCAACCATCTTGTGATTTAAAGCAAGGGCTATTCTGTTTAAAAATTTTAAAGCTGTTTGTTCAGAGAATAAAAAAGGAATTATTATTTTCAATACATTATTGAAAATAGCTCGCTTCTATTGTGTAATAAAACATTTTAATTTACAGCAGTAAGCTCATATTCAAAAGCAAGATGAACATTATTTATGTATGTATGTATGCACATACATATATATATTATGCATTGGAAAAATGCATACTATTTATTTTTAGGCTTGTGGATTTCCAAGAATATTTACAGTTTTTTCTAAATATGTGGGTTTTGTAAAATAAAACTAATACATTGAAGTAAACAAAAATATTCAAAGAAAAATATAAAAAATTAATCAATTCAAAAAGTAATTAATAAACAAAACATAAAAATTATGATTTAATGGTTTAAAGCATGCATTAAGGTAGAAAACTATGGTAATTTTTAATGACTGTTATATATGTAGGATGGTTGAGTAATCGACATAAATATGGTGTGTCTGTGCATTCTGTAGCTCTCGAAGACTCGCCACATATCATTGACAGTAGCTCAATCCCATTTAATTATATCAGAGAAAATAGTTTTAAGAATTGCTCACAAGGAAACATTCAAAAGGTGTCATCTTCAAAAAATATTGAAAAAAATATATGTGATACTACTCTTCATAAAACACCAGAAAGTGAAAATTTTATTGGCTGAAATGAGCACAATAGAGCGAGCACAAAAAATTATCAAAATTAAACATATTTGGCGATTTCACACTGTTAGGCGATTGATTTTGACATTTTGAGTACTTGGCACAGAAGCAAAACACAGTTCTGTTCATACACGGCAACCTCGGTGCTAGCAAACTTGCAGCTTAAGAGTGCTAAATCGCCAAAAATGCATAATTTTGATAATTTTTTGTGGTCACTGTAATTCATTTCAGCCGATAATTTTTCACTTTCTGGTGTTTTATAAAGAGTAGCATCACATATATTTTTTACACAGTTACAACTTACACATAGTTATTCACATAGTTACAACTTTGACATGAGTCCCCCCAAGGCACAACTTTGACATGAGTCCCCCCCCCAAGGCACAACTTTGACATGAGTCCCCTCAAGGCACAATTTTATTTTATTTATTTATTTATTATTTTTTTTTTTTTTTACGTATGCATGCATTTTTTAAAAATATTTTTAGCCAACTGTTTCGGGTCCAGTGACAATGTTTTTTAACATTATGTATATTTCTAAAAATGTATAAGGAAGTCATGTGGTGCCCACATCAGATTTTTTTTTTATTATTATTATTCTGTTTTTCTAATAATAATAAAAAAAAATCTAGAGGTTGAGAAGTATTCATGTGACACTAGTGCTATGCTATCGGTGAATGACACCCTAAGAGTGGTCTGTAGACATGCCATCAGAATTTTGATCCTCTACAGAGGGGATGGCTGCCCCGTTTTAAGCTAAAAATTCCAGAATTGAATTTGGTTTTTGCTTTTCCCAAAATTTGCTTAATTTTTTATAATTCATTTTGAAGCTATGAAGTGCAAAAAAAAAATTAAACAAAATTCCTTTTTTTGCACTTTATAACTTCAAAAAGAAACATAAAAAATTAAAAACAAAAAACTGTTTTAGAAAAACAAGAAAAAATATAACAGTTATAAATTTTTGAATTTAAATTTAAAAAAAAATAAAAAATTGAATAATGAGTAATTTTCATAACAAATTTCTTCATAGAATAACATGAGTTTTAGCTGCCATTGGCAGAGAAATTGTACAAGGTGATTGGCAAAGGATAGAGACCATGTAATAGTGCATTTCATCAAAATTCTTTTGATTTTTAATTTATTTGTTTTATTTTTAAGCATAACTTGCAAACACAAAATCCAAGTTCTACTAGTATTGGATAATGGATCTAATTCTCTATCCCCTCCCCCCCTCCATAAAAAAAGGAAGGAAATTTTAAGATTTTGTTTCTACTTTTTTATTGTTAATTTTTAAAAACCTTTAAATGTGAAACTCAGTATGAGTTTTTCAAGTATTACTCAATTTTAGGTATTTTAAATAAATGAAGTGCTACTTTCTTTCAGGTAGATTTCCAAATTTCTAGTTATAAATTATGGTGACATTCATTTAATATATTAGACCAAATTTTATTTAAACTTAAGCTTTTTTATTTAAGGTAAAGACATCAATGGTCACCACCCTCACAAAAGACATGTTAAAATAACCGTTAATTAACATCTAGAATTTGAATCAGCTCAAGCTAGATTCTCCAGTTCTAGGGAATCTAGCGCGAGCAGATTCAAATTCATAGATGCTATTAAAAGTTTATTTCAACATGTCATGTAAGGGTGGTAAACTCTGAGACAAATTTTAAGGATGGTGAACACTGGTATCTTTACCTTATTTAGGCAATTGTATTTCCTGTTGCTTGCATAAAAAGCACAATTGGTTTTTTAATTTTTTCTCCCATTTTAGAAATTAGTTTTAAAAAGAGATTTAAAAAAAAAAATGTAATTTTATAAGATTTTTCTCTAAAATTTTCAACATGCATATTTTGTGATTATGGATTTTATTTTTTTAAGTTTTCTTTTTAATTGAAAATTTGACCAAGATCATAACTAAATTTCAACTGGCTGAGACATTTTCAGAAGCAGAGACCATGAAATGACCTAAATCAGAATTGCTGCCATAGTTTGAAAAGCATTGCTGTATCATCATTTATCAAATGAATATCTTGAAAAATAGAAACTCAGCAGTACCGCAGTGACTAATATTTCAATATTATATTTTATTATGTCGCCAAATGCTTTATAACTGCATTCACACAAAGATGTTGTAAGGACATTCAAAACTCTAATTAGCAACTATAGATAACTTGTATTACATTAACCTTCTCCTTCTGGAGCAAGTTGCTCAAAACATATATCTAGTAATATTTTAAATATCTAATTAAAAACTTTTGTTTTTCATACTATATCTAACATTACTGAAACTTAACTGTACTGTGATTAGTGTAAAAAATTTACTAAAATAATTGCTTTGGAAATTTTCCTGAAAAACACAGAAAATTTTTTAGCCTCAGATCAGTACTCGTTTTAGTTTATTCCTTTATTATATACATCTTAATGTGGCACAAGAATGTAGAAAGAGAAAAATTAAATTGTACTTAAACATAGTAATATTCCTCCCCCCCCCCCCCCAAAAAAAAAAAAAAAAAAAAGAAGCAGAGATTTCTTACATGTACTACTACAGTGAAATGCTGCTGTAGTGCACTTTCTTCATTTTGTTAGATTTATCCAATTTTTCTGGCTTAAATATAATATTTATTTTATGAACTGAAATTAACAAAATTTGAGTTGTGCAGATTTTGTAGTTCTCAATTGCAGGGTTGTTATTTTGTCCACTTTTTTGTCAAAAGTCTGGGACACCGGACAAAACTGGAAAAAACCACACAGAACTGGACAAAATAAAATCCATTGAACTGTACATGTTTAGTGCATAAAAGTATTCTGTTAAAACAATAAATTGCAGTTTTAACTTTAAATTACCACTTTTAGCAATAGAAATAGTTTTTTAAAAATTAATAATTTAATTAATAAAAAGTGTAATTAAAAAAAAATGAAGAAAATGCTAATTACATTGGTTATGTACAGTTTGTAGATGTAACAAAGTAAATATGTTGTGGTGGACTATTATAATATTATCATACTGGATATTAAAAGGGAAAAAAAAAAGTTATTTAATGCTATATTTAAATCTTTAAAAACAAGCCAGAAAAAGAATTTATGCATAATGTTGAGTTATCTTCAGTACATAATGTTGACAATAAAAAAAAAAGAACTTAATCCCCCCCCCCCCCCCATGAAAGAGATTATTTTCAATATTAAAGTTTTTCACAAACAACATGATTGATCAATACATAGACGATTATAATCTTAAAAATAATTTGTTTCTTTGTTATTTTTGTACTTAACAT
Source organism: Salticus scenicus (assembly GCA_963930645.1). Taxonomy (NCBI): domain Eukaryota; kingdom Metazoa; phylum Arthropoda; class Arachnida; order Araneae; family Salticidae; genus Salticus; species Salticus scenicus. The sequence goes on from OZ005660.1 coordinate 249,502,913, forward strand.
GGAAATGTCTGATTTAATACTTCTATACTTGGTTAAAAAAAAAAAAAAAAAATCTCATAAATGTAGATAGAATGTTTTTATCAATTTATGTCTTCATGTCCTTTCAAAGCTAAGCTTTCATTTCTATATAACATTTCATTTGCATTATGCCATTTTTTTTATCCAAGAATTTAAAAGATCAAATTTACATACTTAATCATTTGATAATTTTATATTCTTATTTTAATTTTGTAAAAAAAATATTACTTGGTAATAGAAATTCCAAATGAAAAATATACAAAATTAAATTTTACTTCCACATAGAAAACTTATTTATTTTTTCACAAGAAAAGTAATGTCTTTAACAATATATGCAGAAGCTTTAAGAGAAATAATAGAAATGTTGAGTGACTCCAATCGAATTTCTGAACATTAAGTAATTCACTGTTGTTTAAATAAAATGAAGTAAGAGAAGTCATTAAATAAACAAACGAGAAAATTATAATAAGTGTTTGATTATCTGTTCCCAAATAGTATATTGTTTAATGAAATGGTATGTACACAAATTCTTTTGTGCATCTCTGTAAAAGAACTAATAGTGTTAGATTCACCAAAATGTATACAGTTTGTGTGACATATAACTTGTATATGAAATTAAAGTTCAATCAAATGAGGCATTCTGGCACCATCATGTTTTTAATAATTTTCAGACTATATAATATTACAGAATTTTTCATTATTCCCCTTAAAAAAAAAGCTATAAATACTAGATTCACCAAAATAAATCAATACAATTCATTCGACAGTGACCTCTAACATGTATATGAAGTTTCAGCTGATTTGATTAAGGAATTTAGATGCTATCACACTTTAGATTATCTGAGCCCATAGGCTATAATGATAAAGAATTTATCTTTGTGTTCTGGTAAAGGAAAAAAAAAAAATGTTCTGGATTCTCCAAGATGTATACAGTTTGTGCTGCGATAACCTATAACATATGTACTAATTTTTAGTTCATTTGATCAAAGCATTTAGACAATATTGTGTTCACTCTACTCAGACATACATACATCATTGTAAAAATAGCAAAAATGAACTTATGGGACCTGAAAACATATAGATACACTAACATAACAAAGTCAAATTTTTGTCATGATTACAATACTTTCCTTACCTATGTGTTTTCAGAAAGTAAAAAATGCCATGAAAGATATGTGAACCATTCATTTCATCGTTCACAGTAACTCAGAACCCGGTGACAACACGGTTCTGACTTCAAAGTCAGATTTTCGAATAGTTTTCTTTTAATTAATTTAAATATGAAAATAATAAGCTCTTAATAGCAATAAAATAGCCATTAAAAAATTAGCTATGATTTAATTGTTGCCAAAAAAAAAAAAAAAAAAATTACGAGTTCATTTTCTTTCGACATAAAAATAAATACTTTTAATTCAACGTGAATGTGGAAAAATGATAAAAAGTTAAATTATGCATTTCACAAAAATTGATGCCATTATCAGTTTTAAAATTTTATACACATTGATAAGTGCTAATGTACGTGGCTAATATACATTGTTCTAAAAGGAGTAATATTTTATTTTTAAAACCAACTTTTTTTTCACTATTATTTCACTGAACTGATTTCACGTGCTTAAATATTATTTTTTAGCCTCACGTATTTTATTAATGACTCATCAGAAAATTTAAAAACATGGTATATAAAAAGTTTTTTTTTTATCTTATAATTATTTTTTATCAAACTTTTAGCATAACCCTTACTTTGAAACACAAATGGAGAAGGGGGGAGAGTAACATTCTATTTATTATCCTGCAATTCATACAGACTGACGCTGAAAATAAACCACTATTACATGAATGTTTAACAAAATTAATCAGCGATAAATATTATTTCCAGACTTTCAAATATATTTTGTTTCGTATTTTCTAAATATGTTTGTTTACATTTTATAGGTACCTATTATTTGAATATGCTTAAATTATTTACCATCATATATGAATGTGATAGATTAGTTTTATTAAATATTAAAGAAATGTTTATTCTAAAATTTATTAAAAATCGTCTTTCCGTTTTGATGTCTAATAATAACTGACTTTGCATCTGTAAAAGAAAACTGTAAACAAAGGCAATGATCTCTAATTTGCAAATTCCTATTATCTGCACAACCTCTGGACAAAACTTTTGAGAGTTAGAGGGAGTTGACTGTAAAACAAACGAAAAGTTTTTTCGTAGTTCAATATTGCACTTTTATTTTTCAACTTAAAATAGATAAATAATACAAACTATGGATTTTTTTTTTTTTTTTTTTTTTATCCTAGAGAGCTTGCAGGACAGTTTAAAAGTAGGTATCTTACTTATTGATACAGTTCATTGGGTACCAGCTTCGAGTTTATACAAAAAGTTGTATCCTTTAAAAAAAAAAAAAAGTGCAAATATTATGGCTAAAAATTCCATAATTATTATCACTTGTACTGTTTGAATGTATAATAATATTAACATTGAAAAGAAAAAACCCATCACCTGTATATACTTAGTATTTGTTATCAAATAACTTATTTTTCTAAAGATATTTTTAATATTAATTGAATTATAGTTTAGATTTGGCATTATATTTATACTTTGAGTTTATATAGTTCATAAATTTTAATATTGAACATCTGGTTTTGTCTTTTGGTTGGTTTCTTCCGGTTTTTTCCAGTTTCTTCCACTGTCCTGGAAGAAACCCAACCCTGCTTTAAAGTAATATAAACATCATCAAATCTCTCTTACACATATCAAAATAGAGTATCTTTAAATTCTTCAGGAATTTGGGCAGATTTTAAATTTCATTGTTAAATTTACTTTATAAACATAGCCTGTATATACCTGGACCAAATTATTTACTTTATCACTAATTTTTGTAATTATTGTAATACTAGCAACTTTTTCATTTAAAACCTCTGAATTAAGTTGATAAAGAAAAATTAATACATCAGATTTTGTCTTCTGAGCTAACAGTTTTTCACAACGTAAATAAAGTGCATCTTAACTGCGAAAATTTATTGTTTATGTCTGAAAACTTTTGCATTATTATAGAATTGTGTTAAGATCTACATTTTATGAAATAATAAGCATTTTTCCTAAATAAGCTTTAATTTTGCATGCACAAAAAATTAACAAAATCTATTTTCATAATTTAATAGCCAAATGTATTGAGCAACTTATTTGAAAATGATGAACAAATATCGTGTAAGTTTTAAGCAATAATACGAAAATCATATACAGTTCCTCTGGGGAAAAAAAAAAAAAAAAAAAAAAAGATGTATTGTAAGGTAGTTATGTGAATAAATATTGATAAAACACTCACCATTTTCTTTTTTTTAAGGAATTGAAATTCAGGTAATTCTTTTGAATACTAACTGTTTGAATTTACACAATATTTATTTGGGGTTTTCATATTAGTTCCTAGTTCAATACATTGGGCTATTCAATTATACAAAAGAAATTTTGTTGAAGCTTGCACATGCATAATTCAATATTTTGTAAAAATGCTCATATTTCACTGATTAGATATTTAATAATTTTGCTTTAGGTGTACCTTTTAACAGGATAATCCTAAACAATTTTATTTTCTTACTGGTCTCGTTTTTGCTTTCGTGGCAAAACTTTCAATGCAAAAGGAGATGTAGTGCTTTCTTTACACTCTTAATATTTCGATATTATTCAGCCAGTATTTTTTAAATATTTCACTAAATGTCTGGTAATTTATGTTAAAGTAGTATACAATGAGTATAAAAATAAGACAAACAACAATGTCTAAAACACCAAATAAAAATATTAGTAGAACAGCCAGTTATTTCAGTAGCATTTATCATGAAGACTGTACGCTAACCGCTACTGAAACAGCGGTCTGCTCTACTATTATTTTTATTTGGCGTTGTTGTTTGTCTTATTTTTATAATCCCACGCCAAGCACTATTAATATTTAATATACCATGAATCTAAGGAGAAATATAATAAAATTTGAATATCACTATCACACATCATCTAATGTTGCAGATTATATAGAAAGAAAGCTCTAAATAATGGATTATCTTCTTAATTTTTTCGTACATATATACTTAATTGGGCTTTTGCCGGCATTTTTTGCCTGACACCTGGAGGCTTCATCTGCAATTTCACTGATCAGGGTTTTTGTTGTTATCCCAGGTGCCAGCCCCTTCCCTGATCTCAATTAGCAGAGTCATTAACCCGATCGGTGGTACTCGGAAAATGTTCCAAGTTTTCTAGATAATTTTCAAGACATTATTAGTAACAAGTTATGTAATCATATAAGGGCAATGCTATGGTTTGATTTCCCACTATTAAAATTCCATAGTTTAAAATGAATCCAGAATTCTCAGAGTCTCTGAAGATAAATTTCCTGTTAGGGTGAGGTGAAATAAAATTGGGTGGAACTTTAATGTTAAAAAAAAAAAACTTCGTTGAGAAAATATAAAAAGTTGGGAAGTTGAGAACTAAAAACAGTTTTACTAGAGGCAAAGTCACAAACAAGACACTTGTCTTGGACCCATCTGTAAAAAATTAAGCTCAATAATGAGAAGTATAATGAATCTGAGAAAAAACAAGCAGTCATATTGAATTTTTAAAAAATCATGTTTGATGCTGGAATTAATAACTATGAACACATTATACTTCAAAAACTTCATTAGTTATTTGTAATGTATAATTTTTTTAAAAATGGAAAAATAAGAAAAAAATTCCACATAAACAGGAATTATGAGGAATATCTTAATCATAATGATATTAAACTAGTTTTAAATACAATTCATGACAGTTGTATAGAAGTCATTGTCTCTGAATATTTTAATTGAAAATTTCATAAGATGTTAAAATTTCAGATTTTTTTAACATAGGAAAATAAGTCAAAATTTTGCACAATAATGCAGTATTATGAGAATTTATGCAAATAGTATACATATGGAGTTGTGTCAAAACAAATATAAAACTGTATCTAATAAAATATTTCAAAATGGAAAGAGAAAGGGTAGCCTAGTCAGTGAGGCATTTCATTCTGAGATCATGCCAGGTTAACAATACATTTCATTTCTTTTAACATTACTGCAGTATACTGTATAATAGAAATTTAAGAAAACAATTGGTACTTTTTTTTTGGGGGGGGGGGGGAGTCCATTAAATTCTAATATTTATGTTTAGTGCACATTAGAAACTTCAGTAAAAATTTTATGAAGTCACTCATGACATAAAATAAAGAAATGCAAAAAAGTTTTCAGATATATGCAAGGAGGGAACTGCATAGTTGCAATGAGAAGAGAAAGTTTAAATATTAGATTACAAGAAACTTTTATTCTCGTAATTTGATATATAAGTTATAAAGTACTAAAATAGCTTAAAAATCATTTATGATTAGCGGGTCGATGTTATCTCGCAAAGTTAGTTTTTAAATTCCACTTTTATATAATACTTAATACATATCTGAGTAAATCATTTTTTATTTAAATGCTGCACCACATTAGATTGCATCTTATAAATTAATGAAAAATTACCAAAATTTAATTAAAAACGCCATTCATTTTTATCATACACGACAGAATGGCCTGAAATCGATATAGCACTCAATAATGAAAAAAATTATGCCAGTGTTGTAACCTTTATTATTGTGAACAGCATTATTTATCCTGTGAAAAGCGGGCATTACATGCGTAAATAAAGTTCATATGCAGGAAAAACCAAAGATTTTACTGATGAAATTTTGTAAAGAAAAAAAATAAACTTACTTTAGGTGCAGAAAACGAACTCGGACATTATTTCTCTCCTAGGGCTTTTTTTTGTTTTTCTTATCACTATCATAGCCTGTTTTACAACTAGGAACGAAGCATTTATTTGAAACATCTCAATTTTGAAGTTTTAATCACTTACAAAAAAATTAAATTGCTTAAAATTAAAATTTTAAAATGCACTCCAGCAAAATTCTATTGAAAATAACAGTATATCTGCGCCGAGGTAGGAAGGAATGACAAGTGGCGCCCTCAATATTTACCAAAAATTTAGATCACAGTTTTCAAGTTTTCTCCCATTGGACCTTCGTCTCCTATTAAATATTACTCCGTGGTTTACTTCAAACAAATTATTAATAACATTCTGTTAATGTACTGTTTGTTTCCATTCAAAAAGGACTTAAAAACGCAAAGACATTTGAAATAACCGCCATTTGAATTTCCCGTCGTCAAACCATGTAACGCTTTATTTCCTATCTCTTTTTCACATCGACAATCCTATAACGATAATATAAGCCTGTTTTTGGCGACGGAAAAGTTGGTTTCTCTTACTATCAACCAGCTAACTCAAGGAATTCCGGTTACCCCAGCATGTTTTTTTTCCCGCCAATTTCCTCCAGTAGACGGCGCAGTTACGACTTTTTGAGCTCTCCGTTCTTATTATTATAGATTCTTTCGAAAAGCGATACATGTGTGAAATCTGTTCTACAAGGAAAATTCTAAATTACCATTCACGCACTCACACAGGCGAAAAGTGATACGTGTGTGAAATGTGTTCTAAAGGATTCTCTAAGAAGCATGAACTAAATGAACATTTAAGTACTCACAGAGCTGAAAAGCTATACGTGTGTGAAATGTGTTCTAAAAGATTCTCTCGGAAGGATCAATTGAATGTGCATTCACGTAGTCACACAGGTGAAAAGCCGTACGTGTGTGAAATCTGTTCTAGAGACTTTTCTACAAGGCAGGTTCTAAATAACCATTTATGGACTCATACAGGAGAAAAGCCATACGTATGTGAAATCTGTTCTAAAGGATTTTCACAGAAACATAATTTAAAGACGCATGCACGCACTCACACAGGCGAAAAGCCATATATGTGTTCTAGAGGATTTTCTCTGAAGGATCAATTGAATGTGCATTCACGTAGTCACACAGGTGAAAAGCTATACGTGTGTGAAATGTGTTCTAAAAGATTCTCTCGGATGAATGAATTAAATGTGCATTCACGTAGTCACACAGGCGAAAAGCCATACGTGTGTGAAATGTGCTTTAAAGAATTTTCTCGAAAAGATCATTTAAATAAACATTTGCGCACTCACACAGCTGAAAAGCCATACGTGTGCGAAATGTGTTCTAAAGGATTCTCTCGGAAGGATCAATTGAATGTGCATTCACGTAGTCACACAGGTGAAAAGTCATTCGTGTGTGAAATCTGTTCTAGAGACTTTTCTACAAAGCAGGTTCTAAATAACCATTTACGGACTCATACAGGAGAAAAGCCATACATATGTGAAATCTGTTCTAAAGAATTCTCTCAGACACATAATTTAAAGACGCATGCACGCACTCACACAGGCGTAAAGCCATACATGTGTGAAATGTGTCCTAAAAGATTCACTCAAAGGGGTGTTTTCAATGTACATTTACGCACTCACACAAGGGAAAAGCCCTATGTGTGTGGAGTATGCTCTACAGGATTTTCTCAGAGCAGCACTCTAAAAAGGCATTTACGCATTCATGTGAAATGAATCATGCACAACAGAGGGGGGGGGGGGGGAATGCAGCACTAAACGTAACTTCGTTGATAATCGATGTAGAGAAATGTTAGAGGTATTTGACGGGGAATTGTGTAGTTTCAGAAAATGAACTGAAATTTTGAATTGGGGCTCGTCTACATATTAAAACGCGCGCCAACTTTGATTTTTTCAATGGGAATGCCCCATTTTTATTTTATATTTGAATCCCTGGGATTGCGACGTCGCGAAAAAAGTATATTGGTTGTATATTTTACTTATTTTTTCACAGAGTTAGATGTGTTCAAAGTTTGAAGTGCTAATGTTAAATGCATATTTCAAACTTTTATTAATATATTTACAAAAAAATAACTTAATCAATATATATACATACATATTACGAAATACAGTGAAGAAACCCAAACATAATCTATCATTACTTTTGATTCTGAAAAATATTAACAAATTCATATTCATAACAATTTTATGAATTATGACCGATATTAATTTTTACATAAAATGAATCCTAATGCTGAAAAATATGGGTGTGCAAATTTGCAGCTCATTTTAGTTATTAGTTTTCGAGAAAAAATAAATCTTTCTTTTCTAGCGGTTTATGGGGCCGTCTCTTATAAAGTTTTGCATGAGATAACGAATCAAATTTTAAAAAATAACAAAGAAAATTAAACAAAATATTTTATTTTTTATTTAGAGGTCAAATTATATAACAATGTCAAATGCAAAGAAATGAAACAAAAGTTATGATTTTTAGACATTTGTGTTTAGCATCAAGAATTCCTGTTTTGTAAAGAAGACAATACAGAAAAGAAAAGTGAATGTGACATTGAGTGATGAATTCGTGTTAGACCCAGAATTCCCAACTCTTATAATTTATTCACGAAAATGTTTAGCCTCGCCTCTTTTTCATACCGGAAATTTTGAAAAATTATTTTCTTTTTATTTAATCATTGTCACACATATTAAAGAGAAATAATCTACAAAATGTTTGCTGCGAAAAGAAGGCGGGGCTAAAAATGCTCGTGAATAAATTATAAAAGTTAGGAACGCTGAAAAAAATATGCACAAGTGGTATTCACTTCATCGATTACTGGTGTTAAATTTTGAATCTTTTAAAGGAACACCAGAATAAAAAAATTAACTAAATAGGCGGGGTTTACTGTTTTAAATAGAAAAATAGGGTTAATGCAAAAATTGTCAATTAAAAATACAAATGGAATTGGACTGCAAAACAAACTTGTAAAGGCGTTTCTTAACTACCGTCATAGTTAAAGGCTTAATCATTTGTTACATATATTGCTTTATTTTTATTTATTTATTTTATAGGTTGAGGATTCTTAAGGATACTTTAGTCTTTAAAATTAATTTTTTTATAATTTTTAATTTATAATTTTTAAAAACATACTTTAACTTTTATAAATATATTTTAACACGTTTTGCGACCACAGGATTTTGTCTTTTACTCAGTAAGTTACTCTACGTGCGTTATTGTCTCAAAATAAAATATTTCAGAACAAATTTTCCATGTTCACAATTATTTTACAAATGGATAAACTTGATAACAGAGATGGAACACGGGCGCAGAATTCATACCACAATCAATGTAAGAAAATTTTCTGCTTCTAAAATCAATGATATTATAGGTAGAGAAACTTCTTAAACAGATTCCGGTATGAATTCTGCAAACAGTGTTCCATCTCTGATTATAATTATATTCTTTCTAATCACGATATTTCAATCCATACTATATTTTATAGCAAAAAATATAAACACTGGGAACACTTAAGAAATATGTAACACACAAATTACGAAAGAAACGCTCACTGACAGAGTTATAGATTTTCAGATAACGTTAATCTACGTCAGCAGTCGTGAAAGGTTAATTAAAAAATTATATTTTCATAGAAATTATAAAACGAATCGTACAGTTTCAAAGAGTTCAACTGACCCTAAACTGGAAAGTGCGATCAAAACTATTTAATATTTACTTCATGAGCACACTAGACGACATTTTTTTTTTTTTTTTTTTTTTTTTTTTTTTTTTTGGGGGGGGGGGGGGGTTAACAGAAATGAAATTAACCATTTTCAACTAACTTTGTAATGCAGAATTAAAAAATAATAGTTAAAAATCTGTAACACGTACAGGTTTTTTTGTTATGATTATTTAATATGTACTGCAAGCAATGTACAAAAGTCCTTAGAAGACATGCATTTTTACTATCAATATTATTAATTTAGCATTGAATACTTTTAATATGGAGATAATATACATATTGTAGACCAAGTAAAACATAAAAACATTGAAAAGACACTAAATAATTGAATTGTTATTATTTGTTATTTTAAAACCAAAATACAAAAAAATAGGCTTTTTTAATGTCTTGTGTTAAATGTCTATCTTGTGATTTTAATACCCAGACAGCGCAAGTTCGTCCAAATTAAGTCAAAGTACGTAATCTGGATATATAGACATGTCCATATTACAGCCAGATTCAGTCTGTATTTCATCAGATTTTGTAGAAATGTCCGCACCTGTTACGTCTTATGTACGTCTTTTAGCTAAAAAGAATGACGGAAAATAGACGTATAGTGAAAATAATATAGGCATGTGCATATTACTGCCAGATTCAGTCTATATTTTATCAGATTTTGTAGATATTAAGTTGAAATGTCCCCACATTTTATGTAATAAGTACGTCTTTTAGCTGTACAAAATAACGTAAAATGGACATATGTGAGCATAATATAGACATGTTCATTTGTGTTCATATTACATCCAAAAATTACTCATGTTATTTTTAGATTTATGTAAATATAGTGCTGGCAGAATAAAATCCTTAATGAATACAGTCTTTTTTTTTTTTTTTTTTAAAGTGTCACATGTCACTCTAGCAAAAATCTACACAATGGGCTTTCTGTGAAATACCCAGAAAGAGCCCAAAATATTACATTAAAGCTTAAATTATTATTATTATTATTTTAATAATTTCATAATACAATTAAAAGACTTTAAACTATTATTTTTAAAGTCATTTCGTGTAAGGCAAAAAGAGAGAAAAAAACTCCTCATGATTTATTTTTCGCACAAAATATTTAATATATTTAAATTTCTTTCATTGCCAGCACCTATGTACACTAAGCGACAAAAAAAAAAAAAAAAAAAAAAGCCGCACTGCAGAAAAAATGACTTATACCTTGTTTATTTGTAATAACTTTAAAATTAATGTTTGAAACAAATAAAATTGTCTTGTTTGCATAATATCAAAGGTATGAAATGATACCTATGTACATTTTCGATTTAATAATTCGCTTTATTGCAATTTACGAAGTACTTTTTAAAAATCTGCATAAAACTTTCTTTTTGAATATAATGCCATAACCATACACTTTGCATTCTATTATGATTTATTACATGTAATAAACAAGTTATATTTTAATATATGAAATAAAACTATTTATTTGTTAGATCTAAGCAATTTTTTATTAAAAATATGTATTCTGCATTGGGATAATTCCACCTTTATATGGAATTACTGCATTAATGTGCAATGGCACAGTTTTATACAGTGTTTTAATATAAATCTCAGAAATTTCAATGTGCCAAATATCACAAATAATTTTTTCTAGTTCTGGCAGAGTTATAGGCTGCAAATTTCAAATCCTCTCCCCTCTCCCCCGTCTTTTTATAGCCGAAACATTTTCGAGCGGCTCGCGATTTTGACTATTTCCATGTCTGATAAAGAAGAAATTCTACTATATCCTTTGTGGTATTTAACTTAAAGTGAAAAAAGGTATGATTACTTACAAAATTATAGGTTCTCATGGGAATGTATAAGAAAATTTGACAATTTGAAGTAAATAAACTTACCACAGACGCCGTGTAGTAAGGTGCCTTATTATCTTCAAATGCTGTTTACGGAAATGTCCAAGATACAGTCGGTAACAAAAGTGTCCGAACACTAGCAAAAATTCCTATGTAAAAAAAGTACACTTCATACTGTTTTGTTAAACAAATCCTTGTCGAATCCTGTTCTTAGTCAGTGTAAGAACATGATTCGATAAGGATTTCTTTAACAAAACCGTATGAAGTGTACTTTTACTACATAGGAATTTTTGCTAGTGTTCGGACACTTTTGTTACCGACTGTACCTCCAAAATAGTCGGTCAGGCACCACTTTTATGCAGATTGTGTTTTATTTCGAGTTAATTGATCCCTTCAGCATAAAAAATTTTCCGATTGTTTGAAAAGTTATGCTCATCCGTACTATAATGTACGGAGAATGTGTCACTGTTTTAAAAGTGCGATTTTTATTAAGTCGGTCATATTTTCGTTGTCAGATCTGCTTGTTTTCTTTAGCTCGAAATAAGTTAAACTTGACTCATCGGATAGAACTTGTTCAACCCAATAATTAACTAATCATTTTTTAATTTTTTTTAGCCATCTGAGGTCTTGCTTTCCTACTTCTCTTCACTAAGAATGGATTGTTTTTCAAATTTTCAGTCATTTAAACCTGCTTTGTTTAATAGTTGTTGTACTGCAGTTAAAGAAATTATGCTACTAAACACTTTTTCTGAAGGTCTTTTATGTTCTAAATGTAATACAAACCGATTTTATAAGCAATGGCCCAATGGCTTTTTAACTTACGGTCATCTCGCTTGGATGAGCAGTGTGGCCACCTAAAACCAAATTTCCAGTTTAAACGGCCAACAACTTTTATATCTTGCTGAAAATCCTTTTACCAATATTTCGTTAACATTTAATTATTTTGCCAGCTCACGTATTAAAATATTTTTTCATTTTCATTCAAAAATTAATACTTTTTGTGGCATCGTTAATTGTCTTATTCTTACCATTTTTCAAATAATTTCTAAAATTACAATTTTCCTGACAATTGCATTGTGTTTTTAACACTAGACTCAAAGCTAAAGTGTATGTGGAGGACACCATAGTAAAATCTGTTCGAAAATTTGCTTCTTAGGCTGGGATTGCGGTGCCTCGTTCTTAAGTCTTATCTTAAATGTTACGAACTTTCGTAGATGGGCGTGGTTAAGAGCGATCTTAACTTGTTATTGCGGTGCCTCAAGCGTACGTCCTCCGCGTGTCCTCGTAAGAGAAAGCCAGCCAGCCAATGGGAGACGCAGAGCGAGCTATGTTGTGATTGCGCGCGCATCCAGTTACGATTCGGCTTAAGTTAGCTCTGAGGTTGTCGTAAGATAGTGAGGCACTGCAATACGATTTGCGTTTTGTTTACATCTTAAGACAAAGTTTGTGCGTAAGATAGTGTTAAACGAGGCACCGCAATCCCAGCCTTGAACGATAAAATTTGCGATTGTAGAAGGCGAAAAGGAAAACATCCACGTGCGGCTTTTTTTTTTTGTCGCTTAGTGTATGTAAATAAATTTTTATGGAATATACACTGTTAAAAATTTCAACAGAAAACTCTGTGTAATCTATTATCTTAAGTCTTACGTAAAATTATAAAGAAAAATAAGCGGAGGTATTAAAAAACTTATTTTATTTATTCATTTTAATAACTAAAATTAATTTAATTAATTAATGTCGAGAATATATTTCGTACTTATAATGCTTTTTCTGAAGTAGAAACAGTCATTTTTAATTTAAATTAAAAAATTAAATAATAAAATTAGGTAAAAATACAGAATGAAGAATGAGAATCTCGATTATTCACTTTTAACTAAGAATTACTGTAAATTACAAAGACTCTGGATAAATATTTACATTAAATTTACAGAAATTTTTAACAGTGTAGCTAGGATTTAAACTTAGGGCCTTTGGTCCAATACACAATTATGAAGTGATCACTAAGTGATGTTCTCCTTCAATATTTGACTTGCCTTAGCCCTCCTATGAAATATATTTATTTTCTGTATGCGAATAGATGCAGAATTAGAGTTTTTTCACATTATGATAGCAAAGAAAAGTTTGTTCACTTCCACTTGCGGTTTCCCCGTCTCTAGTCACCAAATCTAATATCTATGGCGAAATTTGTTTATAGAATTACTCTTTATCTAATTGAAATTTTTAAATTTGTTTTCACATTCAGACAATTTACAACCGTTAAATTAATACTCGTTCCCAAAAATTGATTTTTTTTTTTTTAATTTAAATATTTTGTTTTACGGCTTAAAAAAAAAAAAAAAAGAAAGAAAGAAAGAAAGAATGCATTTAGTGCAAATTCGCATTTTGTAACTCAAAATTATAATATAAAAATTAAATTTTTGGAAAAAGAGTATTAGTTTAATGGTTGTGCATTTTTAGAATGTGAAAATGAAATTTAGAAATAATAATTAGGTAATGCGCAATTCTATAAACAATTTTACCCATAGTTTTCTATAGATACATGAGCTTTGGGTGACCTTGATTGATGATCTGTGATGTACTCCCTTGAGTTTTAAGTTGATGCTAAACTGCAGAGTTTCAGGAGAATGTTGTGCCCTGCCTGCCTTTTGTATGAAAAATTGGCACCCGTCTTAAATAAGATGGATTGAAACAACTTTTTGAATTACACCTACAAACTGAAGGTTTTGATTCAGCTTCAATATGTATTGTCTTTTTTTTCCCCTCTTAACATTAAATTATTTTATATCTATGCATATGAAATAGCTCTAGAACAGTATTATAGTTTAATTGTAAACTAATAATTAAAAGAATACATATGGAGTTATTTAAAACACAAAAAATGTAATTAGTTACTTTATGTTTGCTAAGCCAAATATGATTCAATACCTGACCTATTTTACCCCACATGTGATTTTTTACTCCAAAATATTAATATTTTATTTTTTTCTCACAAAAATTTAGGAAATTAATCTTAAGAATGTGCTTTTTGGAATATCATAAGAAAATACTGTAAAATTTGTTTTTGAATTAGTTAAAAACCAAAGTTTTTCTTAGCAACACATTCAAGTTTCTAATACGAAACACACAAATAATTACCGGCTGTAACTAAAAAGTATCAGTTACAGTTAATTTTGCATGCAAAATGAAGACTAATATAAATAATATATAAAACCAGCAAAATTGGAATTTAAAAACTGTTTGGATGTTTTTTTAAAGCGTTTTTTTGTAAACTGACCTATTTTACCCCCTGAATTATTTTACTCCACCTGATCCTAATCTATATTTATTACATGTATAACTTATTAATGTTTTATCTATTATTATTGATTGTATAAATATTTGTACCTGTTTATGGTTTGAACTAATAAATTCAAAACAAATCTGTACTAGTAAATGTTAAATAATTTTTACATGTCCAGAAAGCATTTATATTTCTCGCCTTACGGTAATTATGTGAATTTATGAAACGCAATTCAAGCTTGTTTAACATTCAGAATTAAGGCTTTTTCCTAAAAACGCACAATCTCAGCAAAATTTCAGCTCATTAAAAAAAAAAAAAAAAAAAAAAAAAAAAAAAATCTATAAAATAATTAAATGCAAAATATTAGGCTATACATTTTTTTTTTTTTTTTGGTAAGTACATAATACTAAAAACACAATACTAAAAGAAATTAGAATATATAATGTTATATTACAAATAAATTGATTTATCATCAAAATAGTCTATCAATGATTTACAAATAATGAATATTTAGAAGCCTAAAATTTTGTTTTTTTATTAATCAAAATGTTATAATAATGCTTCTCCAATAACGTAAATTTGTTTACTTTTTAAAACATACTTATTATTTATACTTATTATTTATATCTTATTAAAAATAACTATATTTTTAAAGTATGACAAAACTAAGTTTAACATATACCATATTAAACAGTTATAAATAAATTTCGTAGTAATATATGAACGTATCACAGCCTATTTTGAATGAAGATAACAATTCATAATGAAATGTTAAAAGCCTAAAGGTTTGTTATTTATATTAATTAAAATGTTATAACATTATGTTTTTCAAACGCAGGTTTACGCAGATTTACTTTTCAAATACAATTTTCAACACAAATACGGATGAAGGCGATGCAAATAATCCGTGGATACAAACACAAACCATGGTAATAGAATATTCTCTTCAATCTACATCCATACACAGAACCATGGAGGTACGTTAAGAGAGCAGCCCTCTGAAGATTAAATAAATAAAATTCCAATTTGAATCGAAAAACTTTGTATAAGATAAACTTTCTTAAATTTGTTGATTACCATACCATATCTACGTAAAGAAAATATCGACCTTCAGGTGCAGTTTAGCTCGAGTATTTACGTAAACTGGATTAGTTCAATTTTCATTCAGTTTATGTGCCTAAATTGACGTCCGTATTTTGTAAGTTTTTCGTAGATACGTCTATCTATGTCCAGAATTTCACATATTCTGAACATATTTGAGCTTGAGGCCTATGTTCAAAATTCATCCATAGACGTAACTTACAAGGGAAGTATGAATTATAAAAATTGCTATTGAAACCAAACCAGCCTTAAAATTAAAGAGTATGGTCGAAAACATTGGGTACCGTACGAATTTGCTGCAACAACTCCCATTCGCGACTCTAGAGCTCGAATACGCCCTCTGGTGGTAAAAACTCTAAGTTGTTGTGTCGGATACCTCGTGTGAGTACTGTAGATGTATGTGCATTTTTCCTCTGCATTTAAATTTTTTTTTCTAAAATTTTAAGTCATAGTTATGGATAATAGTTATTGTTGCGTTCCTCAGTGCAAATTTTTAGGCTCTCATCAACCTCGCACTAGTCTTCATAGATTTCCTTGTATAAAAAATGAATCTTCAATGCGTCGTCGTGAAGAATGGATTCGTGTTTTGAAAATTGGCAAGAGAGTTAGCAACCGTATGGTTGTCTGTGGGAAACATTTCAAACCTTCAGATTTCTTTTAACGAGATAAGACTTCCGAATATATTTCATTTCTATTTATTTGTTTTTAACCCCCCATTTCTCTTAAGCCACAGAACGTTCAAAATATAAAGAAAGCACTGGGCAACTTATTTGTTTTTTGTACATCGAAAATTATGATTCATGCAGAGCATTAAAATCCGTTAAAAAATTATATATATGTGTGCGTGTGTAGTATATATATTATGTAGAGATAATTATTTCTGCCAGGCTTTTAATAGAGTTCTTCACTGTATGATAATGAGCTCAATTATCCTAAAGACAATTTTATTTATTGATGCAATTCTCAAGCAGTTATTTTTTATTCACCTCTTCCTAAGACTATAAATTTTATTGAATTTTTATTATTTTATAGTTACTGAATAAACTGTTTTTGTGTAAATTATGCTTTATATAAATAGTGTAAACATATTTGTATCTTGTTCATGAAAAGCAAACAAAATTAGTCAAAATATTATAATATATACTCTATATACAGAATAGGTTATCATTAAATGATGACAAAATATAATAATATAAAGGACACTGCATTAGAGTATTTCTTATTCCGATACCGAGGGTGACTATTGATTTTCAAACAGTGTTTTTGTCAAAAGCTATAACAAAAATGCTACTTGAAATGTTGCTCCAATTTATGCTCTTTTAAATTTATATAGTGAGTAAATTTTAAAAAGCAGTCATTAGTACATGTCAAAAATATGTATATATAATCTATTTTGTCAGTAGATTTTGCATAAGCATTTCGCTCCTTTTTATATATTATATTGAAATAAATACATAGAAATCAGATAACTTATGCTTATAATTTCTTACAAAAGTAATTGTATGTTGTAATAGTAGAGTTTAATCCAGAATAGTGACACAGCCTCAGTTGTTGCTGCTAATAGCTTGAAATGTTGAGTGCCATGTCAACAATCTGTGGCTGACAGTGTAAAATATGATATAAAGCTGCATCAACCACCGGTGGCTGGCAGTGTAAAATAATATATAAGGCCACATCAACCACCGGTGGCTGACAATTTAAAATATGATATAAAACTAAAAAGATTACATTGCTCTAAGTAATTACTGAAAATTTAATTTATAATGCTACAGGATACCATTAAGACATTTTAATGGATTTTATTGGAAGAGGGAAAACCTGACACACTTCTAAATGAGCGTGACCAGAAGAGGATTTCCTTAATTTGTGTGGCACTCAACGTATTAATTGCAGACATGCAGACTTCAAAATTATTTTTTTTTAGTTAGTTTTAAAGAATTTTTAATATATTGTATTACTATAATTTACCACCTATATATACAAATTTTTATAGCTATAAGACAATTTACAAAAAGATTTATAATGTTCACTCTCACCACAAAACGATATATTGATATTTTTCCTAACATAAAACTTTTTTCTGGGAAAAAAAGGAAAAAAAAAAAAAAATATATATATATATATATATATATATATATATATATATATATATATATATTTCTGTTTTATTTTTTTCAATGTTTCTTGTTTTCATCTCTTCAATGTTTGAAAAGGTTTTCAATATATATATATATATATATATAATGAATGTTAGTTCATATAGTACATTGAAACTTAAAAATATGCATAAAATCATTTAACATTATAGTTTTCATTTCTCACATATGGTTTTTGACTGTTTAAACCAGTTTTTAACATGTCTCGTCAAAAACCAACCCTGTAAGAATATTATTGTAATTTTTAGCCTTTACACTTCGTAGTTATTTCTTGTTAAAATAAACAATTCATAAATCCTCTTAACAAACATTTACAATTAGGAAGTATTTTGAAATAATTACATCCCCCCTCCCCACCCTTTTTGTTTCTTTTATCAAAAAATACTAAAGAAGTTTAAAAAAGATAACCACAGGCTTCAAAGCAATTAATAGAATACTAGCTAAAAAATTGATGGAATACTCAATGAGCAATATAAAAATCTTCACCTAGCATCTCACTCATGGTATTTATTTGACTTATTTTAAAAATCAATTGACCAGCAGATAATTAAAAAAGTTCTATCATTTGTTTTGCTTTAAGTTTTTAATTTTTCATTAATTTATTTTTTAAGTATAAGCATATTCATTTTTTAACTTTCGTGTATAAAAAACTCAAGCCTTTGAAAAATGTATTTTTATACATGCTGTTTTTTTTTTCTGAGCTTATGAATGCATTTAAAACTAAATAATAATAATAATAATAATAATAATAATAATAAGTTAATCAAAAAATAAAAACTTACTTAAAACAGAATAAACAGTAGAAGAAAGTTTTTAATTATCTGCTGGCAAACTGATTTTTGAAAAAAGTCAAATACCATGTAACTGACAATGTAAGAATTTTTTTAAATGATAAAAAACTAGCATTTTGTAAATCACAAAGAAAATGTTTATTATGACAAAATAGATTTTTTAAAATCTGGTCAAAAGTTAGGCATAAAAAATGATGCTTGAGTGTGATTTCATGCTATTTTAGAAAGCTTACGGTTTCCATTTTCATATAACCAGTGTCCGATTTTTTATAATACAAATCAATGTTTATATATACAAAAATGAATAAATAATGTTAAAAAACTATCACTTATTCGGATACAGTCTACCGCTGAAAATAAAAGGTGTTTATTTGGTATGTTAAGAACAAACAAAATTAATGTGAAAAGCAGAAAGGGATGGGGGCAATTAAATATAGAGTAAAGGCACTTTTACGATATATATATATATATATATATATATATATATAGTTTATATAAAAGTAAATACACTAAAACGTTATTTAATATAATACATATTTTAAAAATCAAACCTGTTGTTTTGCCAATTATGACCCAAAAACATTTCTACATCTGAAGATTAATGAAGCCTATCATGTTTCAAATTATAAAATATTTATTTTAATGTTCTCATTTCATATTATGTAAATTTCATGCATCTTAAATTAAGTCTCAGTGCGTAGGAACTTTTATATTAATTAGGAATAATCTCGCATCTGAGAAAGATTTTAAGAATAAAATTGTCAGTTATGGTTTTAGTAATCCACTACACTGAAAGAATCAAATATAGCAATGAATCTAATTATGTATATACACTAATAAAGTTCTGCATGAAAATATGCTGTTTGTCAATTAACTAAATTTTGTGTTTAAAAGACTTTTGTTTTATTTTCAAGATGTGCAAAATTCTTCACATATGTATCAATTATTCTTTCTTACAATTACTCGGTATTCGGCCAACTATTTATAACATTGCTTTAAATTTTATTTTGAAATGTTTTTAGAAATTGCAGAAGTAGGAATTTCATAGTAAATATTAAATAATACATTGGGAAATTGAGAACTAAAAACTTTAAAATATATCCTTAAAATGTTGGAGATAAATGAAGGCGGTAAAAACTGATAAAACCCGTTACACCATTACACAGTAAGTATTATGCCAACCCTGTGGCAGCTTGTACCACTAAAACGCTCTAGAGTGATCCCTGGCAGCAGGAGTTGTTTATATTTAATCAATGTCTACGGATATTCCACCTCCTTCCATGACTTAGCGGTAAGATATATCTATATACTTTTATTTTCTTAAAACTTACAATTAGTTTTTCATAAAATGTAATTATATGTTTCGTCTGTTATGAAGAACAAAAATGTTGCCAAATATAAACAAACCAGCGTTTCCACTGCAGTCGCTTTTTATGCAAAATGCTAAACAGTTATCCAAAATACGATAGTTAAAGAACAAGATCACACATTTATACTAAAGAATTACATTAAGTTCTATAATAATAATAATAATAAAAAAAGTCACAAAAAAGTCACAATAGACAATTTGCACGTTTTCTGACTTTATTCTAATAGAAAATGAAAAGGTAAGAAAATAATTACATACATTTTTTTATTTGAAATCTAATGACCGATTTATAACAATTTTAACATCACACTATTTACTGTATAGAGAAAACGCAGTATAATATATCGTGACGTCACTCTTTATGACAACAAACGAAAGTAATCTTTGTTTACATTCCATTTCGTGCTTTGCTTTGCTTCTTGAATCAGTGAAATAGGTTTCCTATGTTATAATAATGACTGATATTAAAAAAATTGTAGTATAAATATTGTATTGTACCATTTTGCACTAATACAGCGGCTAACACTTCTCAAAAGTCATCCTTTAGCGTTCCACAGGATCCTATGAAACGAAAACATTGGACAACCGCCATAAAAAGAAAACATTTGAAAATGATGATAATGATATTGAATGATTATAAGATGAAAAAGAAATGCTCAGAAATCACATAAACGATTAATAATTACGAAAGTTAAAACGATTTGCTGCTTACTAACCAGGCTAACAGAATGTAAACATTGAAGCATCATAAAGTGTGACGTCAGGCAGCGTTTTGAAGTCACGTGATTTTTGGTTAATTTTAAAGTTATTTTTAAATTAATGAGAACTTTTTTTGCAATTTTAATAAACTTTTTGACATTTATGGGCCTAAAACTACCAGAAGAATAGGATTTTGTTCGAATCCCCCATGTGTGCAAATTCCTCATTCAAGATGAACTTTTTTAAAAAGTATTGTGATTTCGGACAAATTGTGAAAATAGTTTTTCAGTTGCATAAATTTGGTAAGAAATGAAATTATAAACAAACTATCACTAAACAGTGTGAGCAATCTATTAATGATAAATAATGCAGTCCTTGAAAGTGGGTTTAATTTTTAAGATGCATTTGTACAATTAACTGCTATGGGGAAAAAAAAAGAAAAATAAATCTAAGTAAGAAAGCTTTTGATAAGTTTCATTTAGCTTATTTTTGGAATAGCTTTACTATAAGGCGCCCATCGCTGTTGCTGATGTACAGCTCACTGAATGAATCAATTACTGCAAATCGACACTCTGAATCATTACAAAACATCAAAAACACATTTTAAGAAAATAAATTATTGTTTCACTCTGAACCTTGTTTTGAAATTCGCTGAAATAAATTAAGCATATTTTAAAGATTAATAAAATATTTAAAACAGTAATAGAAATTTGAGCTACTTCACCACAAAAAAAAAAAAAAAAAAAAAAAAAAAAAAATCAGAGAGCTTTCAAGCTTTAACACATAAAATTCAGCATTAAAAATGATGTGTAATATAAAATAACTTGAAGATTTGCCCTAAATTTTCAAAATTACAGCCTTGCATGAATCTGAAAATGCATGAAAATCTGTACAGAAGCAATCACAAAACAAACAAAAAATAAATAAAATCATTGGATGACGCTAATTCATCGTGCACGAAATATTAAGACTAAAACAATATCACTGGATACCCCTAAGTCGTAGTACATGAATCAGAAAATGCATAAAAAATCTATACTACAGTGGTCACTATAACGATATCAGAACAAAAAAAACATCACTGGATACTCCTAATTCATGGCACATGAATAAGAAAATGCATGAAAATCTATACTACATCAATTACTAGAATACACTTTTCCCCCCTAAATAATTCCATTTATTAAAAAGTAAAATAAAATAAATTACACTCAAAAAATTAATTTTTATATCTCAAAAAGGCATTAAAAGGAAAAATCATTCAGCTGGGCCGCATTACGATAAACAGACGCACGCGGCTGGCGCAAAAAGAAAAACAAAGTTCCAAGACAGTTAAATGAAGTTCCGATACAAAAGGTTGGCGAAACATCATGAATCACCAATGGGTACAATATAGTAAAGCTTAGCCTTATTTTCTTTTTACTGCATGTGCTGCATTATATTTAGAGTAGAGTACAGTAAAAGCTTGATACAGGGTTGCCACTCAAACAGGAGAATGAAATTACCTGACTTTTCAAAGGTTTTCCAGGTATAGTCTAAAAAAATTCTAGCCTAACCGTATATTGAGCATTGACTGTGTTGAGGGCAAAAGAATTAAGGTCCCACTTGTAAACACAAAATTTACATATGACAAAAGTTGCATATAATGTTTTTTTTTTTTTTTTTTTTTTCCCGACATTTATAGTCAATTTTCAAATTCCCTGACTATTCCAGGTTCACCAGGTAGTGTGGCAACCCTGCTGATATAAAGTAGTTTTCATACTACCTTAGCTATATCCCTCAAAAACATTATAAATGATTATTATGATACACAACTAAGACATTCAAATTCATTTAAAATTTAACAATATTCAGTTATAATGTATAAATATAGTGCATACAACATTCCCCAATTATCCCGTTACATTAGACTTATGATGTATCTAATTAAGGCCAGTGGCGGCTCGTGAATGACGTTTTAAGGGTGCTGCATTGAAGCGTCTAGAAAAAGTACATGGAATGGAATCATTATTCGTCTTATTGGCGGACTCTTTTATTTTGAGAATCAACGTAATACAGTCGGCTGCAAAATTATTC
Source organism: Salticus scenicus (assembly GCA_963930645.1). Lineage (NCBI taxonomy): Eukaryota > Metazoa > Arthropoda > Arachnida > Araneae > Salticidae > Salticus > Salticus scenicus. Next base: position 249,525,737 of record OZ005660.1, read on the forward strand.
GAGCACTAGCCAATAATTCCTATATTTAAAAAGTACACTTAAGACTGTTTTGCTAAGTAAATCCTTGTCGAATCATGTTCTTAGACTGATTAAGAACATGACTCGACAAGGATTTATTTAACAAAGCTGTATTAAGTATACTTTTTTTGGCAAGGATTATTGCTAGTGCTCGAATAATTTTGCAGCCGACTGTACATCAACACTTCAATAGCCAATCAGAAGAAAAAGCTTTCCATACTAATAAAGTGTTTTTAGTCAGTAGCTTGCAGCCCACCCAATACGTCATTCACCAGCCGCCACTGAAAGGCTGTACATCAGTCAGATAGCTCCCTTTCTCCCTTCCCCTGTTATCATATATATGGTGTTGCTTCGTTTTACAAGGCTGTATCATTCAAAAATAAAGTTTTTCGGATTCTGTTTTTTAAAAGAATACTACAGCTATTTTATTCCAATAAATAAATTTTGGCCTCTAATCGACGTATCTCTTAGTATATCGATTAGTTAGGATCTCTAATCTAAACATTTAAATTTATTTTTCCAAAAATTGCTAAGCTAAACGGTGACATATTACCAATAATAACAAGAAAACTGAGTAACATTTTGCGAAAAAAGCGACTGTAAATAATGAAAACAATAACATAACAATACTTTCGGGTCATCAGACGAAGCCTATAATTACATCTACGTAAAATTAAGTTTAAAAATATAAGCAAGTTTTAAGAATATAAAATTATAAAACACTTACTACTAAATCATGGAAAGAATTTCAATATCCAATCAACAAATTAAACAAACACCGCGGAATTATACAGTGCAAGCAATTAGCTTAGCGTCTACAGGATGTACGCATGCGCTCCAAAGACCATGGACCATGGTATAAATTCGTGCGCATGAGGGATTTAAACGCTTTCGCTTTAAAAAAATTTTTAATTCATTATGAATAATGATGAGATAGAATATCTATAATTACAAAATACTTCGTTTGTTTTAAATATTATCTAAATATTTTTTTGACGAAATGAGAAATCTTAAAATTACAAATATTTTCTTCATATCAAAAATTTATTGACTGCAATTCACGTTGGTCAGCCAACCGACGTGCCTTGAAAGTAAGAACCGAATTACGACATTTTCGCCGAATAAACGCATGCATTTCGGCACAGTAATATAGTTCTATTTTTAAAGCAATTTTTACAAAAAACAAGAGTTTTCCTGAAAAAAACAAAAACGTTACTAGATTTAGAAAGATCCCATTAACAACATATATGAATTAAATTAAAATCGTTCGTGCGGTTTTAGAGATATTTTTTCATGAATTTAGTCCATTATAACCTTACACCCCACATTTTCCCTTTTTGGCTTTAAATTGAGATTCAGATCTCAAAGCATACTGCATGTAGAAATGTAAAATTTTCAGGATAGATTAAGACCGAAGATAAAAGACTATTTTGAAAAGATCAGAACAAAATATGGATTATTTGCTGAGATATTAAGAGTCGGCTTTTACAAATCTCTTTGATGTCAAACTAGCCGTATATATGAGTTCGCAGCTTTCCGTCCGTTTGTCCATCCGCTTGCGTCACTCGAAAAACTGCCGTTTTTCATGATATTATGTATATATAGAGAGTTTTAAGGTAAATTTAAGAAAAAATTGAAAGTTTTTACAGATTTTTTTTTTTTTTTTATAAAGGCTAAAAAAAAATGTATATTAATCTGAAAAAAAAAAAAAAATATATATATATATATATATATACACTAAGCGACAAAAAAAAAAAGCCGCACTTGGGTGTTTTCCTTTTCGCCTTCTACAACCGCCAATTTTATCGTTTAAAAAGCAAATTTTCGAACAGATTTTACTATGTTGTCCTCCACATACACTTAAGCTTTGAGTCTAGTGTTAAAAACAAAATGCAATTGTCAGGAAAATTGTAATTTTAGAATTTATTTCAAAAATGGTAAGAATAAGGCAGTTAACGATGACACAAAAAGTATTAATTATTAAATGAAAATCAAAAAATATTTTAATACGTGAGATGGCAAAATAATTAAATGCTAACGAAATATTGGTAAAATGAATTTTAGCAAAATATAAATTTTTTTGGCCGTTTAAACTGGGAATTTGGCTTTAGGCGGTCATGTTGCTCATCCAAGCAAGATAACCGCAAGTTAAATTGCGAATGTTTAAAAAATCGATTTGTATCATGTTCAGAACTTAAAAAAGATTTTTAAAAAGTGTATAGTAAATTACTTTCTTCAAAAACAATGCGGGAACAATTAAACAAAGCGGGTTAAAGAACGGAAGATCTGCGAAAAAAGCCATTATTAAGGAAAAGAATTAGAAAAAACAATACTTTAGTTGACCAAAATTTAAAAACATTATCAGTTAATTATTAAGCTGAACTGGTTTTCTCTGATGAATCAAGTTTTCTTTATTTCGTGCAGTTGAAAAAAGCTAGAATGAAGACGAAAATGTGACCGACTTTATGAAAATCGCACTTTTAAAACAGTGACACATTCTCCGTACATTATGGTACGGAGGTGCATAACTTTTCAAACACTCGGGGAAATTTTTATGCTCAAGGGATCAATTAACTCGAAATAAAACACAATCTGCATAAAAGTGCTGCCTGACCGACTTTTTTGGAGGTATCTTAGACATTTCCGTAAACAGCATTTAAAGATAATAAGGCACCTTACTACACGGCGTCTGTGGTAAGTTTATTCACTTCAAATTGTCAAAATTCCTTATACATTCCCATGAGAACCTATAATTCTGTAAGTAATCATACTTTTTTTCACTTTAAGTTAAATACCACAAAGGATATAGTAGAATTTCTTCTTTACCAGACATGGAAATGGTCAAAATCGCCATCCGCTCGAAAATGTTTCGTCTATAAAAAGGCGGGGGAGAGGGGAGAGGATTCGAAATTTGCAGCCTATAACTCTGCCAGAACTAGAAAAATTTATTTGTGATATTTGGCACATTGAAATTTCTGAGATTTATATTAAAACACTGTATAAAACTATGCCATTGCGCCTTAATGCAGTAATTCCATATAAAGGTGGAATTAACCCAATGCAGAATACATATTTTTAACAAAAAATTGCTTAGATCTAACAAATAAATAGTTTTATTTCATATATTAAAATATAACTTGTTTATTTCATATAATAAATCATAATAGAATGCAAAATGTATAGTTATGGCATTATGTTCAAAAAGAAAGTTTTATGCAGATTTTTAAAAAGTACTTCGTAAAGTGCAATAAAGCGAATTATTAAATCGAAAATGTACATAGGTATCATTTCATACCTTTGGTATTATGCAAACAAGACAGTTTTATTTGTTTCAAACATTAATTTTAAAGTTATTACAAATAAAAAAGGTATAAGTCATTTTTTCTGCAGTGCGGCTTTTTTTTGTCGCTTAGTGGATATATATATATATATAATAATAATAATGCAGTGTTACATCATACACTTTTCATAAATTATTTGATTTAAATAATAGTACTTTTTGAATAATATATTTTAAGATTTTTTAAAATGAGGAAGAGCTGGTAATAATTACAAAAATTAAGATACAATACTAGGGCTGATTGATACTAATTTAAATATCTTAAAACTTATGGCAATGCTTGCAACTAATTTCTAAAGTAACATCCAAGAAAGAAACATTTCGGTTAAAACTTAAATTGGTTATAATTATTTTTAAAAGTAATATAAATTATATATATAAAAAAAAAAAAAAAAAATCCAAATGTTCAAAACCAACTAAATTTAAAATATTTTTTACTGTACCATTGTACAACACTTATTTTTTTTAAGTTTTTTGAAAAATAATTCAAAGAATCCTTAAGGCTGTTCTCTAATAAAAACTCACAATTTTTTGAGGTGACATAAAGGCTGTTTTCAATGATTGAATAAAATAAAAAAATGTTGATATCACTTTTAAAGAGTAGAAAATAGAATAATATTTGATGTTTTAAGATTTTATTTATTTATTTATTTATTTATTTTTTTTTAATTATCTTCTAGTATAGCTTCGTACCATTTTAATTTGTGAACTCTTAATAATTGAGATATTATTTTTGTAGTAATAAAGAAATGTATATACAGCAGAGAGTCAAAAATCTGCACAGCTCGCGACCAGAGGTTGTGCAGATTTGGCAGATTTTAGAGCCCATAAAAAATCATTTTCAATTTTATAATAATAAAAGCAGAATATTAACCAAATTAAACATATACTAGTGAATAAAACACAATTTCACTTGTATATTAAATTATTACATATATAAGAATAACACTGAACATTAAATATGTATATAAAGCAGTGTTGGGCATAATTGATTAAAAGTAATTGAATTACAATTCAATTACAATTAAATTATAATTATTTTACTGTCAATCGATTATTAAGTAACTGATTACAAATAAATTGGATAAGTAAGTCAAGTTATTGAATAAGTAATTCAATTTATTTGTAATCAAGTGCTTTTTAATTGATTGACAGTAAAATAATTGTAATTTAATTGTAATTCAATTGTAATTCAATTACTTTTTAATCAATTATGCCCAACACTGATATAAAGAAAACAATAAATTAAATTGAAAAAATATTCGTCAAATTTAGACAAAATCTGTTCACATGCAGTTTGTTTTAAACTACACTTGAACATGCACACATACATCATTGAGATTTCTTCTTCTTTTTTTTTTTTTTTTTTTTTTTTTTGTCTATTGTAAATAGTTATCAATTCTTATTTTGTAACACAAATTTATTTTTCAAAGTATTTAACTGAATTCTTCCGTAAACTATGTCTTTATCAGATTACATTTTAAAAAATTAATTTATTGTTTCCCTCATTGATATGATCATCATAATTTTATTTGGATTAATTTAATATATTGTTGATAATTTCTTTATCAGAAACTTGGTTCTTGCAGTTTTTCATATTTTTGTTGTAATCATAAAATGCAAGCACGAAGTCTGCATTCAGGATCTTTTACAAAAATTCTGATTTCCAGTTTTGTAACTTAAATTTCATTGCTTGTATCTGAAAAGCTGTACGAATTTCGGACTTTGGCGGATTTTAGATCGGCAGATTTCTGGCTCTCTACTGTATATATATATTTTTTCTTTTTTTTTTTTAAGTACGTCATAGTTGGAAATTTAGTTGATGATTTTCATCCCTTTTTTGTGATGCGAAAGTTTACATATTCGAGTTTTGAGAAGTATTGTATTTAGAGAAAAAATTAAAACTTATTTCCCGTTTTAGGCACTTCAATGCAGAATTGCCACGCTACCTGGAAAACCTGGAATAGTCAGGGAATTTGAAAATTGACCACGAAAGTCAGGGAAAAGTCCAGGAATTTTAATATTTTAGCCAGAATCTGGAAAAGTCAGGGAATTTCATACAATGATTGCCAAAAAATAAATTAATTTTTCCTCCAACGTAGAGTCATTTTTCTTGTTTTTTTTTTTTTTTTCTTTTTTTTTCCTTAGCTTTTGCGATTAAAAAAAAAAAAAAAAAAAAAAAAATGACCTCTTAGAAAGACCCCCGCATGGAGGGCAATCTGTCCTTAGGTCAAAGTAATATGTAACTTTTGTGTTTTCAAGTCGTATCATAATTATTTTGCGCAACCAATGCACAATATATGGCTAGACTGGAATTTTCTTAGGACACGTCTGGAAAACTTGGAAAAGTCAGGGAATTTCATTCTGCTATTTGAGTGGTAACCCTGTCAGTGGTAATTCCAGCAAAATGCATACATTTTCATCAAAAATTAGTTCTGTGAATCTGTTGAAAATTTTACATTATTTACCACAATATTATCCATTTAAGAACAGGTTTAAGAATGCTTCTCACCATTTCCAACTAATTTCAGAATACCGTGTTAACGAGTGGGTAAAAGTAACAAATAATCTTCCATTTTAACACCCATGTAGCATAAAATTTACTTATAGTAATTCCATTTTAACATCCTTGTAGCATAAAATTTACTTATAGTAATATTAGCATAAAAATTGAATGGTTAACTGTTCACTAATCAAAATAAGAATTCATTTGTAGCACAACATTCTAAGAAATCACAATTAGAAGCTTTGCAGGTGCCATCTATATAAAATAAACAGATTTAAATATTTACATTCCATTATAAGTACCACTCTTTGCATCCCTTTTTATTTTTTGAATATATATAGATGAAAATTGATTTAACTTTCAAAAATACCCAGTTTTGTGGTATTCGCCCAGGCCTTAGGTAAATACCCTAAATTTGGCTAGGATAAACAAAATTAAAAGAAACTGCTGGTTAAAAAGTAATGTTATAATAGCAAAAAGTAACAGATGATAGGAAAGTTCTGCTATAATATCAAAAATTAAAAGCAACTGATGGTAGAAAAGTAATGCTAGAATAGCAATAAAAAAAGCATCTATTGGATGTGAATTACTGCTAGAATAGCCGATAGTGCAAGCAAGTGGTGGTCTTGATTGCTGCTAGGCCAGCAACTTATTCAAGCAACACAAGCTGGATTATGTATGCTGGACAAGCAATAAAAGTGAGGCAATACACACCATGGCATGCTGGTAATTCTGGTGGAACTAGCAAATATGAATGCTAGTTTTTATGCTATTTTACTTGCTGGGATACAGCATTTAAAGCTAGTCTAGCAAACAAATGCCAGCATGAAAAGCTGGATTATGTATGCTGGACAAGCAATAAAAGTGGGCCAAAACACACCATGACAAGCTGGTAATTCTGGTAGAACCAGCAAATATTAATGCTAGTTTTATGCTATTTTACTTGCTGGGATACAACGTCTAATGCTAGTCCACCAAACAGATACCAGCATGAAAAGCTGGATTATGTATGCTGGACAAGCAATAAAAGTGGGCCAAAACACACCATGACAAGCTGGTAATTCTGGTAGAACCAGCAAATATTAATGCTAGTTTATGCTATTTTACTTGCTGGGATACATTATTTAATGCTAGTCTAGCAAAGAAAAAAAGCATCTGTTGGTTGTGAATTTCTGCTAGAATAGCAAAAAGTGCAAGCAAGTAGTGGTCGTGATGGCTGCTAGACCAGCAAAATATTCAAGCTACACAAGCTGGAATATATATGCTGGACAAGCATATAAAGTGTGCCAAAACACACCATGACTTGCTGATAGTTCTGGTGGAACTAGCAAATATTTATGGTAGTTTTATGCTATTTTACTAGCTGGAATGAAGCATGTAGTTCTTGCCTAGCAAATAAATACCAGCATGAATTTCGACTTCGGTACCCATAAGGAAGAGAAAGTATTGTTTTTGGGTCAAATTTTCGAACGCGAGATTTTGTTTTATTTACACGTTTTGAGGTCCCCTGAATACGAAAATAATGTTTAAGCAAATCGTCTGTGTGTGTGTGTGTGTGTGTCTGTTATCAGCATATCTCAAAAACAAATTATGGCAGAAAGATCAAACTTGGTATTCTAAATGTGTATCATATAGGGATGCTACAGTAAGCTTTTCGTTAAGATCAAGCAAATGGTTCGTGTACAGGGACAATCAAGAGAATTCTAATACATTACGTCTATGGGGGAAATTGCAGGTAAGTAGAGTTTAACGTCTATAGACTGCACTAAACCAAATGTAACGAATATATATTTTTTGTAATAGAGATAGTTAACTGGGGAAAAAAAATCGTGTATGTAGGAGCCTCGACTCCTTCCCCCTGGGGGAGAAGTTCACCGTCGAGGGGAGAAAATTTTCATGATGGGTATCTTTCAAAAGAGCTCGCCAATACCTTTAAAACGAATGGTTGAGAGATCGATCTGCGGTAATTTAAAACAAAGTTATCGATTTTTTTTTTTACTTTTTACGAAAAAAAAAAAAACTTTGAAAAGAAATCGTATATACATTTTTTTTAAATATTGAGAATAAAATGGACATTTTTTGGATATTTGGTGTCATACTACTTATCTAATATGGAGATCGTCTGCATTATCATAAAAGATAATTTTTTTAAATAATAATTTCAATAAATTATTTTTTAAAAACAGAATTTTTTTTAAAAAACCGAATTAAATTCTATATAAATGTTGGTGCATTAATGAAACGGGAGGTTGAGGGGGGTCCCCCTCATAATGAACTAATTATCATATAAAACTCTTCAGAAGCCTAATATGAATTGTTTAACACATGTTTACATATCAGTACTCGTTATCTTACCTCTTAATCTGCAACCTGTATTTATAGTATTAAATTAAAGAGTAAGAGAAAGTCGTGTGAGTGACACACCAGATTATTAATATGATTTTTTTAATAGCATCTAAGGTGCTTACCTGTAAAACGGTCCATGGCATGGGGTACCTACATGGGAGACCACAAGCACAAGTAAAATTTAAAAAGTGTATTAAAGTAGTGTTTTTTTTTTTTTTTTTTTTTTTTTTTTTTTATATAAAATGTAGAATGTATTACATTTGCTTACTCCTGGGTTAATTTCATACGTATAATGTAATATTAATGAATATTAAAATTAGAAATGGTAGAAAAAAATGTTTGTGTATCAATGGAAGTCCGTGGTCTTCTTTTGAAGTTGTAACGTCTGAAAGACTCATCATTATATGAATTTGAAAATGTACAGGAGATTTACAAATACTCTCAGAAAAGATGAAGATATCTTGATTAAGTTTTTTTTTTTCCATGAATCTCAGAAAAACAGATTCTTTAACATTTATTTCTGAGATTAAGTCAACAAAATGTACAACTATCTTTTTTTGTCAAAAATTTGCTTAAAATCTATTTACACACTTTTTTTTTTTCATTAGAATTAACATTAGCATATTGATGTAAAATTATATCCTCATCACTCTATTCTGTTTAACATGAACACACATATTTTCAGAAACTTTCGAACTTTAAATACATAATAGATCTTAAGAACTTTCGTTGGTTGGTTGTAGGATTTTAAAGCTGATTGACTGCGCTAAGGTCCAAGGCATATAGGTGGAATGCCCTCCGAGGGGTTCTTTCCGAGGTTTGACCCCCTATAAATAAGGGGGATAGTAGTCCCATATTTAAAGGAATCGTGTAAATATGGGGTATACTAGCCCATATTTACGCGAGTTTTGAAGAAAACTCAGGAGAACTTCTAACGACTAGGACGAGAAGCGCGACATGGAATCGAACCCGGCACCTCTTATCTCCCAGCTGAGAGCGGAGAACCCCTCGGCCACAGGTGGGCAAGGTTAACTTTAGAATTTTCATGGATATTATATGGATAATACCTCAAAATATAACTTATATTATATAAATCAGTTTATGAATTCCACAAGGAACTAAATATGTTATATAAGGAACTAAATTAAAATTCTAGTACGTAAAACACAGATAATTATTCAACAAATCTTTTAAAGGATAAAATATTACATAAAATATTATTAATTTAATATGAATGGAGATTTGTTTATAATTATATTGGTAATTTTTAATATAATTATAAATATATTAATAATTACAAATCTAGCTATAAATTTCATGTATAATATTAGAAAATTTCTTATATATTAAAAATTAAAACCCCACTATTTTAAATATTTTCACAATATATAAGAATAATAAACTAATGAGTAAAAAAATCTAGTGTGAAACACACTACTTCCATTACCCACTATTACGCATATTATATGCACTTTTTGGAAATAATGTTGTCAGAAGGCATAGAATTGACTTAATGAAATAGATTCCTAAAAATTGTCTAGTAAGAAAAAGTTAATACACGTGTGAAGACATATAAATCAGTTTACATAGAAAGTTAAAAAAAAAAAAAAATAGTTTTTTTTTTTTTAAACACTAGTTTCCAAGATCTAAAACTGATCTATCTGATCAGGCTGACTATTAATTTTCCTGTAGGGGAAAGTACCCCAAAACGGGATAGCTTATCTATTCTTCGCTTTATTTCTTAATGTGTACAAGGTACATTCCAAAGCTAGACGTCATTTAAAAGTATACACCTTTTCAACTACTTAAAATACCTTTGTCACATTTGTTCAATAATATTTATGTGAAAAATACTGGTTTCACAAAGTCTTACACGATCCCGTTTTAACCTACCAAGGGTGGGTAAAAAGGGATAAGGATTTTTGTTATTAGGTTTTTGCTGATTGCACTTTTGATTTAGTTTTTAGAACAAAAATAGGCTACGTTTTTATAGGAAGAAACTTTTTAATTGTAAATTTGAGAAATCACATAACACAGAAATCGCATAAAAATGTGTCGTCTTCTTCTGCAGAACAGGCTTCATGGGCCCATCCCTAGCAGCTCGAGCATTGTAACCAGCCTTTACAGATTTCGATTCAAGATACAGAGCGTTGCAGAAAATACATGCTTCATCTTTTTCAGCTTCATCATCTGAAGACGAAGACATCCAACCTTGGCTAACGGAGGATTTTTTTTTTTTTTAGGTTTTCTTATGTTAGGTCCATTTTCTTCGATTTTTGCAAATGATGATTGTGGCTTTTTTTCAGGTTCAGAGTAACATTTTTTAACTTTATCTGCCTCTTTTGCATCTCCACTTGGTTTTCTTTTACGCCTCGTTTGTTTTCTCTTCGGAACATTCAAGACACTTGTTTTGGCAGCCCTTTTTTCAGCTTTTGAGTTCTTTCTCGTTCTTTTTGTTTCACGCTCTTCTTCTTCGAACTCAAGTTTATATGGGCTTCCTGTTATAAGTGCTGTTTTCCCTCTTCTCTTATCGTGTTTATTTTGAGGTCTTGGTCCAATCACTCTTGGTGGAAGTATAATTTCTTTGGGTGATATAGAAAATGGCAGTGAAGGACGATAGTATAGCCCAAGTCCTTTGTTTCCAGTTGAAGTGGACGGTTGGATAAGTCCTGCGTTTGTGCTAGTGTTATCGGTGCCCCCATCATTAGGCGATTCATTCAATACTGTCTCTAGTGGTTGTGATGACTGCAAACTCTTAGATGATATGACTGAACTTGAAGATCCTTCGGATCTGGCCTCGTTTTGTTGCAGATTTAATGGTTGTTGGGACGTCCTGTTCTGAGCATCCGGCAACGGGTGATCTGTTGTAAGAGAAGGAGCGAAGAGATATTCAGGAAAGACATCTGGGTTATATGGGAAAATGCCTGTTTTCCTGAACCCTTTCACAGCAGTTTGGACAAGAGCTTCTCGTTGAAATGCTGCATTGGACATCTTTCCTACTTCGTAGATAATAATCCCTCTGACAGGATGGTTGAACATCCACTTGCGAACTTCATGCTCGTAGAAGGTGCTCAATGGAGACATAACTGTAACATCTAATGGCTGAAGCCGATGAGTAGTTTGGGGAGGGAAAGTCAGCATGATAACATATTTTTCTCTAGCCAGATTTATTAGTTCGATACTTTTAGTGTAGCTGCAATGACCATCAAGCAACAGTAGAGCAGGTCTTTCATGGGAAGTATTTGCTATCTGAACGAATTTCTTGAACCACACAATGAATGATTCCTTGTTTATCCAGCCTGTCTTGTTCTATGCCGCGAAAGAACCTGGTGGAGTTCATCCATTAGCCTTGGGTTTTCCCTTTGCCTGGGGAAGGCAAACATGGGAGGAAGATAATTCCCTGCAGCACTTACACAGGTTTCTACTGTGACCAAGACTCCTCTCTCACCTGATGTCAAACTTCCCACTTGCTTTTTAACTCGCAATGCAAGAACTTTAGAAGATTTGTTAGGAAATGAGAGAATCCAAGACTCATCAACATTGTAAATGTCATTGGGAGCAACTTATACTTTTCATAGAGAGAGGCCAATAGGTCATAAGACTTTTTCACGGCAACGCGATTGAAACCTTTTGCTCTGGCCATCGATGTAGCTTCAAGGTTTCTCAGACTAAGGGTTTTATTTCTTCCAAGAAAATTGTACAACCAGTGCTTACCCGCCATTTTTTTAACGGTGTTAAAACAGTGCTGAATATTGTTAATTTCAGATAACTCAAAAGCTAGGATTCTCAAGTCGGTTAGGGTAATTCCAAAGAGCCTTTCTTCTAAAATCAGTACATGTTGAGCTAGCTTTTTCCCCTGATCTGCAGTAAAGACGTTTTCAAACCTGCCCAGCTTTTTTACAGCAGCCACTTCTGGTGTCAAAGCATTTAAGCGAGCTTTTTTCACTTTTCTCTCCAGTGTAGATTTGGGGACATTAAATGAATGGGCAGCTTTCAGGAAACCCATCCTCCCTTTTAAAACTTCTCGAACAGCCTCTGCCATGCTCTGCTTGTCCCAGCTATTTCTAGATGTAATTCGCTGATAATTGCGAGGCATCTTGTATTCTGAAACAAAAATAAATTATTAGCTTTTTAAAAATTGCCAAAGAAAACATGGTCAAAGTTTAGTTGTGATTAGCTTATGTTTTTATAATATTATAGTGCGCACAACGTGTGGTTTTCTGGTTTAACTTTGTATAAGCTGCCCCCCTAAAAAAGATTTTTTTAAAAACTCAACTTTTTGAATTTAAAACTTAAAATTTTGGTCAAAACATTTTTCTGACTTACAGTTTTAACCTATAACTAAATTTTGTACATAACTCAGGCCAATTATTTGTACCCCAAAAGTAAATTATTTTATTTCGAAAATATAATTATTTAAAACTAAAATAAATTGTTGTAATTGATTATACATATTTTAATTCATTATTTATTTCAATTAAAATAACTTAAACACATTGCCAAAACATTAATGAAAATGGTCGGGTAAAACGGGACACATCAAAATTGTATCCCGTTTTGGGCACCCCAAAAGTGTCCCGTTTTGCCCGACCGTCATGCTTTTGACAAAATAAATGGCTGACCCCTGAACCGTCACTCGCTAGCAATATTTAAATACATGAAATTGTTGTTAAAACAGCTATTAACAAAACACAGTACTTACCGGAATTGTTTCGAAGGACGGAGAAGCACAAGGATAGTTGTTCTGCAGTCGAAAACAGTACAAAGTAAGTAAAAATTTCACTTAAAAACTATGAAAAAATATTTCTTTGCGAAACACGTGGCTAGCGTTGAGAAATCAACTGAGAATGCTGTCATGGCGGTCGAGAACCAGTTTAGCCTTTCTCCCGCGAGGTAGCACCACCAGTCAAGATCCGAGGCTCAATATCCCGTTTTGCCCGCCTATCCCGTTTTGGAGAACTCTCCCCTAATAACCACATAAAGCATGAGAAAGCTAAAATGGGTTTATGGAACAATTTTCAAGACAATCATTAGAGCCGTTTTTGAAATACCAGCTTTTACCAAAACTTGACATGATGAATTGTTGATCGGAAAACAACAATTACATACAAAAAGTTATTTAAAAGAGAGTTAATATGGCAAGTTTTAAAAAAATACATGCAGCCGTTTTGAAAGAAACGCACTTGCAGGACCTAAAATTCATCTATTTCTGCTGGACGCCTATCAATTTTCCTGAACTAAATAACTATATTATTCGATAGACCATCTGATAGAGTGTTTTTCAGTAATTTTGAAGAAAACTGTTAGAACCGTTTTTGAGATACGGTCTTACGGTCCTACTTCCGGTTTTCCAAATTTCACCAAAATTTGGAAATTTCATCTGTACAACAGACGTGACTCAATTCTAAAGTTTCGTAGTTCTATCATTATTAGTTTCGGAGATATAATAGTCCGAAAATTCCCCCACACACGTACGCACACACACACTGACCAATTGCCAAAAACCACCTTTTTTGACTCAGGGGACCTTAAAACATGTAAATCAAGTGAAATATCGGTATCGAATTTTTGAACCGAATACAATACTTCCATTACCTACTGTAGTTGGCTAATGGAAGTAAAAATATATTAGTAAGCAAGTCACATAAAAAAAAAAAAAAGCAAGAAAGAAAAAGAAATGAATTATATAATAATATAGAGTAATTTAAATTATACAACTATACGAAAATCTAAAAAGTCGGTTTACAATGTTGCAATATTTTCATTGCACAGTATATGTTCAGAAAGTGAAAAAAAAAAAAAAAGCATTATGCTGAGAGCAACACAATTCCATTTGTAGATAAGGTAGGGGGGGGCTCTTGTGTGAAAAACAGGTTTTCCCTGAAAATCTTTCTCTGTATGGTTTGAAAGACTCCCTCTTCACTGAAGGATTATTAATCACTTCCTTCAAGACGTTCGGGATAAAAGGGGTGGTTCTACGTAAAAATGCAAAATTTTTAGCAAATTTTTATACTTCGGTTCTGTTTTATTAATGCGCATTTAAACTTTTTTTATTTTCTTAAAAATTAATAATAACCTCGATCATTTAAAAATAGCTACGTATTTTAAGCTACTCGATTCAATAATTTGTTAATTTCTTAAGACCAATGAAGAAAATCAAGTGAAATTTCTCATATCTCAGCTTAAAAATAAAATATTTATGTGAAAAATACTGGTTTCACAAAGTCTTACACGATCCCGTTTTAACCTACCAAGGGTGGGTAAAAAGGGATAAGGATTTTTGTTATTAGGTTTTTGCTGATTGTACTTTTGATTTAGTTTTTAGAACAAAAATAGGCTACGTTTTTATAGGAAGAAACTTTTTAATTGTAAATTTGAGAAATCACATAACACAGAAATCGCATAAAAATGTGTCGTCTTCTTCTGCAGAACAGGCTTCATGGGCCCATCCGTAGCAGCTCGAGCATTGTAACCAGCCTTTACAGATTTCGATTCAAGATACAGAGCGTTGCAGAAAATACATGCTTCATCTTTTTCAGCTTCATCATCTGAAGACGAAGACATCCAACCTTGGCTAACGGAGGATTTTTTTTTTTTTTTAGGTTTTGTTATGTTAGGTCCATTTTCTTCGATTTTTGCAAATGATGATTGTGGCTTTTTTTCAGGTTCAGAGTAACATTTTTTAACTTTATCTGCCTCTTTTGCATCTCCACTTGGTTTTCTTTTACGCCTCGTTTGTTTTCTCTTCGGAACATTCAAGACACTTGTTTTGGCAGCCCTTTTTTCAGCTTTTGAGTTCTTTCTCGTTCTTTTTGTTTCACGCTCTTCTTCTTCGAACTCAAGTTTATATGGGCTTCCTGTTATAAGTGCTGTTTTCCCTCTTCTCTTATCGTGTTTATTTTGAGGTCTTGGTCCAATCACTCTTGGTGGAAGTATAATTTCTTTGGGTGATATAGAAAATGGCAGTGAAGGACGATAGTATAGCCCAAGTCCTTTGTTTCCAGTTGAAGTGGACGGTTGGATAAGTCCTGCGTTTGTGCTAGTGTTATCGGTGCCCCCATCATTAGGCGATTCATTCAATACTGTCTCTAGTGGTTGTGATGACTGCAAACTCTTAGATGATATGACTGAACTTGAAGATCCTTCGGATCTGGCCTCGTTTTGTTGCAGATTTAATGGTTGTTGGGACGTCCTGTTCTGAGCATCCGGCAACGGGTGATCTGTTGTAAGAGAAGGAGCGAAGAGATATTCAGGAAAGACATCTGGGTTATATGGGAAAATGCCTGTTTTCCTGAACCCTTTCACAGCAGTTTGGACAAGAGCTTCTCGTTGAAATGCTGCATTGGACATCTTTCCTACTTCGTAGATAATAATCCCTCTGACAGGATGGTTGAACATCCACTTGCGAACTTCATGCTCGTAGAAGGTGCTCAATGGAGACATAACTGTAACATCTAATGGCTGAAGCCGATGAGTAGTTTGGGGAGGGAAAGTCAGCATGATAACATATTTTTCTCTAGCCAGATTTATTAGTTCGATACTTTTAGTGTAGCTGCAATGACCATCAAGCAACAGTAGAGCAGCAGTGCGTTGCCGCTTTGATTGCAGCACTCGTGCTTACTTTGTTCGCCTGATGAAGGGTCGTGGTTTTTTCGACCCGAAACAATTGTTGCGAGTTTATTGCATTTTATGGTGTTTATTCAAAGTTTGTAAGTAATAATTTTTACAACGCCAGTTTTGTGATGCTTCTTTATTAAAAAGTAATAACAGTAGAGCAGGTCTTTCATGGGAAGTATTTGCTATCTGAACGAATTTCTTGAACCACACAATGAATGATTCCTTGTTTATCCAGCCTGTCTTGTTCTATGCCGCGAAAGAACCTGGTGGAGTATCATCCATTAGCCTTGGGTTTTCCCTTTGCCTGGGGAAGGCAAACATGGGAGGAAGATAATTCCCTGCAGCACTTACACAGGTTTCTACTGTGACCAAGACTCCTCTCTCACCTGATGTCAAACTTCCCACTTGCTTTTTAACTCGCAATGCAAGAACTTTAGAAGATTTGTTAGGAAATGAGAGAATCCAAGACTCATCAACATTGTAAATGTCATTGGGAGTAGTGTTGCAAAGGCTGGAAAAATCCCGTTTCTTCCCCGGAAATTATCCCGGTTTTTTGGGAAGGAAAT
Source organism: Salticus scenicus (assembly GCA_963930645.1). Taxonomy (NCBI): domain Eukaryota; kingdom Metazoa; phylum Arthropoda; class Arachnida; order Araneae; family Salticidae; genus Salticus; species Salticus scenicus. The sequence continues at coordinate 249,542,130 of OZ005660.1, forward strand.
TTTGGAAAATTCCTGGGAACTTTGAAAATTTCGGGGAGTTTTGAAATAATTTGATGCATGGACAAATTTTTTTCATTTTTATTATTTTTAATTATTTCCTATCTAGCATTTTTAACTCTAACTGTGAAAAGCAACTCAAATCTTCTTTCTTTTGCAGGTCAGTTCAGTTATTGTTATTATTATTATATCATAAATAGACATTAAAATAGAAAGATTATTTCTAATAAATTTCAGATTAAGGTATTTTTTCAATGTTAATAAATTTGTGTATTCATAAGGTAAATAATTTAAGCATACTCAAATAATACACAGCAAAAAAATATAAATATACATATTTATTTTAAAATATAAAAGAAAATATTTTTTAAATGCAAAAATGAATATTCATCATTTCATGAAAACTCAAAATCAATGCAGTTTAAAAGATTACTTAACTAAAATTATCATTTTAAGACCTTTCTGATCAAGTAATGTTACTTAAACTATATTTTTAAGTTTAAAACAGAACATACATAATTTAAATTTATTTTCTTTACCAGAAATATTTTTTTTAAAAGACTAAATTTTATAAAACTAGTTCATGCAATACTCATTGACATTTTAAGTATTATGTATATGTATGTTCAATGCATTAGCTCGAACTTCCATTTTGAAAATGACTAGTTTTGTTTACTTTTAAAATTCCCAATATTCCCCAAAGTTCCGGGTTTATTCCCCAAAATTCCCGGGTTTATTCCCATCTTCCAAAAACTGTGGGTTTTTTGCAACTCTAATTGGGAGCAACTTATACTTTTCATAGAGAGAGGACAATAGGTCATAAGACTTTTTCACGGCAACGCGATTGAAACCTTTTGCTCTGGCCATCGATGTAGCTTCAAGGTTTCTCAGACTAAGGGTTTTATTTCTTCCAAGAAAATTGTACAACCAGTGCTTACCCGCCATTTTTTTAACGGTGTTAAAACAGTGCTGAATATTGTTAATTTCAGATAACTCAAAAGCTAGGATTCTCAAGTCGGTTAGGGTAATTCCAAAGAGCCTTTCTTCTAAAATCAGTACATGTTGAGCTAGCTTTTTCCCCTGATCTGCAGTAAAGACGTTTTCAAACCTGCCCAGCTTTTTTACAGCAGCCACTTCTGGTGTCAAAGCATTTAAGCGAGCTTTTTTCACTTTTCTCTCCAGTGTAGATTTGGGGACATTAAATGAATGGGCAGCTTTCAGGAAACCCATCCTCCCTTTTAAAACTTCTCGAACAGCCTCTGCCATGCTCTGCTTGTCCCAGCTATTTCTAGATGTAATTCGCTGATAATTGCGAGGCATCTTGTATTCTGAAACAAAAATAAATTATTAGCTTTTTAAAAATTGCCAAAGAAAACATGGTCAAAGTTTAGTTGTGATTAGCTTATGTTTTTATAATATTATAGTGCGCACAACGTGTGGTTTTCTGGTTTAACTTTGTATAAGCTGCCCCCCTAAAAAAGATTTTTTTAAAAACTCAACTTTTTGAATTTAAAACTTAAAATTTTGGTCAAAACATTTTTCTGACTTACAGTTTTAACCTATAACTAAATTTTGTACATAACTCAGGCCAATTATTTGTACCCCAAAAGTAAATTATTTTATTTCGAAAATATAATTATTTAAAACTAAAATAAATTGTTGTAATTGATTATACATATTTTAATTCATTATTTATTTCAATTAAAATAACTTAAACACATTGCCAAAACATTAATGAAAATGGTCGGGTAAAACGGGACACATCAAAATTGTATCCCGTTTTGGGCACCCCAAAAGTGTCCCGTTTTGCCCGACCGTCATGCTTTTGACAAAATAAATGGCTGACCCCTGAACCGTCACTCGCTAGCAATATTTAAATACATGAAATTGTTGTTAAAACAGCTATTAACAAAACACAGTACTTACCGGAATTGTTTCGAAGGACGGAGAAGCACAAGGATAGTTGTTCTGCAGTCGAAAACAGTACAAAGTAAGTAAAAATTTCACTTAAAAACTATGAAAAAATATTTCTTTGCGAAACACGTGGCTAGCGTTGAGAAATCAACTGAGAATGCTGTCATGGCGGTCGAGAACCAGTTTAGCCTTTCTCCCGCGAGGTAGCACCACCAGTCAAGATCCGAGGCTCAATATCCCGTTTCGCCCGCCTATCCCGTTTTGGAGAACTCTCCCCTAATAACCACATAAAGCATGAGAAAGCTAAAATGGGTTTATGGAACAATTTTCAAGACAATCATTAGAGCCGTTTTTGAAATAGCAGCTTTTACCAAAACTTGACATGATGAATTGTTGATCGGAAAACAACAATTACATACAAAAAGTTATTTAAAAGAGAGTTAATATGGCAAGTTTTAAAAAAATACATGCAGCCGTTTTGAAAGAAACGCACTTGCAGGACCTAAAATTCATCTATTTCTGCTGGACGCCTATCAATTTTCCTGAACTAAATAACTATATTATTCGATAGACCATCTGATAGAGTGTTTTTCAGTAATTTTGAAGAAAACTGTTAGAACCGTTTTTGAGATACGGTCTTACGGTCCTACTTCCGGTTTTCCAAATTTCACCAAAATTTGGAAATTTCATCTGTACAACAGACGTGACTCAATTCTAAAGTTTCGTAGTTCTATCATTATTAGTTTCGGAGATATAATAGTCCGAAAATTCCCCCACACACGTACACACACACACACTGACCAATTGCCAAAAACCACCTTTTTTGACTCAGGGGACCTTAAAACATGTAAATCAAGTGAAATATCGGTATCGAATTTTTGAACCGAATACAATACTTCCATTACCTACTGTAGTTGGCTAATGGAAGTAAAAATATATAAGTAAGCAAGTCACATAAAAAAAAAAAAAAAGCAAGAAAGAAAAAGAAATGAATTATATAATAATATAGAGTAATTTAAATTATACAACTATACGAAAATCTAAAAAGTCGGTTTACAATGTTGCAATATTTTCATTGCACAGTATATGTTCAGAAAGTGAAAAAAAAAAAAAGCATTATGCTGAGAGCAACACAATTCCATTTGTAGATAAGGTAGGGGGGGGCTCTTGTGTGAAAAACAGGTTTTCCCTGAAAATCTTTCTCTGTATGGTTTGAAAGACTCCCTCTTCACTGAAGGATTATTAATCACTTCCTTCAAGACGTTCGGGATAAAAGGGGTGGTTCTACGTAAAAATGCAAAATTTTTAGCAAATTTTTATACTTCGGTTCTGTTTTATTAATGCGCATTTAAACTTTTTTTATTTTCTTAAAAATTAATAATAACCTCGATCATTTAAAAATAGCTACGTATTTTAAGCTACTCGATTCAATAATTTGTTAATTTCTTAAGACCAATGAAGAAAATCAAGTGAAATTTCTCATATCTCAGCTTAAAAATAAAATAAATTTTTAAAAACATATGGCCAATTTAACACTTGTGAATTTTCTGAATATAAAAACGGAATTTAAAAATATGCATTTGTTAGTGAGTTATAAGGGGGCGAATTTTCCTATAGGATTACGTTGGCTTTGCTTTTCGGTGACGGTGACTGAAGTAGCCTCTTAAACACAAACTAAAACTTCAATCCCTTCCGCTCCGCTTCCGCAATGACAATTGGCATATTGGCAAACGCAAAACAAAATGTGGAGCCTCGAAGAGAAGACATGATTATTATAGGTTTCTTATTATAGCCAACACAAAATTTAACGTAACAAGTAAGTTATAATTGTTTTAATTTTGATTTTATTTCTTCTCTTTTTTAATTCTGTCAATATAAGTTTGATAAGGGTCTGCACTTCATTTCGAATTATGAATATTAAAATTTACAACATAGTAATTATTTCCTCCCAAAATAAAACTATTAAACCACAACTTTTTAAAACTTATTTATTTAAAAATTGAATTAAAATACAATTACTTACTGGAAAAAAAAAAAAAAAAAAAAAAAAAAAAAAAAAGATGTATTACTTTTTAACTCTAAAAAATATGTCATTCAATATTATGGCTTTCCTTAAGAATACTTAATATGAAATTTTTATGCATTTTTTAGCATTTCATTACTTTTTTCTCGTTTTTGTTGTTTCTTTCAATTTCAAGTTTCCTTTATATATTTTATATGTCATGATTATATTTTTATTTTGTTCGCTTTTTCAGATAATTTCGTTGTAGTTTATCACATAAAATGTGTTAATAAAGTTTTTTTTTTTTTTTTTGGTAAAATTAATATATTTGCTAAATTTGTACAGATGTATGTATGCTGCAAAATATAATTTAATAAAGCATTGGAAAACTGTCATTTTAATTTTCATTCATTCTAAAAATTATTAAAGCAGTTTTAATTATTTGAAATACTTCTTAAATAATGCTTCTGAATTATCTAATTTAATATTTCTTTAGCGAATTAAAAATTAGTGCATAACTTTTTTTTTTAAATAGTAATAGTTGTTATTAAAACTTTTTTTTTCCTTTAATTTAAATGGTTAAATATTTTTATTTTGAAAAGAAATCGTTACTGTATTACAATTCTAACATTCATTTATAAAATAGAATTTATTGAAAGCTATTAAAGCTATTATATTTCATATTAAAAATGCATAACATCTTCAATCTTATATTGACAGAATGAAAAAGTTGAAATAAATAAAAAAAAAAAATTGAAACAAATATAACTTTAAAAGACATAAAAATTAAAACACATACAGATTAATATAAGTAAAGAAAGAAAATGAAAGAAAACTACTTCTTTTTTTCGCGAATGAAAAATTCAAATACAACACAGCGTGCTGTAAAATTACAACACCAGAGATCTTATTTTTACTGTAACGAACGCCTAGTAGGTAATGTGCAGATAATCTAGATAATTCGCAGATTACCTAGGTAATTTGAGAAATGAAACAATTTTTCTCACTTAAACGGATAGCCCTAGATAATGTGCAGATTACCTACCTGATCTGCAGATTAACTGATTTCTGCACTTTAGCGTAACATATATATATAACAACAGGAGATTTGGCGTTGGAATATTAAAACCCGAATTAACTACCACGTCAGAAACGCCAAAGAAAAATATTTGAGATGCATACAGCTGTTTCGGTAGCCTTAAGCGTAACCTTTTGGCACTGAAGACGGTACGCTTAAGACTACCGAAACAGCTGTATGCATCTCAAATATTTTTCGTTGGCGTTTCTGACGTAGTAGTTTATTCGGGTTTTAATATATATATATATATATATAGCTTTTTAATTAAAAAATAAATTAAAACCGATTTTTTTTTTTTTTTTTTTTTTTTTTTTTTTTTAATAGGTGATATATTTTAACCAATTTTAACTGAATCATGTAAATGAAATTCACTGGTGCTTTAATACATAATTTTAGTAGTACTTTAATAATTTTTAACCTACTGTGACATTACTAAGCTTCTGTTTCATTCAAAATCGGGTGATCCTAAAGTCACAGAAAAAAATAAAGTTATTATTTAAAAAGTATTCAAAGTTAATAAATCTTAAAAAAAAAAAATAAATAAATAAATAAATGTTAGCGGGTTAAGCTAGTTTTACAGGCGCACACATTTTCCCCAAACCTCTCCAAGACTATATGATCAGAACAAAAAAGTTAAATGAAAAATATTTATATTATAAAATTTAAAAATAATTTATATATTTATGAACCATATTTATGTCATATATATAGAGGGTGATTCAAAAAACCGCGGACAAAATGATATGGCAGATCAGACAAGGATAAAAAATTGCATAGGAACAGAGGGTCGCAAACGCCTGTAGAAGGCGCTAGAGCCACGAGAAGGCGTTTCAATACAAATACGAGCTGAGCAAATGGATATTGTCTTCATTCGAGTTCTGGATGCGTTGGGCGTAACATGGCTAGTTACACGCACCGCAAAATTGCTGACATGCCTTTAATTTACGGTATGACTAACTGCATTGGACGAGCAGTCTTGCGAATGTATCGTGAGAAATATCCTGGTATAAAGGTGCCTAGACGCTCATTCTTTGCCAATCTGCATCGACGATTGTGTGAAACCGGCTCGTTCGACGTGCACAAGCCGGATGCTTGTCGCCAATGAATAACTCCGACAGTTGATGTTGAAGAAAGAGTTGTCCAACAACTCCAGCGTAATCCTTCAATGAGTACACGAGTTATATCCCGAAAGACCCATATCCCCGAAGCTAACGTCTGGCGCGTTGTACATGACGAAGGACTACATCTTTATCATTTACAGCGCGTCCAGGCACTGGTTGGTTGGTTGGGTTTTACGTCGCACTAGTGCTGCGCAGATGGGCAATTGGCGACGGTCTGGGACTCACCCCTAGAGATGGTCCGGAGACATGCCATCGCAATTCGGAAGGGATGGCTCTCCCGCTTCGGTGACCCCCAGAGATATAATTCTCGTCCAGGCACTGGAACCAGGAGACTACAACAATCGTATGGATTTTGCGTTTTGGTTTTTGCAAGAAAGTGCTGTCAACCGAAACTTCGCAGCAAGTGTTCTCTTTACGGATGAGGCTGCGTTCTCATTAGAATGTGTGATGAACTTTCACAACCTGCATACGTGGGCGGATGAAAACCCGGTGCTTCATGTACGCATGGAGCACATCGAAAATTTTCTGTTAACATATGGGCTGGCATTGTAAGAGACTGTTTACTTGGTCCGTACATTCTCCTAGAAAGGTTTAACGGTCCCATTTATCAAACATTCTTGCAAGAGGTTCTACCAGAAAGGCTGAATGATGTTCCGATGCCTATTCGTCAACGCATTGGATTGAAACACCACGGAGGTCCTGCACATTTCAAAACAGATGTCAGAGCACATCTGCAGGCTACTTTTGGCTCTACTACTGGCGGCTGGATTGATTGCGGTGGACCAATTGCCACCACGATCACCAGATCTATCTCCCTTGGATTTTTCCTTAAAGTGATTTTTAAAAGGTCTTGTGTATGAAACACTTGTTGTAATGCTGGAAGACTTGGTAGGAAGAATCGTTGTGGCAGAAGGATGTGTTCGAGACACACCTGGTATGGTATCTTTGAGAAGGTGCGGCGTTCTATGCAACGTAGAGGCAAGGAGTGTCTCGATGCATCTGGCAAAAACTTTGAGCATCTCCTGTAGGCTGAACATTTGGCTTGCATAAGTTGCATGTGTGTGAGTAATTATCAATAAAATGATCTGTGATGGTTTTGTTTATTCTCTTTGTGTTGTGTATTATTTTAGACGCCCTGTAGCGGCTCAGGATCGCAGTTGCGACCCTCTGTTCCTATGCGATTTTTGATCCTTGTTGTATGACTGATCTACCATGTCATTTTGTCCAAGTTTTTTTGAATCATCCTGTATATTAATTTTAAAATAAAATAGTTAGGAATAGTAATGTGTGTGTAAAAACTTTTCGGTGTCTCTGTACACAAACTAATAATGGTATTTACAATAGGGAGTATTCGATTGTGAACTTGAATAACATATATCAATTTTAGGAATCCCATTATTATTTTCATAAATAGCGCGCGGATAGACAAACAGACCGGCTGAAATCAGAACATTTTTCAACTTTTTTGGAAAGTGTTAAAAACCCAATGAAACCTCCCGTTTTTATTATAAATCTATTTATTTAAATCTGCTCAAGATTATTCCATTAAATGCATAGCTTACATGTTTATTTAATATTTACAAATAAGTTTTTCTATGTACTGACCCAAGCTACACTAAGTTAAGAACAAAATTTTAAATATGAAAATCATTTAATTTTGGATATGGATTTTCCATAATCCTATTAGTAGTTAAAAATAATTTAGAAATTGTACAATGGTAAATTAAATAATTTGTAATAATGTATTCATGTCCACAAAAATGTTTTAACAAAATATATAACAAATACATATTTTGACACAACAAATTAGTAGGCATAATTAAAATTCATGCACTATATTAATTATTTAAGATATTAAAGACATTTCACTAATTTCTAAGAATATTATTCTTAAAAATATATAATTGCTGAATTACTATTATCATATATAAAGATCATAATAAAATAATAAATCTTACCTTGTCTATTAATCGGTTGTTTCCATGCAGTTTACCTAATTTCATCCCGCGGTAATTAATGAAAAGATATTTTATTTACATTTTCGGAAAAATTATATCCACGGTCACTTGTGACTTACACAGTGGAACACAACATATAACCATATTTAAATAAGTAAAACTTGGAACCTATAGGCTAATATCAATTTAAAAATACATTTTTATTTCAGCATTTGTTCCCATTCAATCTGTAGCAAAATACGGGCAGGCTTTGAATTTGGTGCAGGCTCGCGATTGTCCACTACAAATAAAATTGGCTTCATCTTTCAGAGGCAAATGAACACGCCTTCCCTTACAGCACACTTATCCATAGTACATCCTGTGGATGTCCCTTGGATATACTTTCATCCATAGGATATCTTTAGGATGCCTTGTGGATGATATGTGCTCTTAGGGTTATATCTCAAGTGCGTCATGGTTAGGATAATCTACCAGAGAATGGCGTTGCTACAGTTCTCTATAATTTTCAAATGTAACTTACTTGTAAAAATTGAGGACAATTACATACACATCCAAACTTTTCTGCGAAGCACTATAAATCAACTCATGACCAAAAGTTTAGGAATCGCTGCTCTAGACCATTGTTTACACACACATATTTTGTCTAGGATGTAAGTCCGTAGATGACTTTTTAGGTTATATCCATGGCTTGTATAACGTAAATTGATATACCCCATGACTTTTCTCCCTTTTAACCTGAACGAAAGCGAAGATGATTTTTAAAACTATTCATTTGAGGAAATGAATCTGAACATAATTCACACATGTACAGTTTTCCTCAGGCACGAATGTCAAAATATTTCAGATGACTTAATTCAGAAAATGTTTTAAAAAATTCTTCACACACTATGGCTTTTCTCCTGTATGAATTCTAAGATGTCTCTTTTGATCAGTTAGTCGAGAAAATCCTTTAAAACATTCTTCACACACATGTGTCTTCCTCCTGCATTAACGCAAAGATGTCTTCTGAAACATTTGCCGGAAAATCTTTCAGACCATTCTTTACACACATATGGCTTTTCTCCTCTATGAATGCGAAGATGTCTCATTAAACTAATTTTAATGGAAAATGATTTAAATCATTCTTCACACACATGTTTTTTTTTTTCTGTGTGGACGTGAAGATGTCTACTAAGACAAGATTTGTCGGAAAATCTTTTAGAACATACTTCGCACACGTATGGTTTTTCTCCTGTATGTACGCGAAGATGTACCATTAATTGGCTCTTACGAGAAAATCCTTTAGAACATTCTTCACAGACATACGGCTTTTCTCCTGTATGAACGCGAAAATGTGCAATTAATGCCCTCTTATGAGAAAATTCTTTACAACATTCTTCACAGGCATACGGCTTTTCTCCTGTATGAACACGAGAATGTACCATCAAATGGCTCTTATGAGAAAATCCTTTAGAACATTCTTCACAGGTATACGGCTTTTCTCCTGTATGAATGCGAAAATGTGCCACTAAATGGCTCTTATTAGGAAATCCTTTAAAACATTCTTCACAGACATAAGGTTTTTCTCCCGTATGAACGCGAAGATGTCTTCTAAGACAAGATTTGTCGGAAAACCTTTTGGAACATTCTTCACACACATATGGTTTTTGTCCTGTATGAACGCGAAGATGACTTCTAAGCGAAAATTTGTCGGAAAACCTTTTAGAACATTCTTCACACAAATATGGTTTTTCTCCTGTATGAACGCGAAGATGTGTCATTAAATGGCTCTTCTGAGAAAATTCTTTGGAGCATTCTTCACACACGTATGGTTTTTCTCCTGTATGAATGCGAAGATGTTTTATTAAACTGTTTTTCTGAGAAAATCCTTTAGAACATTCTTCGCAGACATATGGCTTTTCTCCTGTATGCACTCGATGATGTATCATTAAGTTTCCCTTATTAGAAAATGCTTTAGAACATTCTTTACACACATATGGCTTTTCCCCTGTATGCACGCGAAAATGTGCCATAAAACTGCTCTTATGAGAAAGTCCTTTAGAACATTCTTCACACACATATAGTTTTTCTCCTGTATGCATGCAAAGATTTTCCATTAAATTGCTCTTACGAGAAATTCCTGATAGATATATTGCTTTTCTGCGGAATGAATGTGAAGATGTTTTCTCTTTCCTTTAGAATATTCGTCACACGCATAGAGTTTTCCTCCTCTATGAACGCGAAGATGTGGAAATTAAATGGCTCTTATGAGAAAAGTCCTTTAGAATATTCTTCAGAGACATACGGCTTTTCTCCTGTATTAACGCGATGTTCCATTGAATGGCTGTGGAGAAAATTCTTTACAATATTCTTCACAGACATACGGTTTTTCTTCAGTATAAATGCTAAAAATTTTCTTAAATTGCTCTTCAAAGAAAATCCTTTAGAACATACTTCGTACGCGTGGGTTTATTTCTGTAGGACAGGAAAAATGTCTTTTTAATTTATCCTTAGCAGAAAGTTTTTTTTAACATTCTTTACACGCATGAGGTTTTTTACTCCTGTGAGCAGGTGTTTGATGAGATTATTTTTAATATAAAATCTTTTAAAGCATTCTCTACACACATACCTCGCACAGTCGGGCGTCTGATCTCAATGTCTATACTAATATGATGGCGGATCCCGTGCTACCGAAATGAAGCCTACATGGAGGAATTTTAGGGTGTAGTTTAGTCCAGATTGGCGACTATATCGCTTCTTTTTATGTTGTTTTTACTCTGTTTTAACTGAGCTGGCGAAATTATATCATCATTCATTATTTTGAATTTTGATTTACTCTGTGTTGTTTTCGCTTAGGCTAATGTTGATTTTTATATTATTTATGCTTGAATACTTCATATTTTACGATTAGAAAGTAATAAACAAACTATGCCGTCTTGTAGCGCATTCAACTGCACACACAAGCATGTAAATGGGAAAAATTCTGAAAACAGTTCATACGTGAGGAGCAAACATTCAGACCGTGTTTTCTCCAAAAAAAAAAAAATGAGTTAGTGATTTTTCTGTGAACTCAACATTAAATATCACAAAATTATACTATTATTTTAAACCAAAAAAAAAAAAAAAATTATCACATTACAAACGCTCTTAAAAAGTTGGGGTTTCCTCCAGAACCTGTTTTCAGTCAAACTGTGATTTCTCCAGCCGACCAGTCAGGACTGTTGTTTATGGTCGCGTGACTCGTACATGTACATGCTTTTTATGTTTGTTTATTTTGTTAGTTCTATCTTGTTTTTTCCCTTTTAGAAGAGTGTTTTTTTTTTTTTTTTTCCCCAAATGGAAGAATTAATAGGTGGTGTATTAGTGAGTACTTCTAATTATGGAACAAGAAAAAGACAGACGATTGGTGGGAAAAGAAAAGAAACGATAAAGAAACAATATTCAGCATCTTCCGATAACGATTATGCTCCATGCAAACCACGGATTAGGAGATTCTACAGGATATATTACTAACGTTACGGGAAGGTAGTAATTTTCATCTTTCATATAGAGGGCGACCAATCTCGAGAATCCACCAATCAGCGCGTTTTTACATTTCTGGCTGTTCGTTCGTTGGATGACTAAAGCCTAAGGGGCGGGCTTTCCCTTTCTTCCGATAAGTTTCAAAGATACTACACCAGGCGGCGATCGGATCGCTTACTCTGGTCAGCTGAATTAATGCGGAAAGGAAAGCTTCTATTTTCGCGCTCGCTGCCCTATCTAGTGTTCTATCCTGGTCTCCTAATCCGTGATGCAAACATTCAAGGCTGGAATTGCGGTGCCTCGTTCTCAAGTCTTATCTTAAATGTTACGAACTTTCGTAGATGGGCGTGGTTAAGAACGAGCTTTGGTAGTGTGGTGCTAAGGCTCCTAAATAGGGGAGCTGACTCACAACTCAATTTGTTGCCCAGTGTTGTCCACTGTTCTGCAGTAGACTGTACAACGAGAAGTGTTATGATGGTGTGTTAACCTATTTTTCTTTTGTATATTTTTTTAATTATGGGTGGTTGTTCAGCTATTAACTGTTCAAACCATTCTCGAAATGGATTTAAGATGGCAAGATTTCCAAAAAATGAAGAAAGAAGAAAAAAATGGATCCAAAACATGCGAAGAGAAAACTGGCAACCCGGGCCGTCTGCTCAAATATGTCTTGTAAGCACGGATTAGGAGATTCTTCAGGATATATTACTAACGTTACGGGAAGGTAGTAATTTTCATCTTTCATATAGAGGGCGACCAATCTCGAAAATCCACCAATCAGCGCGTTTTTACATTTCTGGCTGTTCGTTCGTTGGATGACTGAAGCCTAAGGGGCGGGCTTTCCCTTTCTTCCGATAAGTTTCAAAGATACTACACCAGGCGGCGATCGGATCGCTTACTCTGGTCAGCTGAATTAATGCGGAAAGGAAAGCTTCTATTTTCGCGCTCGCTGCCCTATCTAGTGTTCTATCCTGGTCTCTTAATCCGTGCTTGTAAGTATGATTTTATATTTTTAACATTGCTTCTTTAGCTTAAGTTTTTACTTCTTAAGTATATTTCTAACTATATTATCGGTAAAAATGTGCTTTACGGTCCTTCTTGGCGATTTTTTGGCGAGTTTTTTCCGAACTCGCCGAGTCTGCGCGGTGTTTTTTTTCTCTCCCGTCCTTTCCAAAATGGCGGACAGGAAGCACGGTTTCCCAGTTTTTATAACCGTTCCAAGAAGGCCGATTTACGCAATTTAAAGCGATTATGTAAACATAAAGCGTCAGAAATATCTTACAAATACTTGAGTACAGAAAAATACAAATTTAGCGTCAGAAATATCTTACAAATACTTGAGTAAAGAAAAATACAAATTTTTCCGGACTGGAAGCACGGTTTTCATACCCATCCTTTCGAAAAGGGCCGATTTACGTACTTTAAAGCAATTATGTGAACATAAAGCGTCAGAAATATCTTACAAATACTTGAGTAAAGAAAAATACAAATTTTTAACAATTGTTATCAACTAAATCTAAGAAATATTACAAAACAAAAACAGCACAAGTAACTTAATATACATAAATAAGCATTTAAATAAAAAAGAAAGTTTATTTACTTACCCGTTTTATAATTTCCGAAAAAAGTAGCATTTTCCTTGAAAAAAAGAAATATCCCCTCTGCATATAACGATATAACCATGTACACCAACCACTCTAGCATCACTCTAAACACTAATCCAAAGCTTTTTTTTTAGCATAAACATTCAATAGTACAAAACCAATAAACGCTACTCAAAAGCTTTTTTTTAAGATACTCAATCTAAATATTCAATTTTACAAAACCAACAAATGACAATTTTACCTAAATAAGAAAAGCGGCACACTGAAAAACGAAACTCTTGGAAAAAACGAAGAAAATAATCTCTGGAGATTTCGATTTTATCATGTACACCAACCACATCAACACAATTGCAAACCGTACTCAAACGTATTTCTTATGATATTCAACACAAATAATCAATTTAAAATAAATCGCAATTTCACAGAAAAAAAACAACAAACGTGTGCATCCATGCCTCACATATGATGCAATGAAACGGCCTACTGTTGCCAAAATTCAAAAAACAAAAGAAACAAATCGAAATACCAGACTCTTTCTGAAAGGACCTAAGACTACTGTATAAGTAGTCTTAAAAGGACCAAAAAAAAAAAAAAAAAACAGAGAATACAACAATAACCTTAAATATAACCCAGATAAGCACAGTGCATTTAACGTCACACTACTACTGCGTTATGGGCGATAATCTCGGAGATTCGCAAGTAATGTTGCATTTAACATCGCACTAGCACTACCCTTCGGCGACAATCTCGGAGATACGCCAGTAAGGTAAGGTGACCATATTTTCAAACACTGATTTGAGGACAAATTACCGTTTGTCCCCAAATCGAAGTAAATGTCGAGGACCTTGAAAACTGTATTTGGGGACTTTTTCGAGGACACGATAGACCAATATCTATATGCATTATTAATAAAAAGAACTCTGATTTATACATTACAAAATGCTTTGAATCACTTTTTTCTATGAAAAATTGCTGAGCCTAAGGTAAGTTTATGCAAATTAAACTATCCCAGCATTATTAAAATAATCAAGTCTATAGAACCCATTTACACTTTATTATGATCAGGCCCTGACTAACGGCAGGGCATACGGGGCATATGGCCTGGGCCCCCCTTCTGGAAGGGGCCCCCCTACAGACGTATGCAGAAATTCTGCAACCTAAAAAGCTCTTTTGCCACTGCAAGGGGGGCCCCCAGAATAGGCTTGCCCCGGGGCTCCAGGTACCCTAAGTCGGGCCCTGATTATGATGATAGGAGAAAACACAAAATAGCACCATTTCATTTTAATCTTTAGAATCCCCACTCCCTGAAATGCAGAAGTTATTCCCGATTATATAACTAAAGAAATAATTTCATTAAGCAAATTTTATTTTTCACTTAACATAAATCGGGCAAGATAGAATTTATATACTGATTAGTAGTGCATGATTCTTTCTCTGCTCATGAAGTATGAGGGTCTTTATTTCAAAGTTCCGTTGATTTTCAAGATAATCCAATTATTAGAATGTGATTTTGATTGGATTGGAATAGATGGGTTTAACGTCTCATTAGTGCTGTACAATGGGCAATTGGCGACAGTCTAGCACTTACCCCCACAGGTAGTCCGGAGACATGCCATCACAATTTTGATCCTCCAAGGAATGGACTGTGATTTTGAAAGAATACACGCAAATATTTAAATTTCGGGACATTTAGCGTCCCCGAGTAGTCAAAGAATTTTTGGGGACAAAAAATAGAAAAGGCCAAAATTCGAGGACAGTCCTCGAATTTCGCGGACGTATGGTCACCTTACAGTAAGGTAGCATTTAACTTCGCACTAGCACTGCGCTTCGGCAACAATCTCGGAGATACGCCAGTAAGGTAGCATTTAACTTCGCACTAGCACTGCGCTTCGGCGACAATCTCGGAGATACGCCAGTAAGGTAGCATTTAACTTCGCACTAGCACTGCGCTTCGGCGACAATCTCGGAGATACGCCAGTAAGGTAGCATTTAACTTCGCACTAGCACTGTGCTTCCGTGACTTTTCGCAGGAATGAGTAATATGCACATTTGTACGGTCCGCGTATATGAAACCAAAAAAGAAAAAAAACACTGGATACCACACCCGCATTGTGCATGAATGTATAAAACCTACGAAATTTTGTTTTGCAGCAATCAGTAAAATTAAAAAAATCCCTTTATTTTGCTTCGTTACTCATGTCATAAAGCTTTTTCGCCGGAGGGCCCTCCGCGTCCTCGGTGCCTCCCGCTTGTCGTGGACCGTCCACGACAAGCGGGAGGCACCGAGGACGCGGAGGGCTCTCCGGCGAAAAAGCTTTATGACATGAGTAACGAAGCAAAATAAAGGGATTTTTTTAATTTTACTGATTGCTGCAAAACAAAATTTACTGCTTCATAAAGCTTTTTCGCCGGAGGGCCCTCCGGCGAAAAAGCTTTATGACATGAGTAACGAAGCATTCGTTTTGCAGGGAAAAGTAATATGCACGTCTGTACGCTCCGCGTACATGAACCCCCCTCCCCCCCAAAAAAAGCACTGCCCCCCCCACAAAAAAAAACACTGCCCCCTTCCAAAAAAACACTGCGCCCCCCCAAAAAAAACACTGCGCCCCCCCAAAAAAACACTGCTCCCTCCCCAAAAAAAAACACTGCCCCCCCCTAAAAAAAAACACTGCCCCCCCACAAAAAAAAAAAAAATTCACTGCCCCCTCCCTCCCCCCAAAAAAAACACTGCCCCCCCAAAAAAACACTGCTCCCTCCCAAAAAAACACTGCCCCCCCACAAAAAAAACCACTGCCCCCCCCACAAAAAAAAAAATCACAGCCCCCCCCACAAAAAAAAAACCCACTGCCCCCCCCCCAAAAAAAAAAATTCACTGCCCCCCCCAAAAAAAACCACTGCCCCCCCCCAAAAAAAAAAAAATTTCACCCCCCCCTCAAAAAAAAAAAAATTTCACCCCCCCCCCTCAAAAAAAAAAAATCACTGCCCCCCCCAAAAAACAACAACAAAAAAAATCACTGCCCCCTCCCTCCCCAAAAAAAAACACTGCCCCCCCACAAAAAAAAAAAAAAATTCACCCCCCCCCCCCAAAAAAAAAAAACACTGCCCCCCCCACACAAAAAAAAAATTCACTCCCCCCTCCAGAAAAGAAAAAATAAATCACTGCCTCCCCCCCACACACACAAAAAAAAATCACTGCCTTAAAAGCACATTTTATCCAAATGATGTCCTCCGGACGAAATGTCGTTTTGCAGCGACCAGTAATATGCACGTATGTACGCGGAGCGTACATGAAAACCACGAACAAAACATCACTCTATACCTCACCCGCATTCTGCATGAATCTCTTAAACATACGAAATTTCGTTTCGCATCGATCAGTAAAGCGTACATAAAATCCAAAGAAATATCACTAAATACGTCTCACACAAACTCCATGAATCTTTAAAACGTAGGAAATTTCGTTTCGCATCGATCAGTAACCCGTATATAAAAACCAAAAAAAAAAATATTACTAAATACGTCTCACACAAACTCCATGAGTCTTTAAAATGCACGAAATTCGTTTGGCAACAATAACGTACGCGAAAATCAGTTTCAAAACATCATGGGGAGGTTACCACATTTCAAACATCGATCGTTCAGCGGCGCATAAACACCGTGGTTACTAAGGTTGGCATCTTTATCCGCGAGTCGCCAAGAAGGACCGTAAAGCACATTCCAACCTATATTATCATTTGCGTTGTTAAATTAGCCCACAGTACATTTATATTTTGTTAAATTGCTTATTTATTCTATTCCGACTAATTTTCGTCGCCAAGCCGAATGTCGCCAGAAATGTTCTTTCGCGTATGTGTTTACATCTATGATAAATTCTTATAATGTCTCATTCAAGATGTTTGTTTGTACTAAAAATAATAAAGATTGAGCATGTATTTTAATATATTAAAGCATGTATTTTATTGAGCATGTATTTTAATATATTAACTCCTTTAATTAACTTATTTAAATAGTAATAATAATAATTAAAAAAAGTTGAAAAAATATAGCATATGACAATATTTGTATATTTGTTGCAGAATTTTCTTTGAGTTTTATGCAATTAGCTAGTTTTCAATTTCACTGAAGACAATTCTGACTTTTATTGTTTAGGAAAACTAAAAAGTGTTGAGAGAGGTTTTTTTTTTTTTTTTTTTTTTTATTGCAAATAGATAATTTTTTATCTCTAAAGCAAAAGAATATTGTATATTTTTTCCACAGTAAGATATATTGTGCATCCTGTAGAAAAATGAATGTTTGAGCTTTGACCTATGTAGCTTACTTTTTTACATAAGTTATCGATCAGAAATGCATGATAGTAATTTAAGTTTATTTTAATTTCACTTTTGCATTATAATTTCAATCTTACATGAAAACAAAACTTGAAGAAATGTTAAATATTTGACTTTTTTTTCTTTATAAAAATTTCTAAACTTAAGCTTATTTTACCATTTATATTTCATTGTTAACACGTTCAGTGCCGTGTGAATTCTTAAGAAAATCCCTGTCAGGCCAGAATTGGCTTGATTTTGCCCGATCCGAAAAAACTTGGTGGGCTTTTTCAATAAAACCCACTGGGTTTTTTAAGAATCTTTATTTAAAATTCTACTTTTATCTAACTTACAATAAACGTATAAATATAAAATAAATATTATATACGTTATTAGAACATGAAAAAAGAATTTTCAAAAATATTGGAGGTTTTAAACTGCTCTGTAGAAAAAGAAATCCTCCATGGAAAAAAATTGTAATTAGTACCTTATTAAAACAGAATAAAAAATATGTATAAAAGCAAAGTAAGAGTTGCTTATATTGATACAAAGAAAACTGTAGGACTCAAGGAATGTAAAATATAAATTAAAAAAAAATAATAAAAAAAGAAAAAATCTGAGAACTTTCCCTAACAATACACTTACCCATAGTACAACTTGAGGATGTCCTTTCATCCATGTGATATCCTGAGGATGTCATATGGAGATGTGCTGTTAGGAAAACAATGCAACACTCTTAGGTACTGCAGAGGGACAATAATTAAAAATATTTTATGAGAATCTAATGACTAGAGAAAATTTAATAAAGTAACACTAAATAATTATTAAAATTCAGTTTTTGTTGTAAAGGGCAAATAAACAGAATTTTAGAGTATTTAAAGAACAACTGTTAATTATAAAAAGACTGTAGAAATTTTAAAATTTCTAAATTTTGATTTTAATGAATAATTAATATTTTAAATTATCTTATGATGAATGATATATTTAACATTAAAAAAAAAAAAGAGGATGAAAATATTCCTGAAAATTCTGATAAAACCTGTAACTACTCTGAAAAACCCTGATTAAACCCGAAAAAACCCACTGGGCTGGGTTTTTTTCCAACCCTGCGTCAGGCCACATGCACTGCTTAGAAATGCGTTATGTTTACCGTGTTTCTATAAAATCCATTAAAAAAACCAGGGTTGGGTTTTTGACGTCAAAAAGTGGTTTTTGACATGACAAAGGTTTAAACATGGTTTAAACCGTCACAAACCTGTCATAAACCTATATACCATCAAAAACCTGTATTGTCAAAATTCAACATCTATAAATGAGCTAAAATCTGGTTAGAAATAGGATTTAGTAATATTTGCCATATACAAGTGAATATCTAAATATTACGCTGTTTATAAATTAAGAAATCTGAAAACAATTTGTAGATAATTTTTAAAAAATTAGGTAAATATACTGGTTTATAATCTAAGAAATATATACAAAGTATGCATACAGTTATATTTTGTATGTTTATGTTTATGTTTATTTATATTAATATTTATGAAATTCTAAAATTCCGGAGTTACTTATGAATTTTCACATAAGACATGAAAACACAGGAATACTGGATTTTTTTTTTTTTTTTTTTTTCTTTAAGTAAAACATAATGAATTAAAGTGTGAACAGTAAATAATGAACAGTAAATTAATATGAATTTGAAAATAATTATATTTATAATCTACATTTATTATACTTATCATTTATTAATGAATTTTTATCTGTTTATTATTATTATTGATTGTATAAATATTTGTACCTGTTTATAGCTTGGACTATTGGTGTTCGGTGTTTTGGGAGTAAGGCTGATTGACTACTCTAGTATCTTAGGCCTAAGGGGTATTGCCCTCAGTGTGGGTCTGTCTATAGGGTCCTAGTCCGTCCCCACTAAAAATAATCTCAAGATATTCTGCAGGTATTTTTAGAGAAAATCTACAGAATATCTTAAGTTTTTTGGCCCATTCTTAAGACAGTTTACAAAATTTCTTTATAATGTCTTTAAAATTTCTGAAGATATTTTATAGAAAAAGATAAATCTTCAAAATATTTTAAAATATTTGAAGAAAGTCTTAAGAAAATACTATTTTCTCAAGAATATCTTCGGATTATTTTTAGTGGGGGTATTTATACCAGTTTCGGAGAAAAACATGAAAAACTCTTAATGGCTAGGCCAACGAGTGCACCCTGGGATCAAACCCTACACCTCACATTTACCAGCTTTGAATGTAGTACCACTTGGCTGCTGGTGGGCCCTACAGCTTAGACTAAGAATTTTTTTTTAAATCTGTACGGGTAAATATTACATTTATTACAATTTATACATGTCCAGAAAGCATTCATATTTCTCGTGTTTCACGGTAATTATATGAATTTCAGACACAATTCAAGCTTTAACATTCAGAATTATTACATTTTCTTAAAAACTTGCAATATCAGCAGTCATTAAGAAAAAAAAAAAAAAAGTTATATTTTTCTATAAAATATTTAAATACAAAATATTAGGCTATGCATTTTTATTTTACTGGTTAAATACATAATACTAAAAGCACAATACTAAAAAAATTGAACTATACAATGCTGTATTGCAAATAAAATGATTTGTCAATCAAAATGATCTATCAATGATATATGAATCATAAATTTTTAGAAGCCTAAAGTTTTGTTTTTATATTAATCAAAATGTTATAATAATGTTTCTCCAAAAGCATTAATATGTATTATGTTTACCTTTTAAAACATACTGTCCGTTTTCGTAAACCATGTCTACCTCTCGCGGAACGATCCTACTCGGAAAAGGGGTGATGCGTTGAATGAGATGGGCACTTAGCCAAATGCGCTTTTCGTTCTACACGTGTTCGTTTTCTTTTTATGAGTCTTCAATATTTATTTTACTTAATTTTAATTAACAATATTTTATTTAATGTAATTTATATGACAATATGCGCGAAAAATAAAAGGTGTAAAATAATCATGATAAAAAAATCTAATGATTTGATTTAAATACGATTTTCTGTAAATTTCTGTAAAATAGAGATCCAAAAATATGGTATTTTTATTTTAGCAGTATAATTTAAAAGAAAAAAATATATTACTTTTACTACAGGTAAAGTCTACTGTAAACGTTGTTCTTTTTCTCTTCTTTTATTAATGAATTATGTAAATTTTACCTAATTTAAGTCATTTTTAATTAATTTACTACTATAATCAGTGCATGAAACAAGTGTTCAGGTATGACAGATATAGTACGAATTTAGAGATCAAGTAAGCAAATAAAAATAATTTTAACTGAAAAAAAAAAAAAAGAAGAAGAAGAAAGAAAACAGGCATTTACTTTTAAGTTTACGGATTTTATTTTGCATCGAAGAATAAAAGTGATCTTCTACACTTATTTAAAAATTACAAGGGGGAAAAATCAGCATTTTGCCTTTATACGAATATAACGAAGAAGTATCGCTTCAAAATTCAATAATGTCCTGAAAAGAAAAAAAAAGAAAAAAGAAACCGCAACTTATCTCTCACTCGTAAAATGTAAACATTCTCTCATCTTCTACGCTTCTACCCTATTTTAACAAAATCAATGCAGACCTCACGCATGCGCATAGGTGAGCAGGGTCACAGCTAACGAAAACAAACAATACTGATAAATAATATCTTATTGAAAACAACTATATTTTTAAAGTATCGCATAACTAAGTTTAACATGTGCTATATCAAACATAGTTATAAATAAGTTTCATAATAATATATAAAAGTATCACAGCATATTTTAAATGAACATAGAAATAATTCATAGTAAAATTTTAAAAGCCTAAAGTTTTGTTTTTTATATTAATCAAAATGTTGTAACAATGTGTTTTTCAAAGAACATCATTCTATTTACTTTTCAAAAAATCCTTATGAACTATATTTTATTAAGCTAATTTTTCATACGACAATTAAATTGTAAATATAGGTTTTTGACATTTTTGACAAGGTGGTTTTTGACATGACGGTTTTAACCATGGTTTAAACCGTCAAAAACTGTCACGTGTCAAAAACCTGCCAACCCTGAAAAAAACTAAATGATATAACCTTGTAATAAATTCTTATTAATTACCTAATACAATGTAATTTTTTTTTAGTTTTGTATCATATTTATTGTCAATCACCGATAGTTGACGCAGGTTTATATCATATTTTACACTGTTTGCCATCAGTGCCTGACGAAAAGTTCATTGTCAGCTAACTGATGGCTGACATGGCATTCAACGTGTTCAAACTATAAAAGTTCAATCTTTGGGAAAATTAATCTATCTAAAATCCAACATGAAAAAATTAAATGCACAACATGTACTCACTCTGAAGAAACGAATCCAATTTGTGAAAAGATAAAATTTTTATTTAATTTTGTAAAGAAAGAAAATTACGTAAAACCTTCCTTTTTTTGCGGATGTTTTCCTGAACCAAGTACAATCAACCAGTTTTAATAGTATTCGAAAACAGGAAAATATTTTTATAAAATAAAATTTTGTGAGAGGGTTTTTTTTTTTTAAATTTGAATATTGTGAAGGGTTCCTCCCAACACTCACATACAAACATCTATTTCAGGGTAATCACTAGTGAGGGAATCATACAAAAGTTAGAGAATGCAAGTGAATCTGGAATAGTCAGGTAAGTTTGACAAATTTTGTGGAAATAAGCCATATTTGAAAGCTCGTTATTGTACATTGCTGAATTGTTCACTAATTTTGTTAATTTTTTCAGTAAATAAACAGTGTAACTCAGGTAAAATGGGGAAAAATAGTCATGGAAAAGTCAGGAAATTTGAGAAAAGTTCTAGTGTTAGCCACCCTAAATTTTTGTATCTGAAAATACATAATTAAAACAAATAAATAGAATACTAATATGCAGTTGTTGTTTTTTTCTACATTGTTGCAGTTTACTTTTGATGTTTCTTGTTACAGAGTCACTTTGAAGAGTCTCAGTTTGAAAATAAACATGAATGCGGGCAAAACAAGTTAAAGAGAGATGCCATTCCAACTTTATTTGATGTTCCCAACCCATCTTGTTTGTTAAATATAAAACGGCAAAAGGGAGTTGGATGTCCAAAACCAGATACAATCCTTGATAAAATTGCAAAAGAAAAGGTAATAATATTTATACATAATAACATAATTAGTTATATATAAGTGTTGTATTGTTTGTTTTCGTTAGCTGTGACCCTGCTCACCTATGCGCATGCGTGAGGTCTGCATTGATTTTGTTAAAATAGGGTAGAAGCGTAGAAGATGAGAGAATGTTTACATTTTACGAGTGAGAGATAAGTTGCGGTTTCTTTTTTCTTTTTTTTTCTTTTCAGGACATTATTGAATTTTGAAGCGATACTTCTTCGTTATATTCGTATAAAGGCAAAATGCTGATTTTTCCCCCTTGTAATTTTTAAATAAGTGTAGAAGATCAGTTTTATTCTTCGATGCAAAATAAAATCCGTAAACTTAAAAGTAAATGCCTGTTTTCTTTCTTCTTCTTCTTTTTTTTTTTTTTCAGTTAAAATTATTTTTATTTGCTTACTTGATCTCTAAATTCGTACTATATCTGTCATACCTGAACACTTGTTTCATGCACTGATTATAGTAGTAAATTAATTAAAAATGACTTAAATTAGGTAAAATTTACATAATTCATTAATAAAAGAAGAGAAAAAGAACAACGTTTACAGTAGACTTTACCTGTAGTAAAAGTAATATATTTTTTTCTTTTAAATTATACTGCTAAAATAAAAATACCATATTTTTGGATCTCTATTTTACAGAAATTTACAGAAAATCGTATTTAAATCAAATCATTAGATTTTTTTATCATGATTATTTTACACCTTTTATTTTTCGCGCATATTGTCATATAAATTACATTAAATAAAATATTGTTAATTAAAATTAAGTAAAATAAATATTAAAGACTCATAAAAAGAAAACGAACACGTGTAGAACGAAAAGCGCATTTGGCTAAGTGCCCATCTCATTCAACGCATCACCCCTTTTCCGAGTAGGATCGTTCCGCGAGAGGTAGACATGGTTTACGAAAACGGACAGTAGGATACTAGATTACAGAACATAAGAAAAAATAAATTATAAATATTGTAGTGAAATAATAATAATAATTAAAAATTGCTTAAAGTGATTATAATAATTTAAAATAATAAATTGATTAATAATTAAAATAATAAGTACATAGTTAAAATAACTAAATATTCTTTTTAATTATGCTTCATTTAATGTTACAATAAACATTGGATGTTAAAACAGGAACATACAAAAAAATAAATTTATGAATTTTCCATTTCAGAATCTTAGTAATAAAATAAATATAAAAATATATATTTAAGGATTTTGAAAAATGTGTACTTTTTACTTTTATTGACATATATGCAAAATTGCCTCTCTTGGTATGTACTAATATTTAATATACATATATTTTTAATTTATTAGATCATAATGTTACAGGTATAAACTATAAATATTCACTCTTTGATAATAGTAAATAGAAAAAAAGAGAGAGAAACTGATAAGTTTCTAAATTGTGATTTAGTGCTCTAAAAATATAAAATAGTAGGAATCATGTAGAAATATGCTTTTTATTTTTATTTTGAATTCATTATGTGTGATTCCTTATCAGGTGATAAAGAAAGCATGAATGCACTGTAAAAGCAGTGGTACATAAAGTAGACTCAAAATCTGACTCATAACAAAACCTTAAAGATAAGGAAATCTTGACACTGACTTACTGAGTTTATATATATATATATATAAATATGTTTTTATAAAAATTAATAAAAGAAAAAAAAAAAATAGTTGGCTACTTTAGGTGACAAACTTTTCATATGTATATTTTAAAATTTCACTTTTTAAAAACTAGTTTTAACTAACTTATATACATTTTGAAAGGAAATTATCCACAGTATTTTATTTTTTATTTTAAATAAATGTATTTACAAGTTTAGTTATAATATTAATAAAGTCTTGGATGCTCTAACTGTCATGTTTCAAAGTGTCTAAAAATGCATTTCAAATTGTATCATGAAATTTACTTTTTTCTTTCTTGTGCTGAATTAAAGTACACATGTTTGTGCCTATATAACTTACAAGTAATATAGTCTAATCTCGTTAACATGAATCTCAAGGGGAACAAAAAAATTGTTTAAGTTATCAGTATTTCATGCTGTCAGTAACTAATCTTTATATAACTACACTAATCTTCATTTTAACGGGGGTTGTGGAAACAGTTCATGTTAAAAGTAATTCATGTTTATATCAGTATTTCATGCTATCAGTAACTAATCTTTATATAACTACACTAATCTTCATTTTAACGGGGATTGTGGAAACAGTTCATGTTAAAAGTAATTCATGTTTAAGCACGTTCACATTAACAAGGCGCCTTTGAGCGGTTCTGTGCTCAAAGCTGGTAGATGGGAGGTGCCAGTTTCAATCCCAGGTCGCGCTCATCGACCTAGCCATTCAGAGTTTTCCGTGGTTTTCTCCAAAACTCACATAAATACGGGCTATGACCCCTTAGAAAGATCCCCATGGAGGGTACTCCCCCTATAGGCCTAGGACACTTACAAAGTCAATCGGCCTCAAATCCTGCAACCAATCACATTAATGAGGTTTGACTGCATATAGAGCTACTCAAAATTATATAAATAAGTTTTAGAGTGATTTGAACATCAGTACTAATTTTTTTAATTCTTTGCTTTAATGATTATCTTAAATGTTTTAAGAATGAAACTACAGTATCCAAATAAAGATTTGGAGGAGGCAGATTCCCCCCCCCCCCTCCACACACAGAGAGAGAAATTTTAAATAAACCTGATTCCAAAGCAATACTCAACCAAATGATATTTAATGTACTTTTCAAACATACAAATATAGATCTCTTATCTTTCACCTGAAAATGCAACAATACATCTGTAGTAATTTAGGATAAGGGAAAATAGTATGAGTGCCACATTAAATTATTTTACAAATGTATAAAGAAATTTAAATGTTCCCAACAGACATAAAATGGTTGGCAGCTTTACAGTCCAGCATTTGCAAATTATGGCATGCCGATTTATTCAGTAAAAATTACTCTTGCTAATTACAGTTGACTCTCTGAAATCTGCAATAGTTGGAATCAAGGCAAGGGGAGGAGGGGGGGGGGGAAGCTTCCCTTGGATATTGATAAGTGAAGTGAGCTGGGGCAAAGCCCCTTAATCTTTAAAAAAAAAAAAAAAACTTAATATGGTGGAGGGAAGTAATAAAATTTGTTTCATGTATTTTTTAAATAAATATTCTATTTCTAACTTTTTTTTTTTTTTTTTTTTTTTTTTTTTTAGGAAATTGCTGAAAATATCCCAGAAAATCTTAAACTTAAGATGAAACATCTTGAGACCGAAAATAAAAGGCTGCAATCACTTGTTCAAAAAAGAGATGAGCAAAGAATGTCAGAAAAGAATTTGAATTTTTTTTTTTTTTTTTTGTAGCAAATCTAAAGAATGAATTTTTTATTGCATTATTTGTATAAATTTTCTCTTTTTTGCCTTTGTAATTTTGTCTCCACCCATACTGTAATTTGTCTGCAAAAAATGTGATATATATATTGGGTGTTTGAATTAATTTCTAGCGTTTTCTAATAGATGACGTGACAAGTTTACCAGACAAGATGAATTAGAAAAACTTTCTGAAGTGGATGCGACCCACTAAAAAAAGCTTGCCAAGTGGATGCGACCCACTTATAAAAAAGCGTGCCAAGTGGTGAAACCCACTTAAAAAAACATGGAGTGCCATGAGGAGAAGGGTCCACGTCCCGCACTCTGGATGGTTATAAATTACCAACTGATGTCTCCTCAATTTTTAAATTGGATTTAAACCTTTGCCGGTTTAATTTTTTTTTGCAGGGGTGCAAGAGTTTTTCTCTCAAAATGGAAATTAACACCAGTGCTTTTTATCAATAATTTCTATCACATTTAATGGCAATAAATTACTTCATGAAATATGATAGAAATTATTCATAAAAATGCTGGTGTGAGAATTACATCTTGAGACAGAAACTCTTCTTGTCTTGTTTATTCCCCTGCCCAAGCTGAGCTCAGGATAAGCCAGCAAGGAATTAATCTTTTTTATTTATTCATTCATTTATTTTTTTTATTGTACCTATATTGCTCCTTTCTTTTCTTTATAAAATAAATAACACTGAAATATTAGGAATCAGAAAATTATTATACCCGAAGTGAAATAAATTAGTACTTAAATAAAAAAAATTAGATGTTGTACAGCAAAATGTTACTAGAATTTTTAGTTTGAGGATTTATCAACCCATTCTTAAGCTACTGACATTTTTTTTAAAACCCAGGAGTTATAAAATGCAATCACTTAGCCTTTTGAAGATGGAAATGTAAAATTATTAGTCAAAATATGGATGCGTGTTTCAATAATTTTGCTGCCATTAGCAGCCAATCTCCATATTATTCTAAACAGAAATTTGTTATGATAATTACCTCTGTTTTTTTTTTTTTTTTTTACCTAGTGCAAAAAAAGAACTTTGATAATTTTTTTCCACTTTGTAACTTCAGTATGAAGTATTAAAAATTAAATAAATAAATTTTGGGAAAAACAAAAGCAAATTTAATTTTTCTAGATTTTTTTTTTTTTTTTTTTTTTTTTGATAATGAAAACAGAATTTAAAAAAAAAAAAAAAAAAATCATTAATTCTCATAAAATTTTTTCCTATATAATAAAGTGGTGTTCAGCTGTTGGCAGCGATATGTGAGGGTCTCTGACAGCTACAGAACGTTCACAGACACCTTTTATATATAGATTATTCAACCATTATACATGCAAAACAGTCATTAAAAATTATAACTTTCTGGCTTTATACATGTTTAATAAACCATTAAATCATAATTTCTGTGTTTTATTTATTAACTTCTTTTTGAATTGAATAATTATTCATACTTTTCTTTGAATAATTTTGTTTACTTGTAGCTTTAAATGTATTTGGTTTTATTTTACAAAACCTTCGTAATTTAGAGATTGAAAATTTTCAGTAAATTTTCCAGAAAACCCACATCCCTACGAATATCGGAGGATTAACAGAGATAGTTCTCGGATCTTTTTGTAACGCATGCACACTCCGCAGCTCAGCTTCGTAAATATTGAACATGAAAGAAATATAAATTTTGTTTTATTAGCAGCAAATTGTTTTAAAATCATTTTGATGATTTTTTTTATATATATTTTATTCTTTTACAAAGAAACACAGTCTTTAAATACCTGATTTTGAACAAGAATTTGATTAAAAAATATGCTATAATTAATTAATGATACACATTTATCATTGTGTTTTTACTCCATTAAAATTGATTTAAGTTAATATCATTTCTGATGACATGTCATGTCAAATAAAATTTTGCTGATTAGGCGATTTTTGCTATCAATAAAGATATTCATAACTTATTTTAATTTTAAACGAAGCACAACTTAATTATAAAATAAAATAACCGACCTTACTCAGGCTTCATCTTCTGCAAGAAGCTTTTCTGGGGAGGATCCTCCCCCTTTATCAATTGCAAACTGTGCTTGTGGGCCCTGGCTATTTATAGCTTTACTTCGTTCTTGTAACAGGTAGCGCCACTGCGGATCTAATTTGGCAGATTCGTGGTCATTAATGGTGCTGCTATCGCTGACGATCTCAATGCTCTCCCGCTAAAACGCGTAAGTATGATTATTATAATTGGCCAACTTTTCAACATCATTAAATTTAATTTCTATTTCATTTTCGTTTTCGTAATATGTTCGAGCAAGCACAGTAGTAGAGCGGGCAAATTTAATATCATTTTCGTGTTTACGAGAACGAAACACGAAAATAATATTAAATTTGCCCGCTCTACTACCGCGCTTGCTCAAACATATTACGAAAACAAAATAGAAATTAAATTTAATGACGTTGAAAAGTTGGCCAATTATAATAATCATACTTACGCGTTTTGCCAGGAGAGCATTGAGATCGTCAGCGATAGCAGCGCCATTAATGACCACGAATCTGCCAAAATAGATCCGCAGTGGCGCTACCTGTTACAAGAACGAAGTAAAGCTATAAATAGCCAGGGCCCACAAGAACAGTTTGCAATTGATAAAGGGGGAGGATCCTCCCCAGAAAAGCTTCTTGCAGAAGATGAAGCCTGAGTAAGGTCTGTTATTTTATTTTATAATTATTTTATAATAAAGATATTCATCTTCTTCTTCATTTTCATGAGCTTAATCGTTAAAGATTAATTCACAAATTGATTTATTTTAAATTTTAAACTTTTCAATTTTAAACAAATATCTTTGATATAATGATATAACTATAATGTATAGAAAATGCACCAAATTATTTGTGTTGAATGAAGTTTTAAACTATCACCTTAAATTATAAATGTATACAACAATAATAATGTGTCGAATTATCATGCTTACTTTTTTCTGCCTGATGAAAGGTTGTGCTTCGACGGAAACAATTGCTGCGTGTTTCATAATTTATGGTTTTAGCTTATAAAGTTTTCATTAATTTATATATTTTCCCCAATTTCTCATAAAATTATTTAATAAACTTGTATATTTTTTAATCTTTTTATTAATTACTTAGAAATGTACCTGAAATAACTTCTGAAAACTGGTAAATAAATGAAACAAGGGAAAAGTTATCTTCATTTGAATTTTAAATCGTCATCGAAATTTTAAATCATAGCATAAACAGTTGTCGTCTGCATAATTATCCTTTTAAAAAATGTTCTAAAGTAAAATTTATTCTTAATCTGTTCATAAACAAGAGCAAACCATGTATTTTGCCGTGCCAATTTGCTTTTTGCCCTTTCTAATCTCCAAATCCGATTGATTAGTTAATAACTGAAGCTGAACGGTGAATAAAGGCTATCTTCGTTCTTGGCCAATCAAAACGAAGCTTTTATTAATAGCAGGAGACTTGGCGTTGGAATATTAAAACAGGAATAAACTACTACGTCAGAAACGCCAAAGAAAAGTTATTGAGGTGCATACAGCTGTTTCGGTAGCCTAAAGCGTACCGTCATCAGTGCAAAAAGAATTCTGAATCTTGAGAAGTGCTCGTATATATAGGAGACGGACCGGATTTAGTTCAACCAATAGGAATACGGAAGAGGTGGGGAGTGTGGCCAATAGGAATTAAGGAATGTGTAGCTGTGTAAACAGTAGAAAAATTAAGGAAATGTGGACTGAATGTAAAATTTCCAACAATCAGACAAATAGGGAACAGCGAAATCACAATTTACAAGGTTTTTAAAATTTTTATAAATATGAAAAGTTTCAAAGAAATCGAGTTCATGAATGGATTTAGGTCTGCAAATTATTTTAGCTGAATTAAATTTAAAATTATGATTTTCCTCCCAGCAATGTTTAGAAATAGCCGATTTATTGGTTTCTTGTTTGCGGACGTAATTCATATGTTCTTTTAGACGAAATTTAAGACTGCGTTTAGTTTGGCCAATATATGATAAACCACACTGACAGGAAATACAATAAATGCCCCAAGAATTATGCATATCAATAGGATCTTTTAACTGAGAAAAGGTGAGTTTATTGGAAGGCGAAAATATTATTTTAAAATCATATTGTTTGAGAATTCTAGCTATGGTTTCACTGGTTTTAGAAAAATAGGGTAAAACAATACAGATATTAGATGTGACTGATTTAGTAGACGAAATACGAGGGAGTTGTAATTTTTGGATAGCTTTGTCTATAATGGAAGGGTCATAACCTCTGTCAATTGCGATGGCTTTCAGGTATTTAATTTCAGATTTCAATAAAATAGGATTTGAACAAATATTAAGGGCACGATTTACAAAAGTATAGAAAGCAGCCATTTTTTGGTTAGGTGGGTGACATGAACGCGCATGGGGAGGAAGGGAGACTGCAAAATTTTTACGATAGACAGTGGTTGAAAATCCATTTACAGTGCGAGATACGAGGGTATCAAGAAATGGAAGGGAGCCATTATTTTCTATTTCATATGTAAACTGGATATTACTGCCGATTGAATTTAAGGTTTCTAGGACATGGGCAATATTGTGCTTTTATTACTCTTCCAGTTAATCCATGGATTACGTAATCGGCTGATGGTGAATACCGTAGGAATTTAATCCAGTGTTAGCTTTGATTCTTGGATTTGCTGATCCATGGTTTAATCCTCAATCAATGAAGTTTGGTGAATACGGCCATTAGTAATTGAATTTTTAATTCTTTTTAAAACAACTTATTTTATAATCTAAAAAAGTTTTATATGAATAAGTAATTTTCATTTAGCTTTCAAGTTTTGGGTCAGGTTTGGGTGTAAAGACAGTGGGTTCTTGTCGTAAAAATTTCTCTACTGCGGGTTCAGGTCAGTTTTTCGTGTTGATGAAAAGTTTTTTGTTGGGTTACCCGTGCAGGACTCTAATCTGAATCATGAAATTTTTGTCTGCATTTTTTTTTTTTACTCTGAAAAATGAACTTGTATTGTATTTTTTAATATAAATTTTCTATAAACCGAAACACGAATTTGTTGCTCTATTCAAACTGTAACTAGCAGGCTTTGCCCGCTTCGCTGGCCACTAAATTTAAAGGAAACTCCTTTCTATATAGCTTTATAAAAATAAAATAAAATAAATTACTGAAATTGTTCAAAAGCTCGCTCCAGGTCCCTGCTGCATTCAGCAGCGATTTGGTCATCAGGCGCTTGTCCCTATTACCTGCGACAATAGTTTACCAATGAGCTTCCATTTAGGTGCTTATTATATAACAGTTTCGAAATAGATAGTATCGAAAAAATTGGAGTTTCCCTTTTATATTTGAATCCCAGTTACATGTGAACAACACTATACGTGTTGTTCACATATAACTCGGACTGGACTCAAACGTAACTGGGTTTAGACAACATAATATTTGCTTTTACATTATTTCATATGTTTTTTTTTTTGTTTATCCAATCAACCATTAAATGATAGCAATTTCATGCCAAATATTACAATATGCTGTGACCGGCTACGTCTGTCGCATGAGACAATTAATTTTTTGTGTTTATATATAATTCATGGGTTGTATACCTGATAGTACAGCCTTAATATAGTTATCTTTGGCGGATTTTGAATTTTTGTCCCCATTTTAGACTTAATCCATTGTAACAATAAGACTTAATTCCTTGTAACAATATGCTATGAGCGCTATTTCTGCCGTATTTTAGACAACTAATCTTTTTATTGTTATATATATTTCCCATTAAACATATTTTTATTTATTTATTTAAATATTAATTTGAATTTTTCAAATATTTCTGTTCGACAGCGTGAGAGTGCAGTAACACACAGAGGTTCATTTGTTTGTATGATAAATTAGCATAGTGATTATTGTATAAAAAATAAATAAATAGGTAAACATTATCGTGTTACACAACTTTATTATGTCGCTCCATTCGCGGCTTTTGAATTTTTGTCGCCATATTAGCGATGGATTTTTTTTTTTTTTTTTTTTTTTTTGTATGAAAAGGGGAAGACTATTTTGCTAATAATTTTATCAGACTCTTTTTTGTTTATACATAAGAATCCTTTATATTCTGCTTATATTTTTAATGCTTTTTAGGTTTAAAATAGTGCTTGTTGAAATAAATTTCCTATCTTTAAAACTGCATTTGTTCTGTAAATTTTGTGTAAAAATAAATCATTTATGTTTTTATATATTTGATGCGCTACTTAGATTAAAATGGCTGTTGCTATATTAAACTTCTTGTCGAAAAACATTTGGTGTACTTCAACACCAAAATTTAAAAAATCGCCCAGCAGGATCTGTTAATGAAGCTGATAAAATAAAAATATGGTTCATATGGTTCACTTTCCTCATTTAAAATAAATGTACTTTTTTTTTTTTTTAAATTATTATTATTATTTTGTCGAAAAAATAAACTGGCAACAATTAAATTATGGATAAAATGTTAAAATTTAAATGGCTTTTTTATCAGAAATTAGAAGGTTATGATTTTCACATTTTAATTAATTAAGAAAAAACTAATCAAAAATTCGAAAATCTGACTTCGATGTGCACAGTGACCCTTCGGGATGCACCTTTGTGTTAAATCTCGTGACTGTCCGAGCTACCGTTTTCGAGATCAGTGAAATATACATACAAATATTGCTCACTTAATAGTATAAGATTTGTCTACAAAAAAAATTATTTTTCATTCTAATTCAGAAAAATATAGTTTTATTGCATTTTTTGTATAAAATTTTTATGATGTATCAATTTCACAATTAGAATCATGAAATTTTCATTCAATCCATATTGTAATTTATCAGCTAAGAATTATTATGTATTTTTATTTATTTTTCGCCAAGTCTTAAAGAGAAAATGTATTGAATTTTTTGAATTTTCATCAGGAAATTTGTAATCCATGCTCCATGTATGGTATTCTTTGTCAAAAATAAATTTATTGCCTGCAACTAATTTGATTTATTTGACAGTCGAAAAAAATATTTTGTTTTATTGAGTTGAATGTCAGTATGTTATGGGTCACCATCACACAAAGTATATAGATTTTTAATGAGTTTTTTTGCAAAGACACAGAGAAATTTATTATGGATTATAATTACTTAGTGTGATAGTGTCTTAACGTCTAATTTGATTGAGCTTAGAGTTGGTAAGTATGTGATAAGTCTTCTTGTCGAAAAACATTTGGTGTACTTCAACACCAAAATTTAAAAAATCGCCCAGCAGGATCTGTTAATGAAGCTGATAAAATAAAAATATGGTTCATATGGTTCACTTTCCTCATTTAAAATAAATGTACTTTTTTTTTTTTTTTTAAATTATTATTATTATTTTGTCGAAAAAATAAATTGGCAACAATTAAATTATGGATAAAATGTTAAAATTTAAATGGCTTTTTTATCAGAAATTAGAAGGTTATGATTTTCACATTTTAATTAATTAAGAAAAAACTAATCAAAAATTCGAAAATCTGACTTCGATGTGCACAGTGACCCTTCGGGATGCACCTTTGTGTTAAATCTCGTGACTGTCCGAGCTACCGTTTTCGAGATCAGTGAAATATACATACAAATATTGCTCACTTAATAGTATAAGATTTGTCTACAAAAAAAATTATTTTTCATTCTAATTCAGAAAAATATAGTTTTATTGCATTTTTTGTATAAAATTTTTATGATGTATCAATTTCACAATTAGAATCATGAAATTTTCATTCAATCCATATTGTAATTTATCAGCTAAGAATTATTATGTATTTTTATTTATTTTTCGCCAAGTCTTAAAGAGAAAATGTATTGCATTTTTTGAATTTTCATCAGGAAATTTGTAATCCATGCTCCATGTATGGTATTCTTTGTCAAAAATAAATTTATTGCCTGCAACTAATTTGATTTATTTGACAGTCGAAAAAAATATTTTGTTTTATTGAGTTGAATGTCAGTATGTTATGGGTCACCATCACACAAACTATATAGATTTTTAATGAGTTTTTTTGCAAAGACACAGAGAAATTTATTATGGATTATAATTACTTAGTGTGATAGTGTCTTAACGTCTAATTTGATTGAGCTTAGAGTTGGTAAGTATGTGATAAGTCACTGTTGAATTTTGTAGATTTTGATAGATGTACACCTAAGTTTTTTTTTTTTTTTTTTCATAGGGACACACAATCACACACACACACACACACACACAAAAAAAAAAAAAAAAAAAAAAAAACTTTGTAAATTACACTGATTTGAAGTTATTGATATGAATGCTAGAGGGTGTCTGACCTTCAATGAATCAGTTGTTTCAGTTGTAATGTTACAGTTTGCAGCATCACTTTAGCACCATCAAAGCTGTAATTTCTGCTTCAGATGAAATATGATGTGCCACAGTGGATATGGCAAATTTTCTCTATCAGTTGGGGCCAGGTATTAACAAATTTTAAAGTATTTGGCTGTCAGCTAAATTTTTTGGAAGCTTTTCTTTACATTTAAAATTTTAAATATTAACATTAGAAATGTGTGAAAATTTCAGTATGTACATTAATTAGGAAAACTAAACATGCATATTGTAATAATAATATATTGGATAATTTTAATTGCTTAATTTTTTTTATTATTTTTTTTTAATTTATCTAATAATTTCATGCATAATTATTAAACAGTGTATATAAGAAAACTTTTCTTCATGAAAGATGACTTTTTCTTAAACAGGGTTCATACTCTTCAGGGAAAACCTGAAATTCTCAGAGAATTCAGATTTTGTTGAAAAAAGACAGGGAAAATAAAAATTTTCTTTAAAAGTCAGGGAAAAATCGATTATAAAACCTGAAAAATCAGATATTTTCTTTCTCTCATATTTCTCTTGTTTAGCTTCATATTGAAATTCAAATGATTAAGTATCTTGAAAATGAAAGTACGCATATAAACATGATTTCTACCTGAATGTCTACCACGACAATCAGTAACATGATGTCATGCAGTAGATGTATTTTCTCCTGTCTAGAGGAAATACATCTTGTAATATGTCGCTAATATCTGCTAGAAAATTGTCTGGAAAACTCTGGGAATTTTTTTTTTACTGTATCTGAATATAAACTGTTAAAATATCTAAGCTAAGCACAACTGTTCATCAGATAAAAAAATAATAATAGACTTAAGTGTTGCTGTGATGCTGCACTTGTGTCTCTTGTTTCGTCTGATAAAAGGTCATGCTAGTATTTTTTTTTTTTTTTTTCCAACTGACTTCTGAAATTTTTAAGATTTGGGAAAAATCTTCTAGTTATACATAATTTTTACAATTCAGCATTATATACTAAAGTTTAGACCCAACTTAATTTTATTTGTATTTATTTATTGGCTATGACTTGGGTGCTATGTTAAATTTAAGTACATTTTTTGGTTCCAAAATAATTTATAGCTAAAATATAGAGTTATTCAAAATTAGCTGTTAAAGGTTTTTAAGTTTCAGAGAGTGGTTTGAGTGTCAGTTCTCTGAATAATTTTGAAGTGAATTTAAAAATTTAAAAAGCCTTAAATGTTCATGAACATACCTCACTGAGTGAGGAAGATAGTTCACTGTGTTATTATTAACAGATTACACAGCTCTGGAAAAAAAAAAAAAAAAAGAGAGAGATCTGATACCGTTTTTGCATATTCTTGTTTAAATGACCCCTTAAATACGAATATGACTCCCATTTTGCTCAGTCACCCATTGTTTCCTAGGTACACCACCTCCACCCTCAATTTCTTTTCCTGATAATTTCTTTTACCATGTATTTGATTTGAAGAATGAAAAACAAATAATTTAACACCTAAAGATAAAAATATATAAAGTTTAAAACATAACATTAATAACAGATTAAAAAATTATGAGACATGTAATGCATAGTTTCAGTGGCAAGTCCCCCTCCCCCCCTCCCTCCAAATGTTTCCCTTGTCGCAAATGTCCATGTTTTAGAATTTTCCATCTCTGTAGCCTCTCAGAAGATATTTAACGGTTAAAATCATCCTTCCCTCTCTTAAAAATCAAATTTATAGCCATAAAATCACCAAAAAATGTTAAAAATAGGGGGCCATTCCTAAAAAAACAGTGGATGATAGTGCAAAATGGGCGTCCTATTCAGATTCAGGAGGTCATTTTACATAAGAATATACTGAAATGGTGTTAGAGGCAATTTTTATGCCGAGCAGTGTAGCATGCATATAGTAGTCAATATATGATTTTTTTTGCCAAAGATGAATTTTTGTGAAAATCTTTTGACAAACTTTTAAAAACTTTCTTCATATTCCATGCAAATATGTGACAATACATTTAGTTACAGAAGGTTAAGAAAAATTAAAAATGGTATAATATTTTATTTAAAATCCCCTCTCAAAAAAAAAAAAAAAAAAGTCATAAATGTCCATGTTTTAGAATTTTACAACTCTGTAGCCCCTCAGAAGATATTTAACAGTTAAAATAATTTTACCCCCTCCTAAAAATCAAATTTATAACCATAAAATTACCGCAAAAAGGATAAAGATAGAGGGCCATTCCTAACAAAGGGTGTGTGATAGGGCAAAATGGGTGTCCTATTCAGATTCAAGAGGTTATTTTAGATAACAATATGCTGAAATGGTGCCAGAGGCAATTTTCATGTCGATCAGTGTTATGTTTTTACAAAATTCAGAAATGTAATTTCATTTGTAAATAAATATATATACATAACTTCTGTGTGCGTCAGTTTCTGTGTGCGGCAACACTGAAAAAAAAAATAAATAAATAAATAAAATTTTTTTTGAGCGTTGCCGCTTTGCCTGCAGCACTCGGGCTTACTTTATTCGCCTTGTGAAGGGTCGTGTGTTTTTCAACCCGAAACAATTGTTGTGAGTTTATTGCATTTTATGGTGTTTATTCAAAGTTTGTAAGTAATATAAAAAGCATGTAGTAATTGATGAGTTGTAAGTAAAGAAAATTTTCCAGAGAATAACATTAGCTTCGGCTTCTGGCAACGGTGAGTGAAGTTGGCCCTTAATACAATCAAGCAAACACTAAATTTGTTGACAAAGTCAATCATCAATCAATTGAAAAAATGTACTACAAAGAAACAAACAGTTTAACATATTACAATTAAAGAAATGAATTTGCGGATTATATGATAAAATTATACATACTTATTAGTGCGCGTTAAAGATTGGTGACACTTTGAATTGCATAGCAATTAAATTTCATACAGGAGATTTTCAGAGAAAATAACTGAAAACCTAGAACACCTTTACTCTGACTCTGATATCACAAATTCTAATTACGATTATATATTACTTATAATACATCATTCAAAATGTATTTTAATGTAATTTTATTGTGAACTTTTAGACTAATGTAAACCTTTAAATTCAATATGGGAGTTTTAGAGAAAACCCTGAACACTTTTTTTTTTTTTTTTTTCAAACTTTCAAATTCTGACTATCCGCTCACATTACATATAAAGGATTTTTAGAATTTATTTCAGAATTATGCAGGTTAAGGAGAAAACAATGGAAAAATTGGCCACAAATATTTTTATAACAATGTTTATATTACTTATGTATCTCAGCTTCCAATTAACATTTTACATAAGTAATATATTTTAAAAGTTTTTGGAATTGAAGAGTACATGTTGCAAATCTCGGTCGCAAGATGGCGCTTTTAGTTTTCCTAAAGTTAAAATTTTGAAAGCTAGTTGCACTATAAGTGAGCAATCTATTGTGAGTTTTAAAACTGAATTACGGTGCCATCGAGCGGTCCTTTGCTATGGTCAGAATTTCCAAAGATTATGGTGAGTGAACAAACTGTTTCAGATACTGAAATGGGAAGTGGGCGCTACCGAATGGGAATATACTACAGTTAAAATTTTCAATAAAGCTATTTGCATTATATGTCAACAAACTGTTGTAGGTACTGAAACGGCACCACCGAGCGGGAGTTTCGTACAATCGGATTTTTCAAGGATTGCAAACCAGATGGTCGCCAAAGGCTAGTGAGAAATAAAATTAACTGGCGATACCAAACTAAAAGTGGGGGGGGGGGGGAGAGAAGTAGGGAAAGGAAATGAGAGAAGCAAACTTTTGAACTTTAACAATACAGAAACCGCTAATGTGTATATTATCTAGTTAAAATGTGGAAAACTCTTGATTCCGCACTGTAACAGATTACCCTAGTTAATCTTAAGATTAGCTAGGTAATCTGCACATTAACAGCTTCCTAGCTTTAACAACAACATATACATATCAAAGATTAAAAAAAACAAAAAAAAACACTCAAGTGAATAACATTTAGTGATAATTGTTTACCAAATAATAGACAAAAGGTAATATAAGAAAGCACCACAGAACTGGATAAGATAATAAAATAATATAATTTGTTGTTGTCATATTCCACTCGGAAATTCTGAGCCCCAGTATTGAAACTAGCTGGATTTAAGGCAAGTGCGTCTTCTGTTTTTCAGAGGAGTGCCATTAAGGGACGAGGAAGGACGACTTTAGCTCTAGAAGCTGGAGAAAGATGGCAGCACCAGCCAAACAATAGGAACTCGAAATTTGATCCGGATCAAGGCCGAGTGAAACCCTTGTTCTGGTACCCCCAGAGGTATAATTTTTTATGGGAAAATGGAGGACTTTGCGACTACGATGGAAATTAATGTGCACCAGTCGCCATTAGCGTACACGACGGTCTTCGGCCGGCTCGAGGACCGAACCCGCAATCTTTCGATCACAAACTCACTGCTCTTACCAACCAGGCTACCGCGGCCCAATAATATAATTTATGTATTATTATTGTACAAATGTAAAATATTTATATATTGGTCAACAATATGTGCTTTAAATACAAAATTTTTAACAACATAACAGTAAAATTGTGAAGATTGGTAGAGAAAACTTTAAATATTGTTATAATACTGATGATTCAATTAAAAAAGTTTAAGTAAATTTTTTATTATGAAAGGGAGATAGTGGACATTTTAAATATTTTTTGCAAAAAAAAAAAAAAATAAATAAATAAAAATGTACATACATGTAAAATGAAATATAAAAATATTAAGTATATTAAATTTTTAAAAAAATTATTGAAATTAAAAAAAAAAAAAATTGGGTTTTTTTGGAAATATTAAAATTACTATTTGTTAACAAATATTTAATTATTTCTCTCTATTTGACATTATTATTGTTTAATAATATTATCTAAACATATTACTTTGCGGATTCATTGGTTAGTTAACTTTTTAAAAATATGTGTGAATTCAATGAAATTATTTAGTATTCAAAAATACGTTTGAATTTAATGAAATAATTTAGTTTTCAAACATTAAAAAAATATTTTTAAATTTTAAACTATGAATGAAGTCACAATTATCTAAATATGTTTAGACTATATCTTTGAAATATAATGTGGAATCGAGGGGGTGGGGAATTAGCAGAGAGCATTTTCAAATATTAAAAAGGTTTTATATTTATATTTTAAGAAATTTTATAGACTGATTAATCTTTTTTATCTTCTATGTATCTGAGAATGAAATATTGAATTCTTGAAATTTTTTAACCTCTGGTTTTCGATAATTGTCCTAAACGCAATTTGACAATTTTTAGAAAATGTCTGTCTATCTCTCTTTGTATGTATATGAAAAAATTTTTTGGAAGCTGTATCTCAAGAACCAATGAATGAAATTTAACTGAACTTGATATTTAGTAGGACCTTAACATAAATTGGGACTGGTTACATTTGGGATCAATTGCTCAATAGTTTTCATCCCATTTTTCTTAACCCCACCAGTGGCCAAGCAGTTCTGTACTTAAAACGAGTAGACAAGATGTGCTAGGTTCAATCCCAGGTCACTGTTTTCAACCAAGCCATTTGAAGTTTTCCAGGGTTTTCTCCACAACTCATCCCATATTCATGAAATAGGATCCTTTAGAAAGAACCCTCCCCGTCATGGAGGGCATTCCTCATTAGGCCCAGGTTTCAAGTACAGCCTTAACCCCAACACATTTTCATAATTTTTAATATTGCAGTATGTGACAAAATTTCATATATGTGCATAATGAGAATTATTATAAACTTTTTATTGTAAAATTAAGAAAAATATGTTTGACAGTAATAGTCAAACCCCCCCCCCCCCCCCCCATCACCCAAAAAAAAAGGAAATTGTAGTGGGGGATTGCTTTCTTTCCTGAGGTGTAAATTTTCAACATGTGTATCCCTCAAAAGAACTGGGCAACACGGTAAAAAACAAAAGGTTGAGTCATAGACCTGTGATAAGTTAAAACAAAAGTATTGATTTTTTTTTTTTTTTTTTTTTTTTTTTTTTTTTACAAAAAATAAATAAATAAATAAAAGAGAGATGTCAGTAGAAAATTGACTTTTTTTCGATATTTACTATTATATCTTTCTA
This sequence comes from Salticus scenicus, assembly GCA_963930645.1. Classification (NCBI taxonomy): domain Eukaryota; kingdom Metazoa; phylum Arthropoda; class Arachnida; order Araneae; family Salticidae; genus Salticus; species Salticus scenicus. The sequence continues at coordinate 249,582,589 of OZ005660.1, forward strand.
CAAGAAAATTCATCTGCATTTGTCACAGAAAAAAAAAAAAAAAAAAAAAAATTAATAAATTTTCACTGCAAGTATTTTGTAGGAGAACATAGAAAATGTTTTGTAGTGCCACAATATATTAGTTTTTTCCCTTGAAGATGATTTAAAACAAGTATACTGTTGCCACCTTAAGACTTTCTTCTGCATTTTCCTATACTACATGTACAAATTTTTCATTAAAATAAATTTCCATGATGAATGCAGACATTTTTCATCTAAAAGAAATACGGCACTTAAATGTTTAAAGAAAGTAAATTTTGTGCTAGCTTTATTTATATTTTTTTAGATGTCCATATTAAAAATATACCACTGGAAAAGGGGAGGGGGATGTCTCTGCATGTACAAAATATTTTTCCTGATTGACTATTGTTATCCTAAATATTGGCAATACATTTCAATTTCGCATAGAAAGATTAATAGTAGTTCTCACTATGTACATTTACATGATATTTTGTATTATACTGCTATATTAAAAATTATGAAAAAAGATGACAGCGCCACTTGTTGGGCTATTCATTCCTAAATGAATTCAGCACCAGTATAAGCCAAAGTCCAAATAAATACTAAGTTTAATTAATTTTTCTCCATTGTTTCATGAAATATAGCATCCACAAAATTTGTGATGCACACACAGGCATTTTTAAAAAATGGTGAAATCTTATTCAAGACATCTCAGAATGTGAAAATTCATCAAAAATTTCCTCGAATCCAATACTAATAAGAATATATTTTTTTTTAAAAAAAAGGGGTGGGGAGGACAACAATCTAAATTTATTTATTTAAAGATTATTTGATGGAAGTAAAAACATAGATATTTATTATTAAAATAAATAGATACATTAGAATAATTGATTCATTTTTAGCAAGTACAATGAATAAATATTCCTTATTCTTGGTAAATTGTTTTTAAGTAGGCTTATTTCAAATCAACTTTTTCAATCTATATTTAGGTGTTTTTTTTTTTTTTTTTTTTTTTTTTTTTTTCTGTTAGACAAATAAACGATTCATTTATTTATTTATTTGTCAAAAAAATTTCGCTTTAAAATAATAGAATCTTCGAAATCCATAGTAGCGATGTGGAAGTTACGAAAGTTTATGAATATTTCCAACTGAAGTTGCAGAATTAAGTAATAATAATAATATATATATATATATATATAATTACGTGACTACCCGCAGGATTACGATCGATATAATGCAGCTAATGAAGACGAAAAATTGGTCATTATAAGCGTTCATAAACAATAGTAACAGTTACAAATTGTACTTTGACATATTAAATAGATATTTAAACTGTCACGTAATTTAAAATATCAATAATAAAATTAAATTTTATTAATAAAAGAAATAATCGCCAACGTAGCGATAAACGCGCCAAAACCTGAAGTACTGCATAGTTTCGGTTTGGGCAACATTTTCGTTGTGAGTCGGCCTGTGTTTATAGGGGCTCTATGTGGTGCCTCAAGCGTAAGTCCTCCGCATGTCCTCGTAAGAGAAAGCCAGCCAGCCAGCCAATGGAAGACGAATAGCGAGCTATCCCATACAACCAAAAGGATCCATTGGATGTCCTACAAACATCATACATATCCTACAACTGGCATATCCGGTAAGTGTCATAAAAAAGCAACCAGAGAATGCCTAATGCAAGATACTCGTAGGATCATGGGTGCATATAATCGAATGCTACAACGTAGATCTTCGTAGCATCAGATCCTGCATTCTCATTCGTTAAAAGATAGCACGTGACTAACGCTAAAATGACTACAACCCTAAACGGATTCAGCTACTTTTCGCCAAAGAGCATGAGAGGCATTGTTTTGATTTGATTGTATACTTGTTGATCCTGTTGTTGTTATGAGTATCACATAATGTAGAATATTTTTTTTTTCTACTTACTTCTTTTATCTCTATATTATCAGTGTGCTTGTAGTTAAATGCCGTAATTTTATTTTACTCATTTTATTCAATATTATTACTTCAAACTATATAGCTTGCTTAAATATAAAACTTTTATTTTCAATCTTTATTAGGAGCTAAGCCTAAATCTTACGTGATAATCTGAAGTTTTTTCTGAATCAAAATTTATAAAACTGATAATGCCCTGGATGGTTTTATTTTTTACAAAATATAAAACACTGATTTTCATGTAAAATTGACAGCAAGGTTTCTTTATTTAAAATAGTTCTTCTTATATGAACTTAAAATTTTTATTGAATGAATATTATCTGTATGATTTGTTTCCTTTCATTATTAATATTATTCATTATTAACTCCCCCCCCCCGATTTTTTAAAAATCGTATATTGGTAAAATATTAAAAGTAAGAATATATTTTCGATTTATACATTAATATAAAATTATGTAATGTTTACTCATATGCATTATAATTATAATCAGACAAACTCGTTTTTAATTATGATTTTCTTATAGTCTTCCGGAAATATGTTAGTAACATTTTAGAACTTCTAAAATATAAGGGAAAAACCTTTTTTATTTGTAAGATAATTATAATTACGCAAAATGTATTTAAGTTTGAATCTAGTGTCACTTAGAAAGCAGAAACAGTAAAAATTTTTGTATACTAATTGCTGGATAAGTAAACAAATATTTAACTCAAAAATTTTCTTAATAAATTTTTTTACTGCTTCCCATGATGTTTTGAACTTTTATAAGCATAATTCCAATTTATCTTAATTGAATATATATATATATATATTTTTTTTTTTTTTTTTTTCCCTCATATATTTTTTATTTGTATTTATTCGTTGTTTTAATGTTGTCATCAAAATTCACAGTGCTAATATGTTAGTTAAGTATTTAAAAAAAAAAGTTGTAGGTACATGGAGAAATTATTGATTTTATTTATTTTTTTTCCAAAATGTTATTAATTATTGCACAATGCGTATTTTATGTATATTGCAACTTAATTAGCAGGAAAGTTATGTAAATTCTTTTTAATCAAGAAACTTTTTTTTCCTGAAACATGCGTATTTTTAATTGTAATTTGGCTGTTAACTTAATATTAAACATCACTTGTACTGAAAAAAAAAAAAAAAAAAAAAGGGGGGGGGGATTTTATATATTATTTTATTTTTTCACAAAAATATTTCATTTTTTGCAAAAATAAATAAAAATTTCACAAAAATGTTTTGTTTTTCATAAAAAGAGGGACACAATTAAAACCTGAATCAACCTCTGGCCTACACCTACAGCTTTATATGAAATTGCAAGTTTACTCACTTTATGTTAAAAACAGTACTTCTGGAATTTGTTTATTAAAAAAATAATAATAATAAAAGTTTATGGAGCTAATTGGCAAAGTTATATAAGTACAAATAATATGTAATGGGGTTTCTAATCAAACGTAAAAACTAGGTGAAATTTTCTTGGCCTTACCTCAGAAACAAGTGCAATTTGTAAAAAAAAAAAAAAAAAAAAAAAAAAATGAAAACAGAAAAATATCCCCCCCCCCAAAAAAAAAAAATAAATAATAATAATAATAATGTCTGCAGTTTATTATATTTACAATGCATTGGTGTACTTCGAGTTTCTTAACATTTAATTGCTAAAATATATCTTTTTTTCACTGTCCATTTCTGAAATAAACAGCTATTGCACCGTAAATTTATTTGGAATTTTAATGCGGAGGTTTTATGTAGATATAAAGTTATTGCAGTTGTATTAAAGATTTTTTTTTTTTTTTTAATATAATGTTAATGAAAAAATCTTGAAAATGCTTATGCCATCAATTTATTGAAAGTGACTTTATCAATGTTCAATCAATCAACCAACCAATCATGTTAGCATAAATTTCTTACGGATTCTGTTTTGTAGTTATTTACATGTTGAAGAGATAGATTTTATTTGAAACTTTTATGTATCTAGTATAATTAATCTATCGTAAAACATTTTTATAGATTGCTTCGAAATTCGAAATATTAAAAGTGTAAAACTGTATTGTTTAACACATCAAAGATTTTTTTTTTTTTTTTAAGAAGAAAAATCTGCCCTTTTTTTTATGAAATCTTCTCGTTTTTCAAATAAAATCTTCCCCTTTTTATTAAAATTGTTTGGCAAGTCTGTAACACTAATGCTTCAGCCTATTTTTGAAGCAATCTGTCGATAGGTTAAACCTTCGTTACGCAAAATTTTTCCTTGTTCAACTGCACTCAAACATTTACCGTGTCCCATTCTTAACATCCAATGTCGGAAAAGGATGAGACATCAGGTTTTGAGAATAACAACTTCATTTATGCCAAAAGCAAGTAACTGAGATAAGAATTCTAACCAATCAAATGCTTTCGTCGGCAGGAAAGCTGTTGTCCCTATCTTTTTATCGTGCATAATTAATGATATTGCAGTAATAAACTACTATGAAGCGAGGGAAATACACTAATTTGCTATTTTTATAAATCAGTTTTATCCTTAAAATGTATACTAAATATATGATTTAAATTAAACGTTTATTGTATAAGATTTGCTTGATAATGCACTGTTCTTATCTTTTTATTGCGGAGTATAGGATTATATCAAATAGTATAGTCAATTTAAAAAATAAATTATATCATAGATTGTTAATTTCTCAAACAAAAAGCGTCATATCCTTTGTTTCAACCCAGTGAACTTTGATAATTTCTATATTATTATTATTATTGCAGAAAAATTTGAGCATCTAAGAAACCCGTCAGTTTCACGACAGAAGTAAAAGAAATTTTTTAAAAAGAATCAACATGATTTTTTTTTTTTTTTTTTTAATTTAATTTAGAAATTTATTCATCAACCCTGAAAGTTCATTTCAGAAAATTTTAGAGTGGAAGGCTCATTTTTTATACCAACTATGTGAAAAATACCAGAGCCGGGAATCGAACCCGGGCCTTCCGCTTTACGTGCGGATGCTCAAACCATTGAGCTGCCCTGGCTGATTACCAGCTAGACATTTCTCACATAACATTCGTTGGCAAAGTCACCGAGTCTGTAAACACAGCTGTATCGAGTGACATCTTTGACAACGAATGTTATGTGAGAAATGCCTACCTCTTAATCAGCCAGGGTAGCTTGATGGTTTGAGCATCCGCACGTAAAGCGGAAGGCCCGGGATCAATTCCGGCTCTGGTATTTTTCACATGGAGCGGAATAAATTTCATATCTGTCGTCCTTGGCGGAAAAAATAAAAATAAATCTCTAAATTATCTGGCAAACATATTTAATTCATTTCAAAAATCATAGTTATTTTAACAACATATATTAAGAAAGTAATGAATAATATGAAACAATATTTCGTACAATACAGTTTACGAAAATATACATCTGGCATGTATATTTTAGTATTACGTTTTTGAGCACCAAATACAAAAACGCCAAGGATGACAGAGTTTTGAAATTTAAAATTAAGATTTTGTCAATTTGACAGAAAAATAACTCAATCTAACACATGCATACGTTAACTAATACTTATCTGTACCCAAATACGGGGATTAAAATCGGGAAATAATTTTCGTCGATTTTTAATAATTTTTTATAAAAAATCCAATGGGTGATCAACATAGGAAATCTTTTTCTTGCATCCACAGACGGTCAGTGACGTCACACTTCGCTTGCATATTATCTGAAATGAACTTTCTGGCTTGATGAATAAATTTCTAATTCAAACATTCTCATGTTTTATAAGAGATAGAGAAGTTTCTGACTCCTTATTTTAAAGAGAATTTTGTAAGATTTAATTTGATGTGTACCTTGATTGTGTTAGGTAAAAACATATTGCTATTTATTTATAAAGGCATTGTTTTAGAAACTTTTTGAAACAACAAAAAAAAGTTTTTTGCAATAATAACTTTAGCTTTTTAATAATGAATTATGACAAGTTACTGTACTTATAAGAATATAATTATGATACATTTTGCTTACGTGGTAAAAGACCTAATTTTTAAAGTCAATAATCTATAAAAGGTAATACACTTATATGCATTTTATTATGGTCGAAGAATTCATAGCCTAGTGTAGGGAAGGGGCCGGCACCTGGAAAACAACTAAACCCCTACACAATGAAGCTATGAATGAGACTCCAGGTGTCAGGTTGAAAATCAACCGTCAAAGGCCTAATTTTTTTTTCTTTACAATCTTTTGTTGTTATTGTTCTTAAACTTTAAAGAAAATTATCTGTTGAGTGTAAAACAAACAATAACTGTTAAGCTAACGTTTTAATTATATTCTGATCAATGGTTAATGCATAATACTTAACGTAAATGGTTAATGCATAAAACTTAACTTGCAAAATTTTAAATTAGGAGTAGTTGGGAGTTGGTATAACGAATACTGCATTATTTGGAAGGGGGGAAATTTGATCCCCTACGGCACCTTATCTTGAAAAATTAGGTCCGAACTTTATGAAATTTTAAATTTGAACTTGATTAGATGTTGCATAACAAATACTACATCATTTACAGGAGAGGGAAATGAATTGTTTAAACTAGGAAGAGGTAAATGATTAAAATGAAAAATATGGTGCATTACAGATGATGGATGAATGTATAGTTTACCAAGTGGCAGAAAGTTTTGTAGCTGTCTGCGACAGGCTTTTAAAATTTCACAATCTGTCTGCGAAATTTGCGTTTAATCATGATTGTAAATGGATTACACTCAAAAAGCCTTAAAGCTGATAGCGGAAATCTTTGGGGGTAAGGGGGAGTGGGGGGGTTGACCTAACAACAGTGGTTATCTCGTGCAACAATACGCAAATACAATTTTACCTACAGAGCAATATAGTATAAACAATTATGAAATAACAAGTTGAACTCATTCAATTAAATATTTTAGAGCAATTATAAATAATAAAAGTATTAGTTTTAATTTTGATACAGAAATTTTTATAAGTGAATTTTGAAGTGGAGGAGAAGTTTTGAAGCAGTTTTAAATGAAATTAGCACTTTTCTACATTCCCGTAGAATTTCAGTAACAGGTAACGGGAGAAAAGGATACACGCATCACACTGCCTATCAAGGGAGATCTAGGCTCCCTAGGTCGTCATGGTTAAGCATTGTTTTGTGTGTTCCTACCAAGGCACCTATAGGGGGCTCTAGAGTTCCTATCAGACAGCGTCTAAGACATCATACATCGGTAGCACATTGTCGCGGGCGAAAAATATCTGTAAATTACAGACTTTTTTATGACTGCATACAGACGCTGTCCGAAAGTTGCAGGCAATTTTTTTTATTAATACAGACAAAGAATGTGTGAAAGTTGCGGACTAATTTTTTTATTAGTGCAGACAAAAACTGTCTGCAAGCCGTTTTTCTGTGTCCGCGACCCCAGTAGCTGAAACCCCGCAACACGGCAACATAGTCACAGAAAAACGGCTTGCAGACAGTTTTTGTCTGCAGTCATAAAAATCTGTTTTTATGTTTGAAATATGAAGGATTTTGTGAAATCACGTTTTGCCCTCCTCCCCCCCTTGGGGGGCGAATTTTGTAAAATTGCTTCTTAGTGGATGCCTACGTCATAGAAAGAACATTGTCACAAAATTTCATGCTTCTAGGTCTAGCGGTTTAGTCTGGGCGATGATGAATCACCCCCTCACTCACTCAGTCAGTCAGGAAGAACGATTTTTTACATATAGATAATTATTTTTATTGTGTTGTGTCAAACATTGCTATAAAATATTTAATTGAATGAGTTGAACTTATTATTTTATAATTGTTTATACTATATTGTTCTGTAGTAAAATTGTATTGTGTATTGCTGCACGAGATCACCACTGTTGTTACCCTCCTCAAGATTGCTGCTATCAGCTTTCAGGCTTTTAGAGTGTAAGCCATTTTCACCCCTGACTACATGCAAATTTCGCAGACAGATTATAAAATTTTAAAAACCTGTCGCAGACAGCTACAAAATTTTCTGTCACTTGGTCCGCGACTATGTCGCCGTGTTTCTACCTCTGGGTAGTTTACATAAGTCATTAACAACTTTATTGCTGTGTAAATGATATAAACTGTTGTGCAAGTTTTTTTAATGACAGACACTTTCTAAACTCCTTATTGTCATCTATTCCAATGCCCCATGTTTTTCGTTTCATATATAACAAGTATTTTCATAGTTAGCTAATAGAAAATTACAATCAGAAATATTCAGGAAAATCTGTATGAGGCTAGGACAAATTATTTTGCACTGCTTTAGAAAAGTGTATTTTTTTTTACTCATTTAAATAATTATTGGTATTTCTAGTAGGAAGTGAATTTATGAAGTGACGACTTATTTCGATTTTTTAGTCTTACCAGAATGATTTTTTTTTAAAATAGTTTTTAGTAATTTATAGAATACTAACAGGTTTTGCCCGCTTCGCTGGTTATTATATTGAAATAATTTCTCGAAATATCATATCGGAATAATATCTAAAAAAAAAAACAAAATTGAAGTTCAAGTTCTCGCTACCTTCGGTAGTGGTTTTCCCGCACGGCACACTTTGAATCTGGAGAAACAATGCTTTCGGTAGCACCTTGCCTGCATTTTACTCCCCCTTCCTCGCGAGTAAAGTGGGAAGATTTGCAAAATCACATCAAAGTGCATATTAAATACATTTAATCAAAACCCACACACCAAAATTTGCAATTCAAAGGTAATTTGGAGCACATTTAAGCTTGAAAACATGTTTTTTGCCCCGCCCACTCCTAAGAGGGGGGTGGGGGTAGGAGTAATTTTACAAAATCCCTTTATAGTTCATGTTGCCAGAGCCTCCTTAAGTAGATGCCTGTCGCGTAGCTCGAAAACTAGGCAACAGTTGAAGCGGTAGACAGCGCCACCTCGTACAGATTGTGGGACTTTTTTATTCAACTGTCACCAATAATTTAGCGAAGTGATACACTATATATATAATTGGCGTCTCTTCGATTCTGTTCGCCTTTCATATATATTATATCCCACTCTAAAAAAATTTTTGTGGCTGTTAAATAAAAAAGTCGCGCAATCTGTACCAGGTGGCGCTGTCTACCGTTTCAACTGTTGCCTATTTTCCGAGCTACGCGACAGGCATCTAGTTAAGGAGGCTATGATGTTGCATACACGTACATAACCGGCACATTAAATAATTGAGATCCTGAGATTATTTGCGGCAGAGTTATGTTTTAAAACGTTTTTTTTTAGCCTCATTCTTAAAGGAAAGAAGGGGAGGAAATTTTGCAAAATTACTTTATATTATCAGTTAGGTACATGTAACTGACCCACACATCAAAATGGTCCTTCCTGAGACAATTTACTGCAGAGTTACGCATGAATACATGTTTTTGCCCCCTCGCCCACTAAGGGGCGGAAGTGTGTAATTTCACAAAATCACTTTGTAGTCTGTGTTGAATACGTATAAGCAGTCCACACATCAAAAATTGCCGTTCTATGATAATTTTGAATAAAGTTACGTGTGGAAACATGTTTTTTACCCACCAACCCTCAAAAAAAAGGGGGGGGGGTGATAACACGGAATTTCAAATAATCCCTTTGTAGTTTGTGTGTGTTGAGTACGCATAACCAATCGACATATAAAAAAATCGCTTTCCTGAGATAATTTGGAGCAGAGTTACTTTTTAAAACGTGTTCCCCCCCGCCCGTCTTTAAAGGGAGGAAAGAGGAAATTTCACGAAATCCCTTTATAATGCGTGTTGGGAAAGCATAACCAGCCTACGCATAAAAAATCGCCTAAGATAGTTCAGAGCAGAGTTGCGCATGGAAAAATGATTTCCCCTACCCTACCCCCAAGGGGGATATGGTGGGATTTTACAAGATCCCTTTGCAGTGTGTGTCTTGAGTACGCATAACCAATCTACAGATCAAAAAATCGCTATCTTGAGATAATTTGGAGCACAGTAACTCTTATAAGTGTGTTTTTGCCCCACTCCCCGCCCTTGAAGGGGGAGAGGGAGAAATTTCGTAAAATCCCTTTATAGTGCGTGTTGGGAACGTATAAACAAGCCACACATAAAATTTAATCTTACCGAGATAATTTGAAGCAAAGTTATGCTTGGAAACATATTTATTACCCCTTGCCCTTAAAGGGGGGGAGGGAGAAATTTCGTAAAATTGCTTTATAGTGCGTGTTGGGAAAGCAGAAACAATTTACACATAAAATTTAATCTTACCGAGGTAATTTCTGTACTGATAAGTATAAAGGATTTAAGTCCAAAAATGTCGATTTTGAGTTAAGTACATAGTCAGACTCAGAAAAAAATTCTCTATCGATTTGTATAAAGGATTGAAATCCATGTCATTTAGTCTTTGAGAAAATCTATTGGTAAAAAAAGGTTCAAGTCAGAAATTTACCATTAATCTTTGGTATAAAATATTTAATTCAATATTTTGCCTTTATTAAATGAAGGTTGACAATCCCTGAACGGTATAAAGGGTATAAATCAACATAATCCCTTTTTCCTAATCGTTTCTTCTGATTAGTTTTTAGTTAGTTTAACTTTATTTTTTGTCTCCTGAAAAATAAAAAATATGGACTTAAATCCTTTATACTTATCAGTACAGATTTGAAGCAAAGTTATGCTTAAAAACGCGTTTATTACCCCCCTCCCTCTCTGCCCATAACGGGGAGGTGGGAGAAATTTTGTAAAATCCCTTTATAGTGCATGTTGGGAACACATAAATAATTTATACATAAAATTTAATCTTACTGAGATAATTTGAAGCAAATTTATGCATGAACGTGTTTATCCCCCCCTGCCCTTAAATCGGGGGGAGGGAGAATTTCGTAAAATTCCTTTATAGTGCGTGTTGGGAACGCTTAAACAACCCACACATAAAATTTAATCTTACTGAGGTAATTTAAAGCAAAGTTATGCTTCGAAACGTGTTTATTTCCTCCCCTACCTCCAAGGGAAAGGGGGGGGGCTTCTTCAAAATCGCGTTACAGTGTGTGTTGGACACACGTAAATAAGCCACACACTAAAATTTGTGACATTAGCTCCTATAGATTTCCAAGGACGAATGTAGTGCTAAAAGGGGGGGGGGGGTCAAATTTGCCCCCTTATAACTCCCCCCCCCCCAAATATCAAAAATCGGAAAAAATCAAAAGTAAGTTTGTGGAAATATACTCAAGAAGACTCTTGGCGATTTTCTATACATTTGGGCTATTATTGGTAGAGTTTTACTTGAAAATCCGTATTTTGCTAAATTTGCCTCTGAAAATAGTTTTTACCCCCCCCCCCCTTAAAAATCCAAAACTCAAATTGCAGAAAATGCTTTTTTCGCACTCAAGTCTAGTCTCTCTCTCTGCAGTTTCTTCACCGTGAAGCAATTTGGAGCCGAATTATGCTTATAAGGGGTTTTTGCCTTCTGCCCCCCCCCCTCAGGGGCAGGGGGGATATTTCGCAAAATCCCGACTAAAGCAACGTGCTCACCAAAATTTGCGAATCTATCGCCCTGGCTGTGTTGAGTCAGTGAATCAGTAACTTTACTCTTTTATTCCCTACCCCACCCCCAAATGGGTAAAGAGGGGGGGGCTTTCACAAAATCTCGTTAAAATGGGTGTTGGATACACGTAAATAAGCCACACACTAAAATTTGTGACCTCAGCTTCTATAGATTTTCAGGGATGAATTTAGCGCTTAAGGGGGGATCGAATTTGCCCCCTCGTAACTCCCATCGAAAATCGGAAAAAAATCAAAAATGAGTTTTTGCAAATACCTTCTCAAGAAGACGTTTGGCGGTTTTTTTTTTTTTTTTTTTTTTTTTTTTTAATATATATATCTTTGAGCTATTACTGCTAGAATTTTACTCGAAAATCCATACATCGCTAAATTTGCCTCCAAAAATCCTTTTTACCCCCTCTCCCCCCTTAAAAATCCAAAATCGCAGAAAATGATTTTTTTGTATTCAAGTCTAGTCCCCCCCCATCTATAATTTCTTCACCGTAAAGTAATTTGGAACCGAGTTATGCTTATTACGGTGGTATTTGCCTTCTGCCCTTCACCCCCCTCCCGACGGGGAACGGGGGTATTTCGCAAAATCTCGTCTTAGTGAGCGTCAGGGTCCTAAAATCAACCTGCTCACCAAAAATTCTGACTATCTCCCATAGGATCGCCACAGCCGAGTTGAGTCAGTGAGTTTACTCTTTTATATATATAGATGTATGCAGTCGAACTTTGTTAACACGAATCTGATGGGGGATAAAAAAAAAAAAATGTGTTCATGTTATCAGTAGTTCATGCTATCAGTAACTCAGAAACTATTCTTCATTTTCACGGGAACTGTGGACACAGTTCATGTTAATAGTAATTCACGTTAACGATGTTCGACTGTATATATATATATTAAATCGAAGTAAAAACTTTTGTAAAAGTATTTTTGTTTAAACATACTAATATAATGTAATATGTATCTATAATAATAAAATAAAAGGTTTGTCTGTCTGTCTGTTCTTCTATATGTTCAGCCCTTATTGAAGCAGAAGTACAAAAATTGAAATGCGGATGCTCAGAAGCCTTCCCGAGGGGCTCCTGATAACAGAATTAAAAAAATTTAATTAGTTTCGGAGATATTAACTAAAATGTCGACCGAAAAATGACGAAAAATCCACGGCTAATTGCTTAACCCATTTGCATCATTAAAAAAAGTTGGAAATTAGCCCATATCACCAAAACTGTTCAGACGACCGATATTTCAATACTCTTGTCCGTCCGATAATTTTGTAATGTAGGCTTTTGGACCAGAAATATCAATATCATCAGTGAAATAAATTTTCAATATCTGTACAAAAATTTCTTTCAAACTCGTATCGGTTTTGTCAAATTGATTAGTTTCCACCAAAATATGTCCAGTAATTTCCTGCATTGAAAATAATCCACAAACGTTCTTTCTAGTAAAATTTGTAATATCATTTACACCACTAAGAGAATTAAATTTAAGTAGCTTAAGTTGATCTTATTTTTTTTCATTCAAAATTATTTGCACTGTGATCATTATCGTCACTATCAGAAGATATCGCAATAATACATATACATTGTTTGGATTTGTTTATTTCTTCCTTACTATTCGAAACAAAACCTCCTATCTTTATCAGTTTTAAAATTGTTTTTTCCAGGAAAAGCGTGTTTACAATCATCAATTTAAACTAGCGCGCATATATGTGCTTATGATGCAAATGGTTTAAAAAGAGGCATTCTATCAGCAGACGATTTCCTCCGCTGTCTGGAACCAAAACAAAACATCTGGAAATCATTCATGTCACATGATCTCGAACTGCGATTAAAATTTGAAAATTCTTCAAATTTTCTTTTTCGCACACAACACTTAATATACAACCTGTGCAGCACAAAACCAACCTGCAGTTCAAATTTCAACAATTTTGGTTAATAAACAAAGAAGTTACATTTTAATTGCAAATTAAATTTTATTCTAACACATAATCTATCTTTCAAAAGACAATAGGAGTTTCCATAGCAACAAAATACATTTGAAGGTACTAAAAAAATACTTTTCTTTTTACTTCCATTACCTCACTACCGTGGTATACGCAAGTGAAGTGTGACGTCACTGACCGTCCGTAGATGCAAGAAAAAGATTTCCCATGTTAATCGCCCTTTGGATTTTTTGTAAAAAATTATTAAAAATCGAGGAAAATTATTTCCCGATTTTAATCCCCATATTTGGGTATAGGTATGTATTAGTTATCGTATGCATATGTTAGATTGAGTTATTTTGCTGTCAAATTGACAACATTTTAATTTTAAATTTCAAAACTGTCATCCTTGGCGATTTTTGTATTTGGCGATCAAAAACGTAATACGAAAATATACATGCCCAATATATATTTTCGTAATATACATTGTACGAAATATTGTTTCAAATTATTCGTTACTCTCTTAATATAAGTTGTTAAAAATAACCATGATCTTTGAAAGGAATTAAATATGTTCCTCAAATAATTTGGCGATATTTTTTTTTTTGCCAAGGATGATAGATATGAAATCTATTCCGCTGCAACCAGGGCCCGACTTAGACTACCTGCAGCCCCGGGGCAAGCCTATTCTGGGGGGCCCCCTCGCTGTGGCATAAGAGGTTTTTAGGTTGCAGAATTTCTGTATTCGCCTGTAGGGGGGCCCCTTCCAGAAGGGGGGCCCAGGGCATTTGCCCCGTATGCCCTGCCATAAGTCAGGGCCTGGCTGCAACATATGAGTATGTTAAATCAGATACTTTATTTAGACATTTGAAGACAAATTTGACTTCAAATTATTATAGAATATTTATAATTTTCCTTTTAATTAGTACATTAGTTGGATATTTATTGTGTAAATATCATCCTTTGAAATGAAATGTTCATGTGCTTCATTATAATTTAAATTTTATTTATTATAAAAGTTTGAGTTGAGAAGGAATATGCGTACACAGCACACATATGTCCTCACATGTGTGCGCACGGGTCTGCACTGCCGAAGGCAGTGGGGACCTGGTGTGAGTTTTAACCCGATGCTAAATGATATTTTTTGTAATTCCGTTTCTTAAGAATGAAAGTTTATGAGTAATAACATGGAATTATGAGAAATCATAAGGATGGCGAAGGAATACGCGCGTGCAGCACATGGGTCTACGCTGCCGAAGGCAGTGGGGAACCGCTGTGAGTCTTTACCCGATCACAAATGTTTTTTTTTTTTCTTTTCTTAAGAGTAATGTTAATGAGTGATAATATGCAATTTTGAGAATTCATTCATTATAGTGATTCATTTAAAAATACTGACCCGCTAGCGAGTGAAGGGAGAGGGGACCCGGTGTGAGTTTTTACCCGATCAGAAAAGATTTTTTTTTTTTTTTTTAAATTCCATTTCTTAAGAATAAAAGTTTATGAGTAATAACATGGAATTTTGAGAAATCATAAGGGTGGTGAACTAATTCACAAGAGCAGCACTCATATATATACATTCGTTCACACGCACGGGTGTACGCTGCCAAAGGTAGTGGGGACCCGGTGTGACATTTTTCTCGATCAGAATTTTTTTTTCTCTTTTTTATCACATGATAAAAGTTAATGCAATTTTGAGAATTCATTAATTATTGTGATTCATTTAACAATAGTGACCAGCGAAGCGGGCCTAGTCTGCTAGTATTAAAATAAAAATATTCTTAAAATGCTAGTAAATTTTTAAATATTGATATATTGTTAAATCGCGATATAAAGCTTGTAATACTATATCGCAATATAGGATTTCCAACATCGCCCAGTCCTAGTGTTCACTAAGATTATTTACCATTGTCTCCAGTAAATATCCAAGTTGAGAGTATTTATCACGTGTTCGCTGTAATAAAGCTTATAGAAGTTTTCAATATGCAGCTACATTGCAGAGAATTAAATTTTTGAAGATATCTTTTTGAAGAAAGTTGATTTTGTGAATGAGGCTTTTTGCAAGGCTGTTGCTGACAACCCCCGACTTTTTCTTTTAGCTTGCTTTCTTCCTAAAGTTGGTTTTGTGAAAGTGCCTCAAAGTGATAAGAAAATTTTTCTGGATTAACCTCTCAGGTTTCATACTCATCAGGGAAAAATCTGAAATAGTGGGGGAATTTGGATTAAAAAAAAAAAAGAAAACTCAGGAAATATAAAAATTTTCATTAAAATTCAGAGAAAATTGATTATAAAACTTGGAAGAATGAATATTTTCTTTCTCTCGTAATATATTTCTTTTGTTTAGCTTCATATTGCGATTCATATAATTGAATATCGTGAAAATACATATGTGAACAATGATTTGTACATGAATTTCCATCATGATCGGCAATAACATGACATCATGCAGTGAAAGTAGAAGTATTTTCTCCTCTGTAGTGGAATGTTTCTTGTAATATGTCGCTAAAATTGTCTGGAAAACTCAAGGAATTTTTTCCCATGCTTGAGTATGAAACCTGCCTCTGTATTATTGTTATTCATGTCTGTTTGCTTATAATTAAAACTTAAATAAAAGCTGAGAATTATTTTCAAATTTATTGTTATCATTTAACAAATTTAACCCAAAGATTATCTGAAAAATCAAATTTACTGTGGTATATTTTAAACTACTTTTTCAATAAGTTATCTGAACTAATTCAGCTTTATTTAAAGTTTAAATATGACACAAAGATTCAATCTTAACATAACAATAAATACTATATTTACCTGAAGTGTGATTAAAGTCAATGGTTTCTTTGCAAAAATAATTTATCACCCCTGAATACTCATTTAGATAAATTGGAGTGCAATGGTGAATTTTTTATACAACTGTGTAGAATATGCCAGAGCGAGGAATTTAACCCAAGCACTCCCCTTATGATGCAAATGCTCTACCACTGAGCCACCCTAATTGATTACCAACACTGCATTTCCCACATAGTATGCATTGGCAAAATCACTGTCTGCAAATGCAAATTGAAGAAGTGAGCATATTAAAATCAATTGTGGTACAACTCTGATAGACTACATAATTTTTAATAAGAAATATCATTCATGAACCATGGATAATTATTTAGAAAAATTGCAGCGTAAGGTTGTTTTTTTTTATTTTTTTTTTTACCAACTATGTGAAAAAATGACAGCCGGGAATCAAACCCAGGCACTGCACTTACTGCATAGATGTGCTACCACTGAGCTATATCATAACTGATTACCAACTCGATAAATCCCATATAATATCCACTGGAGCGCCCAGGTTTAATTCCCGACTCTAATAGCCTTTTTCACATAGTTAGTGTAAAATATTCAACCTTATATACCTATGGATATTATGTGAGAAATGCCGATTGGTAATCAGCCAGTATAGCTCAATGGTAGAGCATCTGTAAAGAAAGATATTTATAGTTCACATAATTGCTTATTAAAATATCTTTTACTTGTGAAAAACTTTAGTTTACTGCAAGAAAGGCCTCCATAGAGGACACTCCAATCAGGGCTACAACTCTCGTTTGTTCATCAGTCTTTTCCCAAAGCACCAATATATCCACTTTTTCACCTACTGTCTAGAGCTCCTTATGCATGAACAATATTTGACCTTGCCACAAGCCAAACTTATGTTATTTTATGGGGAAATGTGTTTCTAGAATTACTATTGTTTAATGTTTTTTTTCTTTTTTTTAAGTTATGTTTTCATGTTTAGAAAATTAGTGCTGATTCTAGAATAAAAGGGCCACCAGGGGGAATTAAAAAGGACAACCTATTTTCAAAAAATGCTCTTTATGCATAATTTTCGGTCTTCTATGTAGTGATTTTTGTATGTGACAAAAGTACACTAATTTTACGTGCTTATATGTGGGATATATATTAGGGTGGTTCGAAAAAAACTTTTTTTTAAATTTCAGATCGCTATAGTGCGCAAAAGTTGCCATTGGCAAAGAAATTAAAAAAACACTAATTATTATTGTTTTATTAATTTGTCTTCCGGTCGCGCAATGCCATCGAAGTTAGCAAAAAATTGTGAAAAACCTTAATTTTTCATAATTTTTTTAAGCACGCCAGATGGTTTTAATTGCGTTCCTATCCCATGAATTAACTACTAAAAGTATGTAAAATCAATATATATGCACTTGTTATACATTTGTTTCATATCTTCCGGTCGCGCAACATAGTACAAAATGAATAAAATTAGTAGTTTTTTCAAAATTTCAACGTTTGACTGTTTAGTACATTTTAATCATACGACTTCTAGAAACGCTATAGTTTAATTCTATTACAATAATATATTTAAAATCCAAGCATTGTAGATAAATATGGCTATAAGATAGACGTGGCGTACGTGACGAATGCCAGCGATGCGCGCGCAACGCAGCCAGTCGCAGCCATTATCGTTTCCCGCTATTTTCTTCAGTCTGCTCATGCCGCTAGTTCTAGTCAGTACTAGATTGTGTTGTGCTTAAGTCCGTATTCTACTTTTGTGTTCAGTGTTTGTACTTGAATACGACAGTTATTGATACAATGGATGTACCAATGAAAGTTGGTATAGGTACAATAAATAGAAAAGATTTTGAGTGCCCTATTTTTGGTCGCTCACGAGACAAAGCCTCGATCCCAAGTGCTACGGAGTACACAGTCATCTAGCTAATTAGTTCTTACTACGAATCTTACAGTAAACTCAAAAAGTCGTTTCATCGTGACAAAGATAAACCAGCATTCAAACTTAAACTTGACAATTTCAAGGAGAAAAGATGCTCTCTTTTTGATGTCGCGGCGTGTAAATGTGCAAGTACGTAATCCTTAATTCAAAAGGTGCAATATTTTTTTCTCTTTCACAAATGCAGTTCACACTTAGAGGACATACACATGTATCTGAAGATTTTTTACATGAACAGTCATTAGCAACAATTACACATTTACACGCCGCGATATCAAAAAGAGAGCATTCTTTCTTCTTCAAATTGTCAACTTTAAGTTTGAATGCTGGTTTATCTTTGTCACGATGAAACGACTTTCTGAGTTTACTGTATGATTCGTAGTAAGAACTAATTAGCTGGATGACTCTGTACTCCGTAACAGTTGGGAACGAGGCTTTGTCATAGAAACCGATAATTTTCTTTGCCACTGTTGAGGCTTCTCTTAAAAAAGATACACTCTTGTTGTTTATTGTCACAGCTAGGTTGAATCTCTGTTGAAAGCAGCAGTGAAGGACATCTTCATGAGTAGGAAGCTTGTTGTGTAACAAGTCTCGTGGGTGACCAAAAATAGGGAACTTAAAATATTTTCTAGGTTTTGTACCTATACCAACTTTCTTTGGCACATCCATTGTATCAATAACTGTCGTATTCAAGTACAAACATTGAACGCAAAAGTAGACAGAAAAATAAGGACTTAAGTACAACACAATCTAGTACTGATTCGAGCTAGCGGCATAAGCAGACAAAAGGAAATAGCGGGAAACGATAATGGCTGTGACTGGCTGCGCTGCGCGCGCATCGCTGGCATTCGTCACGTACGCCACGTCTGTCTTTTAGCCATGTTTATCTACAATGCTTGGATTTTAAATATATTATTGTAATAGAATTAAACTATAGCATTTCTAGAAGTCGTATGATTAAAATGTACTAAACAGTCAAACTTTGAAATTTTGAAAAAACTACTAATTTTACTCATTTTGTACTATGTTGCGCGACCTGAAGATATGAAACAAATGTATAACAAGTGCATATATATTGATTTTACATACTTTTAGTAGTTAATTCATGGGATAGGAACGCAATTTAAACCATCTGGCGTGCTTAAAAAAATTATGAAAAATTAAGGTTTTTCACAATTTTTTGCTAGCTTCGATGGCATTGCGCGACCGAAAGACAAATTAATAAAAAAATAATAATTAGTGCTTTTTTCATGTCTATACCAATGGCAACTTTTCCGCACTATAGCGATTTGAAATTTAAAAAAAAGTTTTTTTCGAACCACCCTAATATATATGCATTTTTTGTTCCTGGAATGCTGAAAACTATTGCTAGAAGGTTACATGTTAGGAAGAAAAGTATCTAAAGGCCTATGAACATTTAAAATGTTTGAAAAGGCCACGTTGTACTAAAATGTTTTTTAAAGGGCTGCCGGGTGCTAAAAAAAAATTTAAAAGGGCCGCCGTGTGGAGCACTCTGCCAAATTAGCCTAGAGTCAGCACTACAGAAAATTTATAATAGTTCAATTAGATTTTTTTTATTTTACTTTCCAATTTAAAAAATGAAAAATTTATTTTTTCAGCTAAAAAATAAACTGTTAAAATTCTAAAAAAGTCAATTTTTCGAAAACAAGTACTATGGTTATGAATTTTCTTAGTGTGAAAATAGGAAAAAAAAATTTAGGTAATAGTAGTTGTAATAAATTTCTCCACAGAAGAATATATGCTTTGTTTATTGGCGAAGTTAGGTAATATCACTCAAATACTATTAAGTCTTCGAATCTTTTGCTCTAAGGTATCTGTGTATTTTTATATCTGAAGTTCATGGCAATAATCGCAGCAGTGTTCGGCATAATTGATTGAAAAGTAACTAAATTACAATTAGATCACAATTATAATTATTTTACTGTCAATCAATTAACAAGCAATTGATTACAAATAAATTGAATTACTTATTCAATTTATTTGTAATCAATTACTTGTTAAAAAATTGACAGTAAAATAATTGTAATTCAATTACTTTTTAATCAAATATGTCCAACATTGAATCGCAGAGCTACAAAACTTGGCAGAGGGGTAGCTCAGGACATGCAGAAGTGCACCTTGTCAAGATTTTATATATATATATTTTCATTAAGTTTATTCGAGCTGTATGTTCTTTCACTTCAGTTGTCTGTGTCCCTTAGAGGCAGTTACCAAACTATTTATTTAAATACTTATTTTTTCATAATAAGACATGTGATTAAATAATGTTAAAGCACTGCTTTGATTTTTTCTTTTTTTATACTGATTTATCATGTTTCATATATATTAAAAAAGCTTAAAATTTATAAAATATACAAATGTTATATTATCAGTATAATCCAATCCATAATAATATTTTAATATTTTATCATGCATACAAATTTGCAAGATGTTTGCAATTTATTTAAAAGCCTAGATACGTTATGAATTCCTTTAATAAAAATAAAATTCTCGTTATTTATTTAGCAATCTTTACCAGTGGCTAGCAGCCATGTTTATCCAAACAGCAAACCTGCAATTCACTTGCGAGAGCTTCTAAGCAGTCGCAAATTTTCTTCTCATCACTCATAGCTTTTCGATTGGTATGGTAAACAAATGTTTCATTTGAAATGAAACACAGCAAGATTTGCGATTGTTTAATAGATTGTGATCACAATATTTCAGATTGTATATAATGCTTAGTTCAGTATTTTTTATACTGGATAATTAGTTCAAGATATTGAATAAAAACTCTATTTTAACCTTAAAATTATTAAAAAAAAAAAAAAAAAAAAAAAATGGTAAAACCAAGTTAATGTAATATATATTAGTGATGCACCAAATATTCGATATCTATTCGGTCATACTACCGAATATTCGGTTTGGTCGAATATCAAATCTGGCAAGAAAAATGACACAAGTCATAAAATAGCAATTTTGAGTTTTTCATTGAAAAATGCATATGAAATACCCCTACATGCACAAAAAGCATCACATCTCTATTCCACAATTTATCCACACGAGAGTAAGAGGTTTGTGTCAGTTTTAACAAAGGTTAAACAATACATTATTACTTTTAAATTGATTTTTCTTAAATGTTGCATTTCTAGATTATGTTATTATTATTATCATTATTTCGTGAGGACATGACAAGATATTGCTTTTATTTGTGATACTGTGAATTCAGCATTACACCACTACTTATGTATAGTAATAATTCCTAATAGTTTTCTACATTTAAGTAAACCACTGTTTCTGAATGTATATATATATATATATATATATTTTTTTTTTTTTTTTTTAATAATTAAAAAAATAAAATTATACTAAATGTAAATGGTATTACTGAAAGCAAAAAATTAGGTGATTGACACCTGAATATAAGAGTAAATCAGCCAGTCAAATATTTGGTATTCGGCCAAATAGTTACTATCTGGTTTGAAGGATATTCGGTATTTGGCCGAATAGCTAATACTCGGTTGGCCGAAAAAACTGCTATTCGGTGCCTCCCTAATATTATATAATATGTCCATTTTCTTCTTTTTTAAAGGAAATCATTTATTTTTATGTTGAATTCCCCCCCCCCCCCCAAACTTTCATTTAAATTGATAGACAAGATTTTTTTTTTCTTTTAATGCTTTTAGTATATTTTAGGGATGAAACGGATAGTGATTTTGCCGGATACCGGATATCCGGAGCTCCTTTGACTGCCGGATACGGATATCCGTCGGATATTCGGCATTAGTTTTGTTTTTTGTTGTGTTGTATATTTCTTTTCTTTTTCTTTATTTTAAAACAATACAATATAAACGTATTTCATATACTATTCTTTTAAACACATTTTAAATATAATATACTTAAGCATATTTATTTAGCATTCTATTTATTTGTGCAATATTGCCATGAAGAATAAAACTTAAGTCTAACATACTCATTCCTACACTTGCAATTTGTCACAAATATATAGGCTTTGTTCAGAATTATGAAACAAAAACTTACCATTTACACATTTTTTACAGTACTAAAAAATGTGTGTTTGATATGTATTAAAAAAAAAAATGAAACAAAATATTTTACTGATATAATCATAGTTGAAGGGTTGGTTATTTTCATAAGAAAACGTACATTTATTGTGACCAACACGCACCACTTACTGTTTAAATTGTGCAAAAGTTTAACCATAGCTTCACACAATAAATATTTTACATATGGAGTTTGATGCAATTTTAATCAAAGATGCTGAGATATAGGCTTGTGAAAAATCATAATAGCAGATCCACTTGTTGGCTGATATACACCTAAATAAGGCCGACATCAGTTGAATGGAATTTTTGTCACACACACAAACACAAATTTTTAAAAATTGATCAAACTAGGTTCTGGACCTCTCAAAATGTGTAAATCCAGCGAATACCAAATGTAGAAAATTTTTATTAATCCAATATTTTCCTTTGAGACATTTATAAGAAAACATAAAAAAAAAAATAATAATAATAATAATAATAATAAAAATCTAAAAGCTTCAATGGCTTAGTATGTTATGGCCATTACAAAACTTTCTTTTATATCACTCTACATAACAATATGGAGTTTAGTGCAATTTTAATCAAAAGATTGCGAGATGTAGGCAAGTGGAGAATCATAGAAGATGAGGAACAACTGCGACATCTGTTGGTCAATATACACCCAAATTAAGCCAGTTTTCGTTCTCTTATTATTTATCTTGCATATAAAGTTAAGTGCAGTTAAATGTTAAAGATGTTGAGATTTAGCCTTCCCATTCACAAGGTAAATTGCAGCATAGTATAGCCACTTATCGACCAATATGCACCAGAATTGAATCAACATGATGTTTCATAAAAGGGCCCTCTCACATACCAAATTTTTTGTAATTATACACAAATTAATCCAAGATAATTTCTCCATTCACGGGAAAATTGCAGCATAACAGCATCGTCTATTGGCCGATATGCACAGAAATTAAATAAACATATTTCATAATAACCCTGTGACATACTTAGTCTTTTTTTATTTATACACAGTAGAAGAGATATAGTCCTCCTTTAAATGGGAGAAATCACAGTATAGCAGCGCCACCTATTGAGTAATTTGCACCAAAAGTCGATGGGCACTGTTTTTTTTTTGTTGTTAATGCGCATCTATGTATAAATTTATATGAAATTCTGTGCATTAACTCTTGAACTAGAGCTGCTACAAAAAACTTTTGTCAGACAGACATTTTCTAAAAACGGTCAAATTCAAAATTCTGGTTCACTGAAAATGCGTAAATCCACCAAAAATGGGAAGTTGAAAATTTTTACGAATAAAATGCTTTCTTCTATTGAAAATAGAAGGAAGTAATGGTTCAAAACAAATTTATATTTTTGTTTCTTTAAATGCTTTTTACTTATTTTATATTTTTATATTCTGTACTGATAAAAAAAAAAAAAAAATTAGATTATTTATTAAAATTCTTTAATTAAAAGTAAGTTCAGTTTTTCTAATGTACAAAATCATAAACTTTAAATAATTGAGCTTTTTTTTTTTTTTTTTTTTTTTTTTTTAATTCTTTAACAATCTTAAAATGAAAATACAGACTTCCTAAAAATTTAAATATTACTTGTATTTGAAGTAATTTTAATTTTTGTGACTATATCTATGCAGTGCAATGGGAAATTCTAAATTCAGGTGTTTCAGCAAAATATTCCATTAAAAGTGTACATTTATATAAATTGCAGTGCTTATTTTTTTAAATCCAAATCGAATAGGTAGATGACACATTTAATTGAATAGGTAATGGCACAGACAATGATTCCAGAGGGTCTGCTAGCATAAATATATGGTCACAAAAACAACTTTCTTGTGTAGGAAAAAGTGGATTGTAAATAAACAGGCAGGTTCTAGTCAATAAATGCACGTTATTTGACTCATTCTCGAAACAATCTAACAACTTTTACTTCCAAAACTAACAATATTACTAAACATTCTCAACTTATTAAACAAAAGTCCTGAAAACAGAGTTATATGCACTGCAGAGGATGAATATTATTTGTTCAGGAACAACAATGAACAGCTCTTTTTATTGTTAGGGGGAAAATTAGGGGGGATGTTATAGATCACTCTGGAAAATCCTAGCTAACTCTGCACAAAATTAAAAAAAGCTTTCTATATCTCTTAAACCTGAAGCTACTTTTTGCTAAATTTGTTTGCTAAAGTGGCCAAATTCGACTTTTCCAAATTTTTTTTTTTTTTGATTCACTGATCTTTAAAAAAAAAAATGTCGCAAATTTTTCATCTGAGGGGAATTTAAGCTTGAATTTTAGCCTCCGGATATCCGGCTTGAAATTGCCGGATATCCGTATCCGGACTGCTGATATCCGGTACCCCGTCGGATATTTAAAACTCAGCCGGATACCGGATAGTTACCGGATATCCGTTTCATCCCTAGTATATTTAAACCAATTAATTTTTTTCCCCTCACGTTAAGTTAAAAAATATATTTAAAATGAAATTGAAAAAAATCATGTGACAGAAACGATACAAGTATAGGGACCCTCTCAAATTTTGAAGTTTGGCACGGTAATAGCTCTGACATTTTTTCCAAGGTTTTTACTAGCACTATTGCAATAGTAATTTTAATTCATCACCAAAATGTCAACAAAAATTTAAATTTCACCAGGATTGTTCAATACTAAAATTGTAAAAAAGAGATTTTAGGAAATGGATATAGTAACTGTTGCTAAAGATTTCTGCATAGTTATCGCATGCCTTTTTATGGAAGAGTAGACTACAAAAAAGTGTTGCCATACTAAATTTCTCTTTTGCACAAAATTTTATATCTATCAAAAAAAAAAAAAGATTGTTTTCTTTCCTTTTTTTTTTTTTTTTTTTCATAATACACAAAATTTGCATAATTGTGAATCTTTTGCTTATTTGTAATTATGAAGGTCAAATATAATATAATGTTTATTTTTAAATGTATCGTTATATTATCAATTTGAAGATGAAATAACCATTATTTTAGTTACATCCAAAAGCTCAGCAGTTAAAATCCCAAATTTTGCTATTTTCAAGGTTGTCAGATGATTAATCACTAATATTATAAAAAAGCACCACAGAACTGGTGTTTAAAAGTAATAAGTACAAAACTTTGAATAAACACCATAAAATGCAAGAACTTGCGACAATTGGTTTAGGCCAAAACAAAACATGGCCTTTTGTCAGGTGAACAAAGTAGATAGATTGTCACTTTGTCTGTAGCACTCGTGCCTATTTAGTTCACCTTAAGAAAGGTCGCATTTCCCCTCAACCTAAAATGATTGTGTGCATTACTTCTTCGTTTGCAACACTCATGTCTACTGTGCTCGCCTGACAAAGGTTCGTCTTTTCTCTCAACACAAAACAACTGTTGCGAGTTCTTGCATTTTATAGTGTTTATTCAAAGTTTTGTACTTTGTAATTACTAAAATGAAGAACCACACAAAAATATTCAAATAAATAATAGAATATATGTGAAAATTGCTCAAAGTATCATTTTAGTTGTATTCTGCTTTTTTCTTTTAACTATACTCTCATTTCATGGTATATAGTAAATATAAAAATATGGAATGTCATGGTTTTGCATATAATTACTTGTTGTGACAAGATCTATAGCTGGATCTCATTTTTTACAGAAACAATGTAGCTTATTTTTTCAGCTACAAATAATAACATAAATAATTAAATAAATGACTCAGGCTTTTGCAATTAAATGCAATAACTTTTATGCTTAGCAGCCATTTTGAATTTCTTAACTGAGAATGACATGAGCAAAATTTGTATTAAAAGATAAACCACAGGTATTTATTATGTAATTTTATATACTAAATGTAATATTTAAGAGGACAAATACATAACATTGTTTTAACAAAATAAAAATGATTTAATATTCTACAAACATATCACTATAAATAAGATAGGACAAATACTTACATACAATTAGGCTTAGTAAACAAGGTGGAGGAAAAAATAAATAAAATAAAAACTTGAAAATTGAAATTATCTTATTACTAAATTTAGATTTCTGGATATGTTAACTGTAAATTAACTAGTAGGATAATTAATACACATAATAGTAACATTAAACTTGCAATGATTTTTAACAATATCTAGCATAAAATGTGCTTCATCTTTAAAATACTTTTCATACAACTTAAAGTACCTGTTCTATAATTCAATGCATAATGCTACATATTCTTTAGAATGTGTTAAAATAACAGACATGCCATAGTATAATAATACTTCGTAAAAAAAAATTCTTGCTTAAGTACTTAATTTCTTTCCATGTACTGTTTAAAAACATATGACAAAAGGACATATGCAGATATTTACCCTGAACTTGTGTTCATTAACTAAAAGCAATAAAGAAAATGTAAAATATTTTAGAAAAAAAAAAAAATAAAATAAATATTTAAAGCTTACTTTTAAAATATTTTTCTGAATTTTACAATTTATCTGCAATATTAAATGTTTTTATACGGTCCTATTCCTTTACAAAATAATACTAAGTGCATGCATTCTACTTTTTGACTAGAAATAATCTGAATTATTTTCAGACTTCATAAAAAACTTTGTAAACATTTTTTTCGCAGGTTTCATGGATTTTTACAAAGTAAAATATTCATCGCCACTAATGTGCTTTGCTCTTTTAAAATCGAACAGAGAATTCCTACTGAAAATGTTAAATACAATGAGTCAAAATAACATTTTACAATTTATTGAGTAGCCTACTGTAATGTGTAAATCTATACTTTTTTTTTTTTTTTTGCTCAATATCTTTAAATATTAAGTACTTTCATTTTCATCAATAAAAAGAAGTTTAAAAAAAATTAGCGTTTATAAGATAATAATAATTTTAACACTTTTAGCGACAGACGTATTAAAGGACTAAATAAAGTTACATATTTAAACACAAATATTTTGCACTCAATTCAATAATCAAAGATCAACAATCTAAAATCACATCAGTATTTTGTGTATTGTATTTTATTTTACATGTGAACGTAATAGATAAAGACTTGGAACAACATACCTTAACAATAAAAATATTATTATTATTTAACAAATGCAAAACTAATTTCTTCTAAACTAATTATATTTTCAAAGTAGTTCTAAATTGATACCAAAATATTTGGAGAAAAGTAAATAATTATACTTCTAATGATGATAAATGAATTCATAAACTTTTAAAAAATTATTTGTTATTTGATTGAAACAATATTATTAATTAAAGGAATACATTAAAAAACAAAATGTTCTTTATTTTTGCACGTTTTCCATCTCCAAGGAAACATTTTCTACTAAACTACGGTAAACAAACAATTCGATCTTTGATGCTGCAAGGCGTTGTATACAATTAGTTTTCGCCAAATAGGGTGTATTGCTAAGCAAGCGCTTGCATGCCAAAAAATGCAACCCGTGGCATGGTCATACGACCAATGAGAATGCAGGATCTGATGCTACGAATGTCTACGTTGTAGCATTCGATTATATGCGCCTAGGGTGCGCGACTTTAGGAAGCACGAAAAAAAAAAAAAAAAATGCCACACCCATGGCTTTTCATCTTATTCACCTGTATGACTGCGAAGATGAGTTTTTAAACTACTCATTTGAAGAAATGAATTATTACATACTTCACACATGTATAATTTTTCTCCGGTACGAATGCGAAGATGATTTTTTAAACGACTTAATTGAGAAAACGTTTTAGAAAATTCTTCACACACTACGGCTTTTCTTCTGTATCTGTATAAATTCGAAGATGCAACTTTAAATCACCTATTCCAGAAGAACCTTTCGAGCACTCTTCACACATTTTTCTCCTGTATGGGTACGAAGATGATGTTTTAAACCATTATTATGCGCAAATCCTTTAAAGCATAATTCACACACATATGGCTTTTCTCCTGTATGAATTCGAAGATGACTCTTTAGATCACTTTTCCCAGAAAATCCTTTAAAACATTCTTCACACACATATGGTTTTTCTGCTGTATGTACGCGAAAATGTCTCTTTAGATCACTTTTCCAAGAAAATCCTTTAGAACATTCTTCACACACGTATGGTTTTTCTGCTGTATGCACGCGAAAATGTCTTTTCAGATTACTTATTTCAGAAAATCCTTTAGAACATACTTGGCACACATACGGTTTTTCTCCTGTATGAACAAGATTATGTGTCGTTAAATGGTTCTTATAAGAAAATCTTTTGGAACATTCTTTACACACATATGGTTTTTCTCCAGTATGAATTCGAACATGACACTTTAGATCCCATTTTCCAGAAAATCCCTTAGAACATTCTTTACACACATATGGTTTCTCTCCTGTATGGATACGAAGATGTTTCCTTAAACTGCTGTTTACAGAAAATCCTTTAGAACATTCTTTACACACATATGGTTTTTCTCCTGTATGAACGCGAAAATGTGTCATTAACTGGCTCTTATAAGAAAATTCTTTAGAACATTCTTCACACTCATATGGTTTCTCTCCTGTATGAACACGGAAATGTGCCATTAAATGGCTCTCATGAGGAAAACCTTTTAGAACATTCTTCGCCCACATATGCTTTTTTCCCCTTTCCTTTAAAGTCGTGTGTTGTTAAGTGTCGATAGTCCTCTCAATATAAACAAAAAAAAACGGAAGTAAACAAACACAAGTAATCATAGCATTCTTATTTTTGCCTTTTCTGTAGAAATTGCGACTTTAATAATCAGAGAAAAAATTATTAACATTAACCACTTAACCAATCTCCACTCTATACAAAGACGAGTTCCATGAAAGAATAGGGGCCTAGCATAATCCCATCGACAGTTGCACCTGAAACAAGGCTGACAAAAAATACAGGCTACCGCACCGGAAGATCGAAAAGGAGGACACGTGACCAAGAGGGTCCCGAGGAAGATTATTCTTTGAGGAAAACGATCGCTTTCGCCATCCAGGCAGAAAATATGGGATGTCTATAATGCTCGTCGCTTCAGCAATGAACATAAATCACTTGCTTATGCTTGACGGTCATGAAACAAATATATTAAGACCATGTTTAAAAAATAAACAATTGAATAGGAATAACTTTAATAAACGTGTTACATATTTTTGATTTTTTTAAATAAGAAAATTACAAATTTATATGAAAATAGTTGAAATATTTCAGATCATGAATGAATGCTTAGTGATCCCTAGAAATATCCAGTTACGAATTATTTTGGCAAAAAAGTAAACAGGAGAAAAAATAAAATAATACTAATTCATTACTGAAATATAGCCATTTTATTAGTAAATTATGAAATAATTATTGGTATCATTATGAAATAAAATTCTGAATCAGGTTTATTATTAGTAAATGATAAACAAAACTAAAACATCGTTCTCAGGGGGGGGGGGAAAGAAAGAAAAAATTATTTAAATTGTGTCACTTATTCCCATTACCAATTATGACATACTTTATTAAAAAAAAAAAAAAAAAATCTGTCTCTTACAAATTTCAGTAGTTTTGTATACAATCTTTATTTCTTTCACTTACAAATATCTGAAGGGTTCCATAATTTATGAAAGATGCATGAGTTTACTTTAGAGTTACTTTCTTAAAAATAGAAAGAAGAAAGTACTGAGATCGTGAAAATTTTTTACCTCTGGTTTTTGATGAATTAATACGTTTTCGGATGTCCTAAACAAAATTTGACTATTTTTACTTTCACCTGTGTTGAATAGAAAGTATTGGGTTCGTAAAAAAAAAAAAAAAAAAAAAAATTTAATTGAGTCATTTAATCACATCACCAATTGTAACATACTTTCTTTAAAAATAAATAAAAAATGTCTTTTACAAATTTTAGTAGTTTTGTATACAATCTTTATTTCTTTCCCAACAAATATCGCAAAGGTTTCATAATTTATGAAAGAGGCATGAGTTGAGTTTACTGTACTGTTACTTTCTTAAAAATACAAAGAAGAAAGTACTGGGATCGTGAAAATTTTTTACCTCTGGTTTCTGATGAATTAATACGTTTTCGGATGTCCTAAACATGATATGACTATTCTTACTTTCACCTGTGTGCAATAGAAAGTATTGGGTTCGTAAAAGTAAAGAAAAAAAAATTAAATTGTGTCATTTAATCACATCACCAATTGTGACACACTTTTTATTAAAAAAAAATAATGTTTTTTTACAAATTTTAGTAGTTTTGTATACAATTTTTATTTCTTTCCTCAACAAACATCGCAAAGGTTTCATAATTTATGAAAGAGGCATGAGTTGAGTTTACTTTAGTGTTACTTCCTTAAAAATACCAAAAAAAAAAAAAAAAAAACTAGTATGTTATGTTTATCACAAGACTTTCTTCTATATTTTCCTATATAAATTCACTCAGTAACAATTAAAAAAATATATATATATATATATTTATATATATATATATACATTTTTTTTTTTTTTCGTTAAAAGTAAAAAAAAAAATCGGTAACTTTGTTTCAAATTATCACATATTTATAATTTAACCATTCGTTTTAAAGGTATTGACGAGAACCTTTCGAACGATACCCATCTTGAAAATTTACCCCCCCCCCCCCCCCCGCACGGGGTGAAGCAATGCCCCCACATGCTCAATTTTTTTTTCATAATTAACTACGACTATTATCAATAATTCATATTAATTTTACAATCACAGGTTAAGAATAACTCTCATTATGCACATTTATACGAAATTTTGTCCTATACTGCCATGTTAAAAATTTAGAAAAAATACGATCACAGCGCCACCTATTGAGCGATTCATCCCCATATATAATAAGCACCAGTTTATGTCAGGGGTCAACTAAATACCAAGTTTGGTTTTATTTCGTTTAAAAAAAAAAGAAAAAAAAAAGACTTTTTTTTCGTTAAAAGTAAAAAAAATCGATAACTTTGTTTTAAATTATCACAGATTTATAGTTCAACCATTCGTTTTAAAGGTATTGACGAGACCTTTCGAAAGATACCCATCATGAAAATTTACTCCCCACGAGGGGGGACTTCGCCCCCAGGGGGGGGGGCGAGGCTCCTACACATACAAAAAAAATTTCCCAGTTGTTTATCTCTATTATAAATAATTCTTTTAAATTTTATAATGATTACTAAAAAATAATTCTCTTTATGCACATTTATACAAAATTTTGTCCTATATCACCATGTTAAAAATTTAGAAAAAGCGGAATGGCAATGCAACCTGCAAGACTATTTTTACCAAAAGTTGATAGGCACCAATTTATGTCAAGGTTCAACTACATACCAATTTGTATGAAATTCTGTGCAGTAGTTCCTGACATACAGTTGCCACAAAATTTTGTCACACAACACACAGACTGACAGACATTTTCTAAAAATGGTCAAATTGTGTTCTACAGCTCTCAAAATGTGTAAATCCATCAAATACCTGAGGTCGAAAATTTTTACCAATCCAATACTTTCTTCTATTGAATATAGAAGAAAGTAAAAAAAGTACTGGAATCGCGAACATTTTTTACCTCTGGTTTTTGATGAATTAATACGTTTTCGGATTTCCTAAACACGATATGACTACTTTTACTTTAACCTGTGTTCAATAGAAAGTATTGGGTTCGTAAAAATAAAGAAAAAATTATTTAAATTGTGTCACTTAATCACATTACCAATTGTGACATACTTTCTTTAAAAATAAATAAATAAAAATGTCTTAAAAATTTTAGTAGTTGTTGTATACAATCTTTATTTCTTTCCCCAACAAATGTCGCAAAGGTTTCATAATTTATAAAAGAGGCATGAGTTGTGTTTACTTTAGTGTTACTTTCTTAAAAATACAAAAAAGAAAGTACTGGAGAATCGTGAAAATTTTTTACCTCTGGTTTTTGATGAATTAATACATTTTCGGATGTTCTAAACACGATATGACTATTAAAAAACTATTAAAAAAAAAAAAAAAAAAAGTGCATTTTTTAAGGTATTGTTAATATAGCATAAAATAGATTTCATTTGAACATTTAGAGTGTTGTACTTATATGCAAAAAAAAAAAAAAAAAAAAAAAAAAAACAGAAGAAAATTTTGTGTTAAACACAACATACTAGTTTGAAAATGTCTCTGCATATCCAGAGTTCTGTGTATGTTGTATCTTATGAACCATTAGACAGAAAATAACCAAACTTGATATTTAGTCGATCCTTGACTTAAATTAGTGCTGACTACATTTCGGAATAATATATTGCTACACAGGTGATGTTATCATTCAGTTTTTCCCTAATTTTTATATCGCAGTACAGGACAAAATTTCATATAAATGTACACAACTAGAAATAATTTTAACCAGCCATTGTGTATAGTCATATAATCACTATGTTAATTAAATACTTCATAGATTTATCGTTAAGTTTTAATTTTTGTTTGCTTTTTTTAAATGTAATTCATTTTAACTATTTTCATTGTTACCATATGTGCCATGGTCTTTGAGACGATTTGTGGAGAGTTGAGTGCTTAACAAGCTAACTTAATCCACTCTACCACTCTTAAGCTGTGGTGATCTCTGCTTCTTCTAGTTATTATTTTCTGTTATACTTTGCACTCATATTTGATATATATGATTTCATAAGAAACAAATCTGATTACATTTTGCTGTCTGTGAGGCTTGTTGATTAATTTAAAATTTCTGGTGTTTGATAATAATAACGATGACTTATTATTCTAATAAATAGTAATAAACATAATTTTGTTAACACTGTATCCGGCGAATAAATGAGCACAATTCAATATCTTTACATTTATAACAGGAAAATTTTTTATTACTGGTATCATGAAAAATTGTGAAAAATGCTTCTCCTTAAATAGACTTCTATTCTATATTTAATGTTATACTTTCCAGAGATGAGAAACATCTACATTCATCCCGAAAAATAAATTTTATAAATAATTTGAACTGCAGTAAGTGTTGGAAAATATTGGTGATTTTTGTGATGGACATATGCAAGTTTCAAAAGAACTAATCGAAACCTTTAAAATGAACAGTTGAATCGCACATTTGTAATATTTTAAAACAAAGATTTTTTTTTTTAAAGCCTATCACAAAATTTTTATCAATATTTTCTCATGCAAATTCAAGTAATACAAACTTTTTTGGATATTAAAATCAGATGATTTCATTTCAGAAAAATATAACACCAAATGCTATTATAGCCAACATCTGAGGAAAAGTTATTTTTTTCTAAGATTTTTTATGTTTCTTTTCTTTTATATGTATGTAATATTTATATAACATTCACTCATTTACTTTCTATGCTTACATTAATTCAGATTTTTTAAAAATGATACCCCACTGGTGAAAAATCAAGCAAGTTTGTGAAAATTGATAATGCTTCCGAACAATTGAAATGCACAAAGCAATGTAATTTTAAAATGCATAAAAAAAAAAAAAATGTTTTAAAATAAATATATATGTGCTGTAGTGTGAGTAATTTTTTATGTGTAAATTACTTAGATATATTACCCATTATCTACAGTAAATATCCAAATTGAGGGCATTTATTATTATGTGTTCAAGAAATTTTTAGTGTACAGCTATATTACTGAGAATTGACTTTGTTAAGGTGCCTCCTTGCTGTAAGTTGACTTTGTGAAAGTGCCTCAATGGGGCCTCAATAAATTTATTCTGGATTAACCTCTGTAATTGTTGGATTTTTCACATAGCTAACACACACAGTCTAACTTTGTTAATCTAAATTACATTTAATACGAATGGTTTCTACAATCCCTGTCAAAAAGGAAGATTAGTTTCTGAGTTACTGATAGGTTTTTTTTTTTTTTTTTAATTCCCCATGAGATTTACGTTAAGGAGGTTCGACTTATTAATAGAAAAGGGAAATTCTTATAGTTAATCTCCCCCCTCCTCCCAATTTTCATTGAACATGAAAAGCTCCATTTAAACATTCTATAAATTTAATAATCATCAATATTTAAAAAAATTATGATATCAAATTTTTTGGATGAGCATACACTAATTTACTTATTGTAATTTTTTTTATTAGATTTGCAAACATTTCATTTTAATGCTTGTAAAGGAATTGTATTATAAAACACAATAAAAAATCAAACAAAGCTTACACAACAAATATATTTTATTTACATAAAAGAAAAAAATAAAATGAAACAAAAAATTACATTAACCATTTAAGCGTTTTAACCATATCTTTTCCGTTTTGTACAGTAAGTAATAGCTGGTGTGTCTAAATTTTAAAATGTGTATAAATTAATAAATATTTGTATATACAGTATAAAATTTTCATACTTTATAGTTTAATCTTTGACTGTGCCTGTTAGAGTAAATTACAAACAGGTGATCCAGATGATATATTTTGAAGTTGATACATTTGTTACTAAAAATGTTTGTTCAAGATTGATAGGTTTCAAGGAATGATGCGTGTGATAGTTGACTAAATAATTTTAAATAAACTTTTGAATTTAATAAGAGATGCGAGTTATATATAAATCTAGATATAATGAAACGGTGGGTTGAGGGAGGCAGTACCTCCCCCCCCCCCTCTTCACATAGAATTATTTGTCAAATAGCATCCAATCTGTACTTTTAGCATTAAATTTCAGGGTACGAGAAAGTCGTGTGAGTGACACACCATAATATTTATTCTGTTTTCAAATTTAGAAAATTCACAACTATTAAATAAATTCTTGTTTTTTCAAAAATTTTTTTTTTTAATTTCTGGTTTTAAAAGCTCTAGAGTGCAAAAAAATTAACTAAGAGAATTTTTTTATTTTGATATTTTCTAAATCTGAAATTGGAATTAAAAAAAA
Source organism: Salticus scenicus (assembly GCA_963930645.1). Taxonomy (NCBI): domain Eukaryota; kingdom Metazoa; phylum Arthropoda; class Arachnida; order Araneae; family Salticidae; genus Salticus; species Salticus scenicus. Next base: position 249,617,557 of record OZ005660.1, read on the forward strand.
AAAAGAAGGTATGTAATGAGTTATTTATAATTTTTTTCAAATTTACTGCCAAGTGAATTACGTGAAGCATCCCCTTAACTGCAAAAATCATTATTTATATTTGAGTGTTTTTATATTATATGAAGAACAGCATTATACAGAACTGTGTCATAAAGAACTTCTACTGTACTACACTTTATTTAAATGAACTAAATTATTATTATAGTATGTAGTTTTGTTTTTTAATTATATACAGTTACTAAATAAGAATATATTTAAATTAATATTAATAAACTATCCATATTTATATGAATAGCATAGTATCATCTGTAATATAATGTTATTGTCAACAATCTTTCAATGCTAGCATATGTTGCTTTCCTGTGTATAATATTTCTGTGATACTGATTTTTATTATACTTTCAAAATTAATTCTAAAAATTAATTTCAATCAAGTTATTTAAAAAATAAACCTTTTTTGAATATATCAACTTTGTTTTCAAGGGAAGGTAAACATTTTAAAGATAAAGTTCAGATGTGCTTGTGATTAGTTCTGCACTCTACTGAAACAAAGAGCTTTTAAAGTACATAAAAGATTTTTTCTTTTTAAACATTATTTATATTTAAAATAAATATACACTTTTATTTTAATCAATAATTCAACACAATGAGTTGAAAATTTACTTTTAAGAAAATGATAAAAAAAAAAAAAAAAATCATTAGCCTTAAATCACGATATAAATGAATGATTCTAATAGAATGTTTAAAGTCATACACACACTGGTACCGTGCATTATATTCATTTTAGGAATCATTAAACAAATCTGTTGCAAATACTATTAATGCTTAAAGGGTTAATTTACATTAATTTCTGAATTTTTCGTTTATTATTATTCTGAGCTGAATTATAGTCATTTAGAGATTTTGTAAAATTATTTATGAATATTTTACATGATATTAAACAAATGTCTTCTAGTTTTTCATAAATAGTTTCTTTACAAGAACATGTGTCACGTGAAAAGTCTGTTTTTTGCAGAAATATGCAAGATAATTTATATAATACTGATAACTGCTTCCCACAAATTAAGAAAATATTTTTGTAATTGTTGAGTATTTCTGTCATGATAAGAAATACAATTGACACTGTATTGACAGCGCATTCAGTTGGTAATGTTAACTTCCCTCTATCTAAGTCCTTTAAAAAGGTATAGGATCCTTCAACAGCAACTTCTTCATCAAGAGTTAACCAGTTTCTACATGTATCACATTTACGTCTGTTTAAGACTTTTCTTGCCGCATATCCCCCAATGTATGTTATTATACTTAAGTTATTTTCTGGTATAACATCTAAAGAAAAATCCATGTCTAAAATATTTACAAACTGCTCAATAGAAACTGTTTTATTGCACTCTTCATCACATGGCAAAAGTGTTCTTAAAGTAATATTAGAATGTTCAGATGAAAGAAGAACATTATTTTTAAATCGTATTTTTCGTTCATTTTCCAATAATTGCACAAAACTTATATAGTAATTAGAACCACTCATCTGTCTATAAACACCAAATCTGCCTTCCAAATTGTCATTTTGAAATTTACTTAGCAGAATATAGTCTATTGTATAATTCTCAAATAAATAAGGAATTAAGAGCAAAAACGCATCGATTGTTGTTATTACAGCCTGGAAGGTTTGTGCTGAAAGTGCTTGTGATATTGGGATACAATTTCTCCACCTCTTTAGCCATAAAGACATTTTTCTTAAAAATTGCAACTGCAATGTAGAATCTTTCTTTATAGCTTCACGATAATCATCATTAAACCTACGACCTTCCATAACACTTTTAACGTTACAAATTTTCCAAAATTTGACAATTATATCTAAAAATAAGCGAGTACCTTCAGAATTACTAAAAATGTTTGGATGATCTTTTTGTATATGTTCTAAAGCAACGATGTTTTTTTCAGAAAATATATTCAAAACTAAATTCACATTCTGCTTTTGTATTGACGATGGATATAAACATTTCTCTGTCAACAAATGTCCATATTTAACTAATGAATTTTTTTCTATGTCATACATCAACTCAAGATGCTTAAAATGAGCTTTTAAAATCTCTTCTCCAGTTTCAAAATCAGGATATTGAATAACCCTATCTTTATCTTTTCTGCATAACCAATTATTGCGGATACATTTTATTATATGCACAGTATCAAAAATGATGAAAAGACTTCGACTTGAGTCATTAGGATGAGGAACACATGGTTGTAAAATTTTATTAGGAGAAAATAACTCAAACATTTTACGATTTATCATATTGTTATCAGATATGAGAGAAATAACAGTAAATCCCAAATTTTCAACCTCAGTAATGACTGTCAAACACATGATTTTCAACTGCTCACTTGTTAAATTAGACACAGGCACAATACTTACAACATCTTTATATTTCGATAACAGCGATGATATCATAAAAACCTGTGCTGTTTTTGCAGCTTTTGCTGGATTTGACTGGCTGGGACCATATAAGTTACCTCCTTTGAAACTAACTTCAGGCTGAATATAAATCTCATCAATGTGTAAATTTACTAGGCATTCATGAGATTTTAAAAATTCTTTTCTAGTTTTTAAATAACTAATACTTCCTTCTAATGATGCACTGTCTAATGAAAATTTACTGACAAGTTTCTGTAAATTTTTTGGATGAGGAAGACACAAGAGTTCTGACTCGTGTAAAATATTATACGTTGAGCTAGACTGGATAAATAGACATGCAGCAAAAACAATAGTTTGATTATTATATGTCCTAGCATTTTTGTGCTTTTCAGAAAGAATAAGTTGTTCTGTTAAGAATTGCAGACATTTTGATTCATCATAAGTTGGAAGTGATTTTATCAATCGAATGACAGTTTGCAATATGCTTTCATTTGGTAATGATTTTGAATTTTCTATGAAGTTAAGAAGGTCCTCAAGAACTGATACTGACGTTAAAGAATTTCCTTTAATTGACAATTCTTTTTCATCTATCTTTATATTGTTAATGTATACAATAAATGTTAAATTTTCAGCAATTGTTATACAACTTGAAACTACAGGACATTCTACGTTTACATCCATAAGACAAAGTGCAATGTCTGACTGTTTTTTTTAAATTACCCACACATCACCCTTATTATCTCTTTTTTTCATATATTGTATGACATCATCAATATTAGAAATAGTGTCTAATTTTTTACTTTTATTATATTCCTCTATGCTTTCTTTAACAGCACGATTAAATTGATCCTCTTCAACATCAATCAAACGTTTAGGTGTTTTTGTTGATGTGCTCAAGTATTTCGGAAGATTAGGAAAAATTGTAGGAACAGAACCTTCTTTGTATTTTGGAATTTTGCGAGGGAACTTTTTTAATTCTCCATTTACTAAAATTTCATCTTCCCAAATAATGACGTCTTTTTCAAAATGTTTTACACAGATAATAGGATTTTTCAATCCTTTAAAATCCGTAGGAATCTTCCTAAGCCACTGACTTCTTAAAGGTTCGGCTTTGGGTTAAGAGAAGACAGAAATGTACTCTTCTTCCCCATCATAGTTTGACCTGCAACCGGCAACACTGCAACGCTTAGGCATTATCGTAGCAACCTGTAATAAAAAATAAAAATGCTGAAAGATAACAGAATTATATGCTTTCAAATTAAATTATTCATTTAAGAAAAATATTTATTATACTAAGAAAGTATTTTTTTTTCTTGTTTTTAATGAGTTTATTAAACATTGATAAAAAATTCAAAAGATGTATTTATTTGAATAATTATTTATATATTTATTATTTTTTCATCGTGATTTTTATTGAAATTACTGTAGAGTTAAAAATTACCCCCAGGTTAATAATGCTCAAGACTAATTGGAATAACCAAAAAACTCAGGTAAAGCAAAAATTATAAGTGAAATAAATCGCATGGATTTAAATGCAAATGTTAACAAATATAAAAAAGGTACAACACATGCATATTATTACGATAATTAAGGCTGTATTTTTCAATGAAGTTATTCAAAAGTAGAATTCAAAAAAGAAAATCACAGAATGACAAAAAATGGAGGTGCACAACTAGATGTTATAACAGACTCATATACTATACTATCAATTTGCACCGTTTAACTTCCAACTATTTTTCAGTTATGTGACACACACACAAGGATGCCTGCAGCAGTCAAGACCATCATTAAAAAAAAAAAAAAAAAAAAAGTCATTTAAATGTAATACCGTAAAATCCCGAAAGTAACCCCCCCAATCGAATATAACCCCTCCCCCCTTTTCTCGCTGAAAGTGAAATGTTTCTGTTATCCTGAAAGTAACCTCCCTCCCCTTTTTTTTTCTCCATCCAACAAAGCTACATCCAATCTTCGGGCGCACTTACAGTACGTCGGCATTGCAAGTTAAGTTTGGCATTGAATTAAGTTTTAATATTTATATATTATTTCTAATTTGACTAATTTTTCATAAAGTGTCGGAAGCACGTTTTCAATGGAATCATTACGCAGTTTTATTTACCTTTAATGTAAGAAATGATAGCCTTTAATATTTCCTTAAGTAAGTACCGTAAAATCCCGAAAGTACCCCCTTCATCGAATGTAACCTCCCCTCCCTTTTCTTCATTTTTTTGATAATTTTTTTTTAGAATCTTGATTATAAACCCCCCCCCCCCACCTAAAATTTATCCATTTTGCTTTTCAAAAAGGGGGGGGGGGGTTACTTTTGGGATTTTAAGTACAAAACTTCGAATATACACCATAAAATACAAGAACTCATAACAATTATTTTGGGTCAAAGGGAGATGCAACCTTTTATTAGGTGAACAAAGTAGGCACGAGTGCCGCAAACAAAGCAGCAATACATTGCTTGCAGCGCCTGTGCCTACTTCATTCACCCAACTCTGGTCGTGTCTTATTTTAACCTGAAACAATCTTTGCATGTTTTGTTCATTTTATGGTGTTTATTTAAAGTTCTGTACTTGTATCGATAGTCGCAAATATAAATTACACACATTTACTACACAATTAAAACTTTATTTAATGTTAGTATAAAAGTTGCTAATATATATATATTGTCATACATCTTAGATTTTTTTTCCTTTAAATATACTAGATAGACCATTGAATGATTGAATAACAATACCACATAAAGTTGTGATTTTTTACTAAAAAATTCAACATAATTCAATTAAGAGTTCAATAGTAAATATGCAAAAATAGAAAGTAAATATGTAATATTTTCAGACTTTTATTTAAAAAAAATTTCAGTCTTATAATGAAAATGAATTTAAATGAAGGCATAAAAGATTAAGAATTTTTAACAAAATTTTCCAGGAAAGATTAGTATAAATTAGAATAAAAAAATAATAAAATGTGTACATATCTTCTATTCTAATAAATATATATACTAATAAGCATTTTTATGTGCATTCATGCAGGGCTGGGTTTCTGACGTCAAAAAGTGGTTTTTGACATGGCAATGGTTTAAACCGTCAAAAACCCATCAGAAACTTCTACTGTCAAAAACCTGTATTTTCAAAATTTATAAATGAGCTGGAATCTGGTTAGAAGTAAGATTTAGTAATATTTGCCATATACAAGTGAATATATAAATATTATGCTGTTTATAAATTAAGAAATCTTAAAAGAATTTGTAGATAATTTATAAAAATTTAGGTAAATTAGCTGGTTTTATAACCTAAGAAATATATACAAAGTATGCATAGACATATTTTGTATGTTTATGTTTATTTATATTAATATTTATGAAATTCTAAAATTCCAAAGTTACTTATGAATTTTCACATAATCCATGAAAACACAGGAATACAGGATTTTCTTTTTTCTTTAAGTAAAACATAATATATGGACAGTAAATTAATATGAATTTGAAAATAATTATATTTATAATCTGTATTCACTTTATCATTTATTAACAAACTCTTATTATTATTGATTGTATAAATATTTGTACCTGTTTATAGCTTGGACTATTAGTGTTTGGTGTTATGGGAGTAAGGTTGACTGACTACTCTAGTGTCTTAGGCCTAAGGGGTAGCGCCCTCCGTGGGGGGTCTTTCTAAAGGGTCCTAGCCCGTATTTACGCAAGTTTTGGAGAAAAACATGAAAAATTTTGAACTTCTAGGCCGACGAGCGCGTCCTGATATTAAACCTGGTACCTCACGTCTACCAGCTTTGCGCTTAGAACCGTTTGGCCACTGGTGGGCCCTACAGCTTAAGACTAATATATATATATATTTTTTTTAATCTGTACGAGTAAATATTAAATTTATTGTAATTTATACATCATGTCCAGAAAACATTTATATTTTTCTTGTCTCACGGTAATTATAAGAATTTCAGACGCAATTCAAGCTTGTTTAACATTCAGAATTATTGCTTTTTCTTATAAACTTGAAATATCAGCAGTCATTAAAAAAAAAAAAAAAAGTTATATTTTTTTCTATAAAATATTTAAATACAAAATATTAGGCTATGCATTTTTATTTTACTGGTTAAATACATAATACTAAAAGCACAATACTAAAAAAATCTGAAATATACAATGTTATATTGCAAATAAAATTTTATCAATGAAAATGATCTATCAATGTTTTATAAATCATTAATTTTTAGAAGCCTAAAGTTTTGTTTTTAAATTAATCAAAATGTTATAATAATGTTTCTCCAAAAACATTAATATGCTTACCTTTTTAAACATACTTATAAATAATATCTTATTAAAAAGTACTGTATTTTTAAAGTATCACATAAACTAAGTTTAATATATACTATATTAAGCATAGTTATAAATAAATTTCGTAATAATATATAAAAGTATCACAGCATATTTTGAATGAACATAGAAATAATTCATAATAAAAATTTAAAAGCCTAAAGTTTTGTTTTTTGTATTAATCAAAATGTTGTAACAATGTGTTTATCAAAGAACAGCAATCTATTTGCTTATAAACTATATTTTGTTAAACTAATTTTTTATATGACAAATTATAAATATAGGTTTTTGACAAGGAGGTTTTTGACATGACGGTTTTCACCATGGTTTAAACTGTCACATGTCAAAAACCTGCCAACCCTGCATTCATGTAATAACAACAAGGATCAATCCAAGTTTAAATTTTTGAGGTCAACTTTTGTAAAAAAAAAATTTGAAGAAACAAAAATTTTTGTGATTATATATAATAATTCAACATTACAATGGTCAAACACCAGGAGAAAAGACATGAATAAATGAATACAAGGCAAAAGATATCAAAAAGTTAATGCGAATTGAATACATTATCATGTAAACCTTTCAATTTTAGCAGTTACTTTCACAAATGCTATTTCATAAAATGGGCTTCTTCACAAAATTCAAATTCTTAAAACTACATCTTTCATAAGATTTTGTTACATAAAAATGATCTTTAAAGAAATTTTACTTTTTTTTTTTTTTTTTTAAATGATTGTCTTTACTTAGTTCAGTGAAATACTATTGACTTTATATTAAACATTTCCAGTTATGGTTAAAACTGAAGGTTTCAAACTAGGGTTGGCATCGTTTATATCAACTGGTTAGTTCTTTCACAAAATTTTGTTTTATAAAAATAATACTTTTGTAAAAATTTTCCATGTTTACAGTATTATTTTTAATGAGTATCTACACTTGTTTAATAAAATGCTATTAACTTGATATTAAACATTAGATAGAGTAACTGCTTTTTCAAAAATCAATAAAGTGGTCATTAAAAAACTGGAAATTTGTTATAATATGATAATAAATAAAAGCCCGTTTTCTTAACTGTATTTTAAATCCAAAAGCAAGACATGCTGATTTTGAATTACCAAATAAAAAAGAAGCAACATTAGAATATGTCAAGGTAATAATAATAATAATAATAATAATAATAAAAATAGTTTATTACCTTTATTTTAAAATATCGCACAAAAAGCTCTTCGTTGAAGGAATTTTTTATGAATTATTTTATTAAAATGTAACAGCACACTAGAATGCTGGTAAAGTTAAGAAAATGACATTAAAAATTTTAATATATACTAAGTATGGAAAAATGGTGAAATAATTCTAATTGCAAAAGATTCTACATCTGATGTAGAATATTTTCTTCTTTTGGAGTCGTATGATTAAAATAGCATAAATTTGAAAAAAGCTATAAACTTTTTAAAATATTAAATATAAAACTTTCAAATGAATTGTAATATTTCATTACATAATTCAAAAGTATAATTTTTTCTTAAATCTTTTCCTAAGACTTTTTATTGTACTATTATTTTTATTATTTTCTAAAATTAAATTAAAATTTTATTGTTATGAAGTTAATTTGTTATCATTAAATGAAAAAGCATGTTATTTTTAATGTTCATTCTAAAATAAATAAATAATTTTTCATCTACTTGCAACAATCCTATTATTACCATATGTATCATTTTAATGAAAATTCATAATATTAAATGTGATTAGTTTTGTGAAATACTGCAATTGTGGAATATTTATAGATGTTTTGAATATGAAAGATTTCAGCTATAATAAAATTTAATATAGTCTGATATAACAACTCTTTATTCAAGGATCAACTCGACTCAAATGTAAAAAAATAAATAAATAAAACTTTATGAAAAAGATAAACATTAAAACAAAATATAAGAATTTATGTGGCAAAAGCCTAGATTACAGAAATAAATTATTTCATTGCTTTAAACATTAAAAAAAATAAATTCATTAACTTGTTTATGTGAAACCTTAATTTAATTAGATGATATAACAGATGGTGTACAAACTTTGATTTACAAAATACAAACTTGCTTTGTTTCTTGTACATTGTTACAAAAAAAAAAAAAAAAAAAAAAAATAAGCACAACCTACAAAAAAAAAAAAAAAAAAAAAAAAAAAGTCTGAAAATTCTCATTTATGTTTAATTATTATTAATTAAAATTATTTGTAGATAAAGTAACAATCAACATTAGAGTATTAATATTTTTTTAAAGTTGCAATTTCTTTTATAAGGATGTATGTGAAAAATACTAATGAAAACCTAGTTTAATCCCCCCCCCCCAAAAAAAAAAAAAAAAAAAAAAAAATGTTTTAAACCAAATAAGTCAGGCTTCTTGCCAACCCTGTTACAAGCACTAAATATACATATATATGTGTGTGTGTGTGTATTATATTTTATTTATTTATGAATAAAAAAAAAAATACAAATTAGAATCCAAAAGTGGTACCCCAAAAATAAAACCTGGTTCAAATCCTACCTAAGTAAAGAATGTATGCCTAAGCTAGCAGTTTTTATAACGATAAAATTCAGAACTCAGGGGTCGATCCAGGCAAAAATGGACCCCTTCACAAAATTCAAATCATTAAAATGGGTCCCTTCACAAAATTCAAATTTAGAAAATGGGTCCCGTCACAAACTTCAGATTTATAAAAACAGCCCCTTCACAAAATTTTGTTTTATAAAAATAATACTTTTGTTAAAAAATTTCGTGTTTACAGTATTATTCTTAATGTGTGTCTATACTTGTTTAATAAAATGCTATTAACTTGGTATTAAACCTTAGATAGAGTAACTGCTAAAATGAAAGGTTTCTAGTTACAATTTTATCTTTCACAAAAATGGGTCCCAAAAATTAAAACCTGGATCAACCCCTGGAACTGAATAATTCACAATTAAAATATTTTTTTCTCTATTTACAGAAAATATTTATTATATTGTAAGAATATTTATTTAATAATCTAATATAAAGTAATTCATTCCTTGATTGATCAAGTTTTTTTGTATACAGAATGATGTATAGAGAAAATGTATATTAAAATCTAAATTATATGCATATAAAAAGATCAATAAAAATGCTAAATATAAAATACATTATAAGAAGAAAGAAATTCCTTAAACATTTCATTAGATTATCTTCTTGCTTTATGCTGCCAAAAAAAGAAAAAATGAAATTTAAAATAAATAAGAAATTAAGCTTTTTTTTCTTTCTTTTTGGTCATAGATCTTATATACATATTGTTAAAAGCATTTTTGTGAAATATGATCAAAAATATTTAGTGTTACTATACGTTTATAAACTTTTTAATAAAACAAAATAAAGCGTAAATAAAAATGATTTTTAAAAAATTTCATAGTTTTAATTTAAGCATACAATACATTGCATTAAAATGTATTTTGTACATTATTCCGATAACAATATAAGGATATATTATACTTGTTTTCATACAATAAAATTAAATAATTCCTCCTTGATTTTCGAAAATGTGAGGAAAACTTCTAATCAGATAGAAAATAAAATGTTTTTTCCTAAATATACATTTTAGCTTTACCATTATTGTAAATTCATTAAATAAAAAGAAAATAATTTTTTTATTTGAAGATTAATTTCATTAAGATCTTTATTGTTATTACTATACTTTTAAAATATCTAGAAAAAGTAAAAAGCGTTATTTATGCAATCAATTTTATATTCAATGTACTAGTAAGTAAAAAGATGCCCACATATTGTGATAAAAATGTTTTTAGAATTCAGCAAATGTGTTTCTATCTATAAAAACATGCAAATCTTTAGTAAGTTATTTTATTGTTATTTCAGGCAAATTATAAACTGTACCTTCATTATAGAACATATTAGAAATGCTGCTTAATATTACCAAAATTTAAACGTAAACTTAAAGTAGCATACATAATAGAATGAAACAAAACAGTAGTTATGAAATGAAACTTACCCGCTGAAAACTGCAGTTTCTTCATTAATACTTCTCTAATAAATCCTCTGGAAGAAAGTTAAAATTTGATGAATAAATGAATACTTTATAATAAAAAATAAAAATTCCACGTGCACTATAGAATGAAACGAAATGCACTACAACGAAGCGGGGCGGAGAACGTAACGTGCTCATGTTGAAACTCGCTGCTTGTTTTGGGAGGGAGGAAGACCCTCTTGGTCACGTGATTTTTCAGCGCGGCAGCCTGTATTTTTTGTCAGCCTTGCACCTGAAATCTGTGACGTCACGCAACCCTCTTGTCTAAGAAGGAGCCTTAGTCTAAGACTCCTATAATAGAGAGCTGACGCATCCGCCATTCTTACGCTCAAGGGTTACCATAGTTACATGATACTCTACTGTGGAATGTACGCGTGCTTGTTTTTAACGTATTTTTAGATAATATTTTATATGAAATATGGGCGGTTGTGCAGCTGTCAATTGCACAAATCACTCTCGTGACAAATTTCGATTTTTTAAGTTTCCAGCTGATGAAGCTAGAAGGAGAAAATGGATTATTAATTGTAGAAGAGATGGATGGGTTCCAGGCCCAAGAGCTGAATTGTGCGAAGTGAGTATTATTAACTGTTTGATAATAAAGAAACTTAATTTTTAAGATTTAAGCTCTATATTAAGATTCTGAAAGGCATTTAAATGACTCATTAAAAGATTTAAAAAAAAAAATTGTATTTCTGAAAGTATGAAAAGAATAATTTGGTTATGAAATGTACTAGGGTTGTTGGCGAATTTTTTTTTGTCAGGGTTCGCCAATGTTTACTTATACTCATCTGTAAACGAAGTTAGATGAGAACTGAGTTTTTTCTCCAGTTAAATCCTTACAGAATCTTGAATAAATAAATATGTATTACCTGTTTTGTCTTTCTTTTTGGTATTTATTTATTGTACGATTTTCCTTAATAATTATTTGAAAAAAAAAAAAAAAAATAATATTTGTTACTGTTCTTTGAATCAGTCATAGCTGAATTTTGCGAATATTTTATGATTTATGTTATCTAGATTTTTATAAAATAATAAATGAATTAAGAAAGGTTTTGACTCTTTAAATAGAGTTTATTGTAATCCATATACAGATATCATAGGCGTAGCCAGCTTTTCATGCGGGGGGGGGGGGGGTGCCCAAATTTTAATTTGAAATTTTCAGCATAGATATACGTACATAGTACACATATGTATATATGTAAGCGTGCGTATGAGTATTTTAATATACGTGTATTCATATGTATGTCATATATATATATATATATATATATATATATGAAGAATAATGATATAATTCAACTAGCAGAACTACCTGACGAATTTTGGGTTGAAGTACTGTTTAAAGAATCTAAGAGAAATTTACAAAGATTCTGATTGTTCAGAAGTTTGAGGTAAATGAAATTTTCCATTGTAACAAAACTTTGCAGGTGAGGCTCTGAGACAATTTTTAGCACTACAATTTCCACAAACATTTACCAATTTTCCTGCGCTGACACTGACAATACTTCGAGACGCATAATCAAAAGTAGAATCATAGTTAAATGTACACTAAAAACTAATCAGCAGCATCCAATACTTGATAAATTGTATCATTTATGACGTTTTGGCATCAGCTTGAATTCAAATATGCCGTTGCTCTTCAGTTTCTTTTTGTTTTTTCACCTCTGTCATGTTGAGCATCTGCACGATACCTGTCTAGTCGAAATACAGTAGTACTTTCTAGTCTCTTACAGCTTTCCTTTTAACTCGTTATTCTTGAAATATTTCTTGAATTTATATAAGATGTGGCTGTTGAATAATTTCTTGCTGCTTCTTCCTCTGTCATATTCGCTCTCTTTACAGAAGTCTCTCCGTAGAAAAAACTTTTTTTTGGATGGATAACAGATTCATTTTATATATATATATATATATATATATATATATATATATATATATAGGTACTAAACGTAAGTTTTAACTAATTATATGACTGGTGAGTTTTAGAATAAAATGTTATTTAGAAAAAAAAAAAAAAAAAAAAAAAAAAACTAATTAAACTATCTTAATAAAATTCATATTAGAGCCATTTGAATCGAATGTGAATCCCAAACAATCAATCAAAATTAAAAATTTTGATTTTAATGTAAGTAATTAATTCAAAACCTAAAATTATTAAATAAAAATACAAAGCCGATGGTAAAAATCGAATGTTTAATATTGTGAAGCTATAATGACATCAATTTTATTTTATTTTCATTTTATTTTTCACGCGTAAAAAAATATTCATTTTTTGTACCATAATGATAATTATTATTATAATTATAATAAATAAAGGACATGTATTATTATTTTTTTTTTTTTTAATCAGCTCCGTATTTGTTTATAATGTTAAAGATAATATAAGTTTTTTTTTAATTAATATTGTTTAAATTAATCCTGTTGAAGCAAAAAATATAGCATTAGCTAGATTTTGTCTTGATTAATTAGTGTACAATTTTCAATAGTGATAGGTTGAACAAACAGTGTAGTTCTGCATCGAAAACTAAGAAATCAAAACTGATTCATAAACAGATATAGATTTAAACGTATATATAATGTCAAAAATAAGTTGAAAAATAAAGAGTTTTGCACACAGTTTTGATGGAAAAGCAGAATTTAATTTAACAAAATGGAAGGGACGAGGTCAGAAATGGAACTTGAGACTTTTGATATAACCCGTTAGTGCTTGACAAACTGAGCTATACGGTTGATATACGACCAATACTAACCAATCATCAGATGGAGATTTTCATCTGATTAACAAATAGAAATCTAGGCTTCTTTACATAATGAGGGATTAGTATGAGCCAGATCCTACCCGTGTTTCAGTTGTTTATATGTGAATCTTACTAGAATATAATTATATTGTGGTAAACTCTAAAATGTGGTGACTAGACTAGACTATAATATGAAAACTTTAAGAAAATCGCAATACATAAGCTCATAAGGTGGTATTATCAAAGGCAGGGAATGGTATGAACGCAGATAGAGCATTTCTATCTCCGATTGGTCTCTGATCATCAGCTGAACGGATTGGCAAATGATGATAGCACATATTTCATAAACATTGCATAGAATTGGAGGGAAGCAACGAAAGGAACTCACACCAAGAAAATCCCACAGAAAATAAACACAAAGTACAGTTAATGTATCGATGCAGGAAAAAGGTGTCGAATGACAGTTGAGCAGAATGCCAAATGACCATCATACATCAGAAGTGCATGAAAAATGGCATAAAATAGCAAGGAAAAAACAAAAGAAACTCCTTAAAATAAAATTACACAGAAAATAAACATAAGGTAACACATTTGCCAGGCACTATAAGTGAATGAGGGGTTCTGCTTTCGAAGCTGGTAGACGGTTGGTGCCGGGTTCGAATTCAGATCAAGCCCATCAGTTTAGCCGTTGTGAGTAGTTTTCGCCCTAAGTGACAATTTTCGATAAGTTTAAAAGAAACACAATTTACATTCACTTAAAAGTAAGGAAGATGCGCTTCATTACAACGTTTTTTGGGTAGATTTATTTATTTATTTATTTATTATTTATTTATTTTTATTTTTATTTTATTTTTTTGGGTGGGGGGGGGGAGGGCATATATTTTTCGGAAGTGTGGTGTTTTACTGCACCCAGCAAAACTCTTCATTTAATGAATATAACTATATTCTTAGAAAGTTTTACGCTGTAATTAAACTAAAAACAATTTTTAAATAATTCAGAACGTTTATCCACACCACTTTTTGAAGCTTACCGACTTCAATTATCATTTCAAGTTCCCTCCGTTTATAATATACATTCAGAAAACTTAAAAAATAAAATAAAATTAACCAGTGAAAAGTTCCATCAACAAACAATAAAATATGTGAATTTTCTTTTGCATATCCTTATAAACAGGTCCCATTTGTCCAATCTCAGTGAGAAATACCATTCAGTATCATAGTTCCATGATAATGGGATTAAATACGATTGTGAGTTCTTTGCGACTGCATTAGTGTCTAGGCTTGGGGGAAGTGTTCCTCACGGAGAGGGGACTACCAAGGTTCCTAGCTTATATTCATGCAAGTTTTTTTTTTTTTTTTTTTTTTTTTTTTTTTTTTTTTTTTTTAAGGGGGGGGGGGTGCGGGAAAAGCTTTAAACAGCTAGGCTGCTAAAACGCTCTGTTCAAACTTGGCACCTCTGCTGTACCAGCTCTGAGAGCATTGCTGCATTTGGTATTTAGGAACAGCAAGAAATACAGTGAATATATATACTAGCAGACTTTGCCGCTTCGCTGGTCGCTACATTTAAGTGAATTCTAAAATTTCCATATCATTATTAATAGAATCTCAAAGATTTAAAAAAAAAAAAAAATCACTGAAATTAGATGAAACCTCAGCTAAAATTCCCACTACGTTAGGTAGGGATTTTTCTGCTCGCAGCATGAGGATTCAGGTTTCCATTGCCATCGGCAGCGATTTACCCGCAATTCACTTTCTCTCTCGCGCGCGAGTACGTTAGAAGTTTCACGAAATTCCACCAAATTGCGTACACTTAAACAACAACCGTTCACCAAAATTCGCCATTCTAAGATAATTTGGAGCATATTTAAGCTTAAAAGCGTGTTTTTTGTCCCCCTCCCCTCTATGGGAAGTTAGAAAGTCATTTCGAAAAATCCCTTTGTGGTGTGTGTATTGGGAACGTATAACTAATCGACACATCAAAATATCGTTTATCTGAGATAATTTGGAACAGAGTTACTCTTGAAAAAGCGTCCCCCCCGCCTTTAAGAAGCGGTGGGGGGAAGGGAAAATTTCAGAAAATCCATTTGTTGTACTTGTTCGGTACGCATAATTAAACCACACATAAAAATTAATCTGAGATAATTTAAAAATGTGTTTACTCCCCCCCACCCACCCCTAGGAGGTAAATTAGGGGATTTTCATAAAACCTAGTTATGCTCATAAAGAATTTATGCACTAAAATTTGTGACTGCAGCTTCCATTGATTTCCCAGGACAAATTTAGCCCTAAAAGGGAATCTCGAATTTGCCTCCTTATAACGCCCCCCCCCCCCCCCACACACACACACATTTACGAAAAAAAAATTGAAAGTTGCAAGTTTACTGAAGAAGACGCATGGCTGTTTTTAATAACTTTATATCACTTTTGGTATCTACTCAAAAACCCGGAATTTCAGAAATTTCCCTCTGAAAATCAATTTTTCTCCCTCCTCCCCCTTAAAAATACAAAAATCCAAAATCGCAGAAAATTTTATTTTCGTATACAAGTCGAGTCTCTTCACGTGCAATTTCTTCATCGTAAAGTAATTTGGAGCCGAGTTATGCTTACTAACGAGTTTTTGTCTTTCGGCCCTCAGGGAAGGAACAGAGAGGGAATTTTGGAAAATTTGATAGGTTTACTTTTAAGCTGGTACAGACCTAAATTCTTGCCAAATGCCGATGAATTGCGTCCAGCCATTCTCACGTGAAACTTGGACAAAAATAGATAACAGATGCACTGACACACAATGCCCCCCCCCCCATAAACACACACATAGAAAGTCATTTTCCGCTTTCAAGATGTCTAAAACGGGAAGATATCGCAAAATATTTTGATTCTAAGAAACTTACAAACAAAAGTCTGTTTTTATGAATATACATTGAAGTTTTTGGTATATTTTTCTCTTGCTTAAAATTTTACTTACCAGTGACAAGTAAATTGGTGGAATTCCCCACACCTCGGTGTTAATGAACGGGGGGGTGCTCGGGCACCCAGGGCACCCCCCCTGGCTACGCGCATGGATATGTATGGGAATTAGATGCATTCTACTGTACAGTATGTAGATTTGAAATACTGGCAGATATGTAACAGGACTCAAATTTAAAAATATTAGGTAGCCAGCCAGAATTTTTAGTAGCAATATATATTTATATACGTACTCATGACCATATGGCATGAACTTACAGATTTTGCAATTAAAATACATAAAAAATTTCAATGTACAAATATAATACATAGCATAATGTTAAATATTTTAAGTTACCTTCATTAAATTATTTCATTATAATTTAGGCTATGCTTTATTTATCATTTAATTTAATTTAACATATAAATACAATAATTTATCAATGAATAGTTTTTTTTATTATTATTATTTTATTCCTCGCACACACACACCAAAATGAAAAGAAATTGAGTTTTTCAATAGAAGTTATCACAATTATCAAAGAAATTAAAATGAGAAGTTTTTTTAATTCTGAAAAGGTCCGAGCTCATTTAAAAAACTGATCTTCTGTTTGGAAATTTAGATATGGATAATCCCATACATTTAAGTATAACTATATTTGTTAAGCCGTATATGTGTGTGTATATATATATATATATATAATAAAAATTTATGTGTCTATATATATAAATGTATATCTGTACATATTAATTATATATCTTTCAATGTTCTTTGCCTAAATTATCACACAACAAACAGGCAGCATTGTATTCATAATCACACTTAGACATTGTTGGAAAGTGAAATTGCTTAACAGAAAAGAAAATACACCCCTGATATTTTAATTGCAGCCCTTAATGTATCTGAATATTTTAGTGTAGCCCTGTAAATCTGAAAGTTAACCATATCATATTCTATACAAAACATTATTTTAGCATATCAACAATAAATGTCAAATTTGTTATGATTGTTACACTAAAAAGTTATGTAAATGCGATTTATAAAAATGTCTGTCTAAAAGGGAATGCATTGGATTTTTTTTTTTTTTTTTTTTGTCCCTGTACACAAACCATTTGCACAGGACCTATGAAAGCCATTTTAAATAGGAAACATTTCATAGTGAAATTGAATAACATAATATCAATTTTGAAAAATTTTGAAAATATTTAAGGACAAATAGAAAGATGGACAGACAGATACACAAATTGAAATCATATTCACAGTTAAAAAACATTTAGAAAGTGATAAAAACATTTTATATAATTGAAAATTCAATTCCTGCAAATTTACAATAATAGTCCAGGTCCTTAATGTAACTGAATATTTTTGTGTGGCCCCATAATTCTAATGCTAATCATGCTGCATTCTATGTAAAGCATTCTTTTGTGCGTATAAATAACACATTTTAATTCCATTAAGATTTGTGCAAAGTAAAGTTCTTAAAATTTGGTTTATAGAAATACCTCTCATAGAACGCAATGCTTTGGAATACTTTTGGGTGTCCCTGTATACAAACCAGTTATGGTATTTACTCCACTTTCAATGGGGAACATCCGATAGTGAATTTGAATAACATATTTCAATTTCATTAAGATTTATGTACAGTAAAAGTAATAAAATATGGTTCATATAAATACTTCATATGGAAAATAGTGCTTTGAAATAATTTTGGGTGTCCCTGTACACAAACCAGTAGATGCATTCACTTCATTTTTAATAGGGATTATAGAAGGTTAACATAGGCTATGAAAGGCAAAATAAGATTATTTATCTATATTAATGGAGATAGCTTTTCTTCACATATGATTTTAAGCTAAATAGTGTATTCTGATATATATAAAAAATCCTGGGACAGCAAAATTATTGCTAAAAAAAGCTTTAAAAATTCAAACAAACTTATATTAAGCATTAGAGGAAAGAGGCAAATAATGTTGCACAATTAAAATTGTTTTATTTATATAATCTGTTACACACACACACACACACACACACACACACACATATATATATATATATACAACCTCTGACAATAAAGTTCGGTGAATGAAGTCAGAACGGCCGATCTGGCAACACTGGCGAAACAAAACGCGGCACCTGTGTAGTGGCAGGTGTTGACCATCTGCCCCCACCGTTGTTCAGTTGAGCGTCGTTTGTGTTCCGTGTAAGACTTGTTTTACAAAGTGCTTGTTTAGTGCGTTGGTTCTTAACTGAGAACAGAGAAATGAAAAAATCAGTTTCGTTTTGTGCCACATCCCTTGACTGACGATCAGAAGCAGGCATGTTTAGAGGGTGGTGCAAATTGAACATCCACCATATTTGCCAGATCTCAATCCTCCAGACTTCTTCCTAGTCCAACGACTCAAATTTGCTTTGAAAGGAAAGAGATTTGACGATATTCCTGACATCCAACGACACGTGACGAGGCTTTTGAACACCATCCCAAATAAAGACTTCATGCAAAGTTTACAGGACATGTATAGCAGATCTCAGCTGTGGATAGTTATGGGAGGTGACTATTTTGAAGGACAGTAAAGTAACTTTCGTTAATATTTCATCTACGTTAATGTTACAGGACTATTCACCGAACTTTATTGTCAGAGGTTGTATATATATATAATCTTTGAAATGCAATTTGTAGAATTTTAAATAGATAAATAGACGAAAGAAATCATTTTGTTCTTGAAACAGAAGTTATATATTCATTTATAGTGAATGCATTTAATTATTGTATTTAAATTAATGTCATTAGATGCTAAATATTATTTTCAGAATTGTCTGAATTTCTGTAATGTACATAAAAGCTATTTAATCACATTATTACAGCTGAAAAGCTGTATTAATGATATTTCTTTTTATCTGTTACAGTAATAATTTTTAAACATAATTCTTTAACTTAACTATTTTATTCATGATAGCTGCATTTATGTATCTCAAATGATTTATCCACACATTCCTGTATTTAGTATATATAGTTATTTATTGTAGTTGGATTTATACAGCTTTGCCTTGTTCAGTGACTGTTTTTACTATACTAGAATATAATTAGTTATAAGATGTTACTGTCATATCCAGTGGCGGATCCAGAACTTAACTTTTGGAGGGGACTAAGAGTTTTCAAGGAGTTATTCTAGACCAATGAAAAATTTACAATTGTAACCTTCAATTGTGAATGTTAGTGCTTTTGGAGGGGCTTCAGCCCCCTAGCCCCCCCTCCTTAAATCTGCCACTGGTCATATCTCCTCCCACTCATCTATAAATGCAAGAAACTAGAATTAACTAATGTTTAAGGATTTTTACTAAAAAAAAAGATGTTTTTTTTTTTTTTTTTTTTTTTTTTTTTTAAGTGTTATAATAGAAACTATTTTTTTTTTTTTTTTTTTTTTTAAAGTTTTAGATTCAGTAACATATCAATGCTTAAATATTTTTTCCAATTTTACTGTAGGTTCACTTTGAAGGATCACAGTTCGAACAACATCGGGCTGATAACTGGAAAAAGCTCAAACCAAATGCAGTGCCAACTTTATTCAATGTCCCCAATCCACCTGCTGTTTTCGCTGCAAAGCGTATTAAAGGAAAAGGCTGTCCTAAACCAGGGCATCTATTCTCCGACCAGACTATACCTCAATTCCGACTGTGGCAGTCGTTATTTTGTTCACGTGACATCACATTCCGACTTTGGATTTGACGACTGTCGTTGTTTAAGGACGGTCGCTACGGTAGTCGGATCGGAGAATAGATACCCTAGATCTTTATTAGATTGTCCTCCAGTTGATCCAGTTGTAGAGGAAATGTGGTACTTTAGATATTATTATTAAATGAAAATGTTATACTGTTAAGCAACCTTTTATTATTTATATATGTAATCTTGCTTGTAATATCAATTCGTAATTTTTCTGATCTAAATATTGAATTAATCAGTATTTTAAGAACCTGATTATTTTTTCTTTTTATAACTTATATATTTAATATTTAAAATACAGATTTTTGATTCATGAAAACATTGACATTTGAAATATCTACATTTACATTTGAAATAAAATTTTACACAACATTTAATATCATTAAATTTTAAAAGTATGAATGAAAAGTTTTAATTTGAAATTCAAATTGCAAATATGATTGATAAAAAATTTTCAATACTAAAAATACAGATAGTATTACAATTAAAATTGACTTTTAACAGAAAAGTAGAATTTCTTTTTTTTTAAATATCGTGATTAAGAGTTAATAGTTAACTACTTGTATCTATATGTAAAGAAAAAAAAAAAAAAAAAAGATATATGTCACATGTCAATAACACTGACATATTTGACTCTCTCAGGTAGATAAACTGTGAGACAGAGATACGATGCTTTATGTGCATGTTGGGGGTACTTCACGTGCAGATTTAGCGACATAAACTCAACATTGCAATCGTTTGAATGTGTCACTTTTCGTGTTGTATCGTGATGTGCCCATTTGTCAGGTGTGTTTTATCCGCATGTGCTGATTTAAATCAACTCTTGTTAATCAATAATTTTGAAGGAGACAAGAAAAAAGGGGTTAAACAACAACAATAAAACATTTACCTATTGTAGGTAAGTGAAACTTTTTCATAAGAAACAAATTAACAGACCTACAATCTCGTTCAACAGTTCTTTTTAATATGCACTCGGCTCCTTTCTCCATTGCTATTTATAGAACCAGCGTAACTTCTGATAATATCTACAGAAATGTTATTCGATAAATTTTTTGAAGCATCTTTTGACATACAGAACTCTACTAACTAGATATTAAGCATTTCTATAGAGAGACTGCTAAAATGAATACTTAATCATTATACCTTTTATATACAGGTTGTCCCAAAAAGATTGAAACGCTGTTTAATTCTTTACCTGTTGGAGATGAGAGGGTAATGTATATTACAAAAGTGTACAAAATAAGATAGGAAATAAAACTACGCTAATAAAAGTATCTTCCTGTTAATTAAAAAAAAAAATTACATTTTTTAAATTTTTATACGACCCCTCTAGGCAAATTTGGTCAATTAGAAAGTTTTTATTTTCAATGCAACAACATCATTGCAAAAAACCGCATTCTTGTATCTTTAAAACTGAATGAATTACACTGCACTCTGATTATAGGGACCATATATCAAAATAGAAATGTAAATTTGTGACATATTATAAAAAGATCATCCGAATGCATGAAACTTTTGAAATTAATGTGTTCAGAGAATTTTCTTTTTTTTTTTTTTTTTTTTGAGATTTTTTGGGATTTCCAAATTTTTTTATTACAACATAAAAATAGGGGCCACGGGGACCCCTTTGCTGCATAACATAAAAGCAGTACATGATTTTAAACAGATTTTTCTTTCACTTAACAAGATTTCGTAAAGAAAAAGTATGTCCCACTTCTGTTTTTCCAATTTTCACCAGAATTTGGAAAATTCATCTGTACACCCTGTATCAATTCTGAAGTTTCATAGTTCTATCTTTATTAGTTTCGGAGATATGAGAGTCAGAAGGTTCCACACATACATACACACACACTGACAAATTGCCATAAACTACTTTGTTGAACTCAGGAGGCCTTAAAACGTGTAAATCCAGTGAAAACTCGATATCGAATTTTTGAACCGAATACAATACTTCCATTACCTGCGGTAGTAGGGTAATGGAAGCAAAAAGGAAGAAAGCTGCATTTGGATATTTTCTCTTTTTGAAATCATCAATTTTCGCATTTCAAAAGGAAATTTTTGAAAAATTATATTATGCCATCCTCGACATAGAATAATAAAGCAAATTACTAAATGGAATATGTATATATAGGTTGTGAGGGAGTTCCTCACATATCCTTTTATTTCATCAAATTTATTTTATTATAATTAAATATCTATTTATTCACAATTAAATTTATTAACTTTTAATATTCATCTTTAAATATGTCAAACTTATTTTAAATTTGATAAATTCTGTATTGGAAATTAAAATACATAACATTTTCTAGTTTTAAGAACAAATTCAGTATTAAATCCATTGATCTCTTTTTAGCATAATGCAATATATATGTAGGGATCTAAACAAAATTTAATTTTATTCTCCCTGAAAGTAATTAATTTTTATTTCTTTTTCACTGTCTTTCTCAATAAATATATTTATATTTATATCTGTAAATGTTCTATTAGAAAATTTCCGTTATGTCTTTTTATTGTTTTGTTTTATTTTTTTACTCAAATGATGTATTTAATTGCAGCTAGAAATAAATTAATAACCCATAATTTAGACTTCGTGTCGCAAGAATTTTGCAATATTTCGTTGATTACTTGCACCTGTTCTTCCAACGGTCTTGTTGGCGAAAGAGATATATGCCAAGGTAGGGTTGCCATCTTTATAACCGTCTTTTCATTTTTAAAATTTCCATTAAAATAACATTAACACAAAGGAAAATATGTTGGCGCCCTTGGCTTTAAAAATGTGGTGATGCTACCACAATATGGCAGTTAACAACTGGGCTGTCGTTTTTGGATTCCACACACTTCGTTAAGACTTCGACTCTAATCACCGGGCCCTGAACATGTAATTAGCTTAGCTCTCTCTCCCACTAATTTTATAACGGTTTCCATCAAAATTGCGAACCTAGTTATTGTATATATTAAATTGCCTTTAATTCATAATAATAATATTATTTATTGTTTTTGAAAATATACTTCAATAAATGTTCAATAGTTTAAAATAATTTAGTATCTGTTTTCTTTGACGCAGTGTACGTTTATTATCTCGGCAAAATATCTTTAAAAGTGAATATGTTTGAATTGGATCCTCTACTACTGTACAGAAATCTTCTGTACATATATTGGTGCCTTTTCAGGTCGGAAACTCGTTTTGTGGGAGAGAGGGGCGTTATTTAAAAAAAAAAAAAGACTGATATTCTTTTTGTCAACTTTGGAATCTCCTGCAAGAGATGAATCACAACTGGAATTTTATATTCAAGATTTTGTCAAAATATAAAAGTGACGGTCTACTATTATTTAAAAATTTCGATGATTGATCGAAGAATTTGGAAGTACAACGGAAGTTTCTTATTGTACTGATACTCATTTGACTTCATATAAAAGAAAAATGATTTTCCTATATCGACCTTTTTTTGGAATATATTGATGCTCCTACTTACTTCTATTGGATGCAGAGAAAGTGTTTGCGTAAATTCTTGTACTGCTACACGCTGATATAGTTTAACTGCGTAGTAATATTCTCCCCGCTGATTGTCTATGAAAATAGAGTAAATAAACTTTTTTTCTTCGCCTGACATTCGTTCAAGAAAATGAACATGACGATGCTCTTTCACCGCGGCTGCGAGCCTGACCTTCGAGGATGTTCAACTCCCCTCAATTTCTTGGATTCTTTTTGCCAGCTTGTATTGTTGACATTTCCAGAGGAGCTCTATCAAAGAACGTGAATGGAATCGCTTCCATAACAAGGCAGACACAGACAGTAAGAATGTGACTGTGCAATTCCATTGATGTCTTCAATTTTTCGTTCTAGAACGTTCGCTTCCATCGAGCAGATATACTATGTTATACCTAGAGCCCCTAAATAAAATAATAGGCCGGCGCATCACCGCCATTTTTTTGCCTCCGAAGAGGACAGCATTCCCGCTTGGCGTCTTTATCGCTTCCCTAATGATTTTAAGAAATCTCGATCTGAAGCTAATCCGGTCAAAATAAGAGCAATAAGCAACAATAATATTCCTAAAAACACATTTTTTTCACAGTACATTCTCAGGATGTCATTTTATTCTGAGAATATCCCATGGATGTACTGTAAGATATGTTCTTAGGGCAGTTTCTGTTACAAAATGTCGCCAAAACTCAAATACAGAGTAATAGAAGGTCTGTGAACACTTTATATTCACTTCTTGAATGATTATAGCAGTTTATCGCTAAAAAAAACTTCCATATCATAGTTTACTTAGCTAAAATTATGAAATATAATAAAACAGATTACTCTAAAGTAACGTAAGACGATAAAAAAAAATGTTTTTCGTTTGTTTATCAGGGGAACGCGCTGGGTACATGTGGCAACCCCAAGGCAAAAAAATGTCGGATGCGCCAGCTCGTATATATAGGAGCCTTAGTTATACCTAAATTAAAACTCGACGTTCGCTTCACTTGGATTGGATTGGAATGCAACCTTGGAGTACTCCACCACTTTAGTAGTCAACAAACCGAAAGGAAATTTCGTCCTATTTGTTTCGAATTTTTCAATGATTAATATAACTTTCTTCGCTTTACAAAGAATGAACACTCATTCATAATGAAACATTTATAAATAAATCGCTGTCCATCTCAGATGCTTTAGGGATTTGACAAAAAACATTTATTGGAACTGCATTTAAGGGAAATAAGATAAGACAATATTTTTCTTTTCTTCTTTACTTTTATAATTATTTTACATTCGATATATAATTAAAATATTTTTATATTTAAGATAATGCACGTATATATTTTTAATTAATAAAATAGTGAAATATTTTATTAAGATGATAATTTAATTTTGGAATAATTTTTTTTAGAATAAATAAATGTTTTTTTTTTTTAATAAACAAATGAAGATAGAAATATGCAATATATGTGTGCGTTAATCCTTTCAAAGTTTGAGTCGTGTGTTTATCATGTGTATTTTGTGAAATGCTGTTTTTTAGAGCGAGATTAATATTTTTCATATACATGGTATTTCATATAGATATGTGATTGGCGAGAAAAAAAAAATCGAATTTAAAAATATTTGATTTTCAATTTTTGATTATCTATTATTTCATATTTTTTATTCCGAATTTTTTATAAAATAAATTTCATGTGTTTAAAGACTCAGTGTACTAGAGTCATAATTTACTAAAAAAATATTTTTTCATAATTTTGAATGATAGATATTGGAATATTATTTTTGGTGATGAAGAGTGTTTTTTTTTTTATTGTGCTTGCTTTCGTAAAGGTATTCAAATGTTGATATGACATATGGTGAATTTTTTCAATTTTAATTTAAAATTATTTTATTTAAATGCAGAATGACAATTTTATATAATTGCATATTTTTACATATACTAATATTTCAATTTTAAAGATAATATTAATGATAAAAAAAAGAAAAAGATTTTTTTTATTATATTTATGTATAATATATATACAAATTTACATATTATAATAATTTATCACATTTCAGTGTATTATTTTTATTTTCATATTCAAATATTTTAAGTTCAGATTCTTTTTCTTATTTTGTGCTGAATTGATACATTAATTTATAAATTAGTACATAATAATTGGTAAAAAAAAAAAAAGGAACGAAAGTATCTTTTCACAATTTTGAATGATAAATGGTAAATTAATATTAAATATTTTTTTGTGATGAAGGATGATGGTTATTATCAACTTGTGTGTGCATATTCAGTTATTAATGTATTATATGGGAAATTTTATTTTCAATTTTGAATTCGAAATATTTTCTTTAATTGCGGACTAATAATTTTATAATTGCATATTGTGATTTTTTTTAATCTTTAAAATTGATATATATATATACCATGCAAACGGTTCTAATAAATAAGAAATATATTTGCTTTTGAAAAGAGGAGATTCTGGATTAATTTTTAAATAAAAGGGGATTAAAGTTAATATTTTTTTTTTTTCATATTTCACAATTTATTGTTTTCCTAATTTTTTTTTTTTTTTTTTTTTTTTTTTTTTTTGTTAAATATTCTTCATGGAAATGCAATTACTATTGGTCGTGAAAATATGATGTTTAACATTTTTGTATATTTTTTTACACTTACATCATAAACAAAATAAATACATGAATAAAATGACATAATTTTATTTTTCAGTATGTAAACAAAATCCCTTCTCGGTATAAACGTAATTTGTTTTGGTTATAATGAAATGATAATGTATTAATGTGTTTAAAAAAAAAAAAAAAAGTTATTTGTATTCCAATGGCAAAAATTAAACATTTATAAATTTATCATATACATGTTGAAAAAATACTGCGCCATGAAAAAATTTGTACCATGAAAAAATGCAGAATTATATAATCACAAAACACTTCTTAATCTATAAATCTGTAATTCACGTGTTCAATTTCAGTCATAGAATCTAGTCAGGTTGGGAGAGCTTATATACTTTATTGCAGAAATTAAACACACAAATAAAATTACTATTTGCAGAATTTTAAGGATGAATTCACAATTTAAAATTAAATTGGGAGTTATTCAGGAAATAAATTGTTTCTCCATAAAGGAGCTAAGATCAAGATATGTAAATCATAACTTTTCATGTTCATGAGAAAAGAAAATACTTCCTATTTAAGACAGGCCGAGAAACTAAACTAAAAGTAACATTCTCAAAGAGAGAAAAAATCACCTCTCATTTGGCAAAGAGCCAACTACCAGTCGGGGGGGAAAGCGTGAATCGAAAGTACGATCCACGCTGAAACATGCTCCACCCCCATGAACGGAGGTTCATGAAAATATCCTAAAAAGTACAATAACAACATTAGTGTTGTTACAGGTTTTCATTTTCTGTCTTCAACTGCAAATAGATAAGAAAAAGAGAGATTAATATACATAATGAAACATTGTAACTAGATGATTAACCCCTTCCACTCCAGGGACGTACGTGCGTACGTCCTAGTGTTAATGGCCATTAATACCATGGACGTACGTGCATACGTCCAAAGAAAGTATATGATACTATTTCAAAATTATAATCTGGTATTTCAGACATTTACACTACAGCTAGTCTGGAGCGGAAGGGGTTAATATAAGTGGATAAAATACAGGAACACAAAAAATAAAATAATAACAAAAATAAAATAAAAATGAGCTAATGTTCAACTGTTCAGTTCAAAGTTTTAAAATGGCAGAGGAGATAGTTTGGCGATCGGACGCTTCAACTCTCCATAAATAGTTTTCAATCTTGCCATCTGCTCCAGGAAATAATTTGATTATGCGACCCAGTTTCCACTTCAATGGGGGCTGATTATCGTCTTTTATTAAAACCAAATCGTCTTTCTTGAAATTTGGTTTATTTATTAACCATTTTGATCGCCTTTGCAAGTCTGATAGGTAATCTGAGGACCATCTCTTCCAGAAACTTTGAAAATTTTTTTGTAGAAGTTTCCATCTTTCTAGCGGGGTTAGGTTAACTGAAGAATAGTCAGGTTCTGGTATTGAAGTCAAGGCAGTGCCTATGATAAAATGTCCTGGAGTTAGAGCATTTAAGTCACTGGGATCATTCGAGAGCGCAACAAGAGATCTTGAGTTCAAGCACGATTCAATTTGAGTAATTAAAGTAAGGAACTGTTCATAAGTTAATATTTGTTCGCCAATTTGTTCGCCTTTCATCTGTTTTATTCCAGCCTCCCAAAATCCTCCAAAATGGGGGGCCGATGGGGGATTGAAATTCCATTTGATTGTTTCTTCGGACAAATATCTGTGGATCTTTTCGTCAGAAGAGATCAAGGACATCATTTTTTTCATTTCCTTGTCGGCACCTACAAAGTTCGTTCCTCTGTCTGAAAACAATTCTTCAGGTTTTCCTCATCGAGCAACAAACCTCTTCAAAGATGCGAGGAATGTTTCAGAGGTGAGATCACTGAGTATTTCCAAATGAATTGCTTTTGTGGAAAAACAGATATATAAACAAATATAACTTTTATAAGATCTAACACCTCGGCCCTTACGAGGTTTGATGAGAAAGGGGCCTGCAAGATCAACCCCGACTTTCGAAAACACTCGCGATGGTACTACACGAGCAGCTAGAAGATCACCCATTATTTGAGAGGCTAAGTTCGATGTGGTTCTAAAACACTTCATACAGCTACGCAGATTTCTTTTCACAGCGTCTCTTGCATTAATTGTCCAATATTGTTGTCGCAGGACTGAAATTGTTAACTGGGTTCCACTGTGAAGATGGTTTTCATGAAAGTACTTTATAATTAAATCTGTAATGTGATGCGTTTTAGGAAGTATCATTTGGTGTTTTTGACTCTCAGGTAGGTTTGCGTGTCTTAATCTTCCACCAACACGAAGAATTTCATTTTTGTCTAGAAAAGGATTTAAAGAAAGGAGTTTGTTACTAGCATTCAGAGGTTTCTTCCTGATTTTAAAGTCTTTATTTCCTCTCCAAATTCATGTCTTTGAACCAACTTCACAATAATTTTAGTTGCCTCATCAAGTTCTTGTATAGTTAAAAAGCCAGTATTTCGCACAGATCGACATTTAGTATTTTTTAAAAATCTAAGACACCAAGCTGTAACACGTCCTAATTTAGACCAAGATGAAAACTTATATAATAATTCAAATTCATTATTGCCATGAGTTAAAGAGCAAACAGTAGTTTTCCGTTGTTCTCTCAAAATCTCTTCTTCAGGTATTTTGACTTCATTTTCCGGTAGTGGTGTCTGTAAGTGCTCTTCTTTCAACCAGATTGGTCCCTTTAACCATTCTTAATTCTTCAACAATTCAGTTGCTGTGCAACCACGAGATAGCACATCAGCTGGATTCTTAACCCCTGGACAAAATCTCCACTGAGACGGGGCGAGGCTACTAATCGTTGAATTTCACGCACTCTGTTCTCTACGAAGGGCTTCCAGTTACCAGCACTTCCTTTGACCCAATAAAGGGTAATTTGTGAATCACAGAAGCATAGTATGTTTTTGACGGGAATTGAAAATAGCCGCCCAAGATAATGAGCTAATCGAGCAGCTGTTAAGGCTCCCATCAATTCAAGTCGAGGCAAAGTAAGTTTTTTGAGAGGAGCTACTCTTGTCTTTGACATAATAAATGAAGTTTCACGGGAACAAGGATCACGAAAATAAGCTACTGTACCATATCCCTTCAAACTGGCATCGCAGAAAACACAAATGTGTATAGCTTCAGGAGTTAATTTTTCAAAATTCGTAAAATATTTTCTAGGCACTTCAAAATTTTCTAAATCCTGTATTTCACTGTGCCATTTCTTAAATTTTTGTGTTAAAGCATCGGGTAAAGCAGAATCCCAATCAACACCCTGCTCCCATAATTCTTGCATTAGAAATTTAACTCTTATTATAAAAAGGGGAAATAAACCCTACAGGTTCATACACCTTTGCTACAGTTTGTAAAACAATTCTCTTAGTGATAATTTCATTATCAAACCCTTCTAACAGAGATTGAAAGTCTATTCTTAACGTGTCATTATTAGTTGACCACATTATTCCCAATACCTTAGAGATATTTCCCTCATTTATTTCTTCATCAACGTTTATTCCATGTTTTTCCCACAATTTGCTTAATTCGTAAGAATTACTTTTAAATTTTCTTAATTTCATATTGGCATCTTTAAGTATTTTCACAGCACCAGACGATAAAATAAATGCTTCATTTACAGAATTAGCGCCATGAAAGAGATCGTCGACATATAGGGAAGTATCAAGCATATTAACAACTTTCTCAAACAAGTCTTTATATCCTTTTATATGATGTTTAATGGTAGCTGAGAGCAAAAAGGGTGATGTTGTAACACCAAAAGTTACACGAGTCATGCGGAAAACCTTTAATAGAGGATTTTTCCTATTTATACCCTCAAACCATAGAAATCTCAAAAAGTTTCTATCATTTTCTGCAACCTGTATTTGCAGAAAAGCCTTTTCAATGTCACAAACAAAGGCAATTTTATGAAGGCGGAATTTCAAAATAATATCCAAAATATTAGGATTTAAATTGGGGCCTGCAAATAAACATTCATTTAAAGATTTTGCTTCTTTTTCTTTGGAAGAAGCATCAAACACTATTCTGACCTTTGTGGTGGACTTATCTGTTCTTATCACCGGTCTGTGGGGCATATAATATACACCAGTTTCATTTTTGTTTAATTCACACTCCTGTATTATACCCATTTTCTTTTGTTCCTCAAGAATTTTTTCATATTCATTTTTAAGCCATTCATTTTTAGACAGTTTTGTTCTCAAACCCCAAAGACTATTTTTGGCTATTTCTATATTGGATTTTAATTCATTTTTATTTTCCTTCCACAAAAATTGAATTTCATATCTTCCCTTAACAAAATTTAAACTTTCATTGAAAGAATTAATAATTTCTGTATCTCTCTGTGACAGAGAATCATTCTTACTGTCACATATTCCAAGTGATTCTAAATCCCAAAAACGCTGCAAATCAAAACTGTCAAATTTATTGACAGATACAAAATGCGAATTAATTACCTCTGTACTATTAATATTCAATTTCCCCACTACAGCATATCCGAAAATGGTATTAGCAACATATAAATTATCACTAATTTTTTCAATGATACCTCTCTGTATTTTCCAAAAATAATCCGCTCCTAGTAATATATTAATTTTGGAATCACTTAGTGAATTGTCTGCCAATTTCCAGTTTTTATTTTTAATATAACTTTCAATCTCTGGTTCGCCCCTTGGGCTTTTCAAGGGAGTCGCGGTTATTAAGTCTGTAGCTAATACTTCAACATGAATGAGCCGACGAGGATTTATTTTGCTACGCAGTTCAATATTAAAAACTTCGAATTCCTCTTCTTTACCTTTATTTATGCCAAAGGCAAAAACAGTTAGCTTTTCTTTTCTTACACGGGTTAATTTTAATTCGTGAGCCAATTCTTTAGTAATAAAACTTTTTTCACTTCCGGAATCCAATAAGAGTCTGACAGTTTTTGATCTAGCATTAGATTGTGCTATAACGCAACATGTTTGCAATAACGCTGCCTGATTACTATTTTTCAAATGTGAATTCGATACTATAGTGTTCTCTACTACTTCTGGTTTCAAGTTTTTTGAAAAACAAAATAACTTGTTATGATCTGTTGCTTTACATTTTTCGCAAGGCTGCGATTTCACTCTGCACTGTGATGACAGATGAGATTTTAGAAAGCATTTATAACACCTGCCATCCTTCTTTAATTTTAACCTTTTCTCAACATCAGTTAAATTATTACATTCAAGAGAAGGATGATCATAATTCTTGCAAAATATGCATATATTTTTAACACCTACATTCAATGAATTCATTTTATTTGAAAATTTTCTGTCATTAATTTCGGCTTTATTTTTATTTACAATTACCGAAGCATTTTTATAATTAATCATACTAAGTGATTTTTCACGTGATTCAAGTTCTATTTTAAGAAAATTAATTAAGTCTGTCACATCAGACTCATCCTTCCTTTTATCACTTTGCCTGTAATATTCAACTACTAGATCGTTTGGCAATAATTTTAATAAAATTGGATTCAGTAAATGACCATATTGGCCTTTTGTCACCCCTAAATTAGATAAACTGTGAATATTTACTTCACAAACGTCATATAGCTTTCGCAACGCAGTTATATTTGATGAACTCCTCACACATTCTAAATTTAGTAATTTATTCATATGAGCATTAATAATAATATCCTTTTGCCCAAAACGTGACTTTAGCATCTCTATGCAATTATCATAATTTTGCTCCGTAAGTGAAAACCCTTCAATAACATTGTACGCTTTATCAGTTAAAAGCGTTTTCAGGTAAGTAAATTTTTCAATTTTTGTAAGATTTTCATTTAAATGGATAGAATTTTCGAAACAATCGAAAAATTCGTTCCATTTTTCTATTTGTCCACTAAATCGTGGTAAGGACATCTTAGGGAGTCTTATTGCAGAAGTTTTTGTTTGGGTTTCACTGACAGAACAATTTGAACCATTCTCTTCTATATTATTACATCTTTTTAATCTCAACTTAATTTTGCATTTGGCAGAAATTATTTGCTCGACGTATTATCGCTGGTCGCGATATCTTTTTCATACTCTTTAATATCTACTATTAAATTTTCAATTTCTTCATTTAAATTTTTTAATGCAATTTCTCTTACACATATCATTTCCTGAATTTCAATAATTTCGTCTGATTTTGTATTTTCTATATGATCTAATAATAAATTCTCTAATTTATTAATTAGTTTTGTAACATTAGAGCGTTCCGTAGAACGCTTAGCTTTTAATTTCTCTATATTCATAGCGGGCAAATAATCAAGTAAAAAAGAAAACAAAATAATTCAAATAATTGAAAATTTCTAATTTGATTTAATCAATGTTATAAATAGCAGTAAAATTTTGCTTACCTGGTTCAATATCCAGGCAGCTTTCCAATATGATGCGGCAATTCATTATTGTTTCCAAGTTCTGTTTTCAAAATTCTTAGACTTTCTAAATCTGTTAAATGTAATTCCAATATCGGGATTTCACTTATCCCGAGTTTCGTGCACCATGAAAAAATACTGCGCCATGAAAAAATTTGTACCATGAAAAAATGCAGAATTATATAATCACAAAACACTTCTTAATCTATAAATCTGTAATTCACGTGTTCAATTTCAGTCATAGAATCTAGTCAGGTTGGGAGAGCTTATATACTTTATTGCAGAAATTAAACACACAAATAAAATTACTATTTGCAGAATTTTAAGGATGAATTCACAATTTAAAATTAAATTGGGAGTTATTCAGGAAATATATTGTTTCTCCATAAAGGAGCCAAGATCAAGATATGTAAATCATAACTTTTCATGTTCAAGAGAAAAGAAAATACTTCCTGTTTAAGACAGGCCGAAAAACTAAACTAAAAGTAACATTCTCAAAGAGAGAAAAAATCACCTCTCATTTGGCAAAGAGCCAACTACCAGTCGGGGGGGAAAGCGTAAATCGAAAGTACGATCCACGCTGAAACACATGTTTTATTTTCTTTTAATTAATCTACTGAAAGTATCCTTATTATAATTGATTAAATTATTCAGTTTGCATATAAGTTCTTAATTTTTAATTCATGCACTTTGTTTTTGTTGGTCAAAATTTATTTTACAATTTTTTTTTTGTCGTCGAAATGATATTGTGTTTTGCAGAGAGAAAACTTGTACACTGTCTCTCGAGTACCCTTTAGTGTATGAGTTTTTTTTAGTGTTTTGCTGTTCGTTGTCTAAACAATTACTTCGGCTGGACCGATATATTTTTCTTTAATTTAAGGACGCTGAGTAGTGAAGCATTTTCATTTTTGTGGAACTTTATATTTTTTGACAAATGTTTACAATCCATTTAGTTTCAGAGTTTAATTCAAATTTACTTTTATTAGATTAATTCTTTTTGATGAAACTTCTTTAAATGTAATAATAACAGTAGATTCCTTGGGATAATAATAGATAACATTAAAACAGGGATAAATAAATAAATGAATAATATTGAGGAATCCTTGTCACATTTTTCTATTAAATTGTGCAGAATGTTAATCATAAAATTTGGATTTTTGATTTTTTATATTTCTTTTGGAATTTCTCAATGCATTTAAAATAATAATAATCTCCTTATATTATTAAAATCTGTACGCGTGTGTGTTTTTGTCTGTGTGTGTGTGTGTGTCTGTGAGAATCGGCTTGAAACGGAAAAGGCTCCGCCGCTAACGGTCGCACGGACTTCGAACAGGTACTGTCGGACAGAGAATTTATCGCAGATGTACGATATGTAATTTGCTAAACGATGCGACCCTAATTAGCGGAGATATTAATTAAAATGTCGACCATTGTCCAACGAAAAATGACCCAGAATTCATGATTAAATGCTTAAAAAGCGACATTTTTACGGAAAAGGTGGAAAATAAATTAGAAATATCAGTCGTATTGTTACAAACAAGATACCATTAGAAAGGGCTTTTTTTTTTCTTAAACCGATGGTTTAAACGGCTTATCGATCGGACAATTAGATTTTTTAAAATTAACTAAACTATAAAAAAATATTGGCAACAAATCACAAGAATCTTAGCTTTGCAGACTTTTCGTCTACAGCAGTCTTCAACGGAAACACATCTGCTATTTAATGAGGTCACGTGTTTCGTACTACGATTAAAAATTGGAATTTTCTATTTTCTTCAATTTTTCAAATTTTACACATTTTATTTAGTATACTAGCGAGCTTCGCCCGCTAGCGGGTCAGTATTTTCAAATGAATCACTAAAATTAATGAATCACTAACAGTAACTTTTAGTGTCAAGAAAAGAAATAAGAAAAAAAAAATAATAATAATTTCTGATTGGGTAAAAAGTCGGCCCGGGTCCCCACTGCCATCGGCAGCGCTGTCCCGTACGCGCTGCGCGCACGTATTCCTTCCCTGACCCTTCGTGCCCCCCCCTCAAAAAAAATTCTGATCGGGTAAAAACTCACACCGGGTCCCCACTGCCTTCGGCAGCGCAGACCCATGCGCGCTGCGCGCGCACGTGTGAGAGTATACGTGCGCTGCGCGCACATATTCCTTCTCAAATCAAATTTTTATTCTTAAGAAAAGAAAATTTAAAAAAATCATTTCTCATCGGGTACAAAGTCGGACCGGGTCCTCACTGCCAACAGCAGCGCAGTCCCGTACGCGCTGCGCGCGTATTCCTTCCCTGATCCTTCGTGCCTCCTAAAAAAATCATTTCTGATCGGGTAAAAACTCACACCGTGTCCCCACTGCGTTCGGCAGCGCAGACCCATGCGCGCTGCCCGCGCACGTGTGAAGGTATACACGCGCTACGCGCACATATTCCTTCTCAAATCAAATTTTTATTCTTAAGAAAAGAAAATGAAAAAAAATCATTTCTCATCGGTTAAAAAGTCGGACCGGGTCCCCACTGCCTTCGGCCGCGCTGTCCCGTGCGCGCGGTTCACGCCTATATCTTCCCCACCCTTTCAGCCCTTCCCAATTAACCTACATATACCAATTTCGAACGGTCTAACTGAATTAGCTGAGATGCAAAAAAAACCTAATCAGAACACCTCAAAACGTGAAAAATATCTTTCGAATGATGTATTAAAAATAATTTAATCATAATTAGAAATTGAAATATTGAAATTTGAAAATATTACAGCGCCATCTGGCGGTACAAATTTCTGTAATCTACTATTCGATTCCAAATCAACAAAGCTATCTAATGATGTATTACTTATGAAATTATTTTAATTAGTAGCTGAGATACAAAAGAAAACCGATTCAGGAGACCTCAAAACGTGTAAATGAAGCGAAATCTTGAATCCCACTTTCGATAATATAAAAGTACTTTTAAATATCTTTCGAATGATGTATTAAAAATAATTTAATCATAGTTAGAATTTGAAATACGCGTATTGGAATAAAATTTAATTTGCAATTAAATTGTACCTTTTTTATTTATTCTGGAAACCCGGTGAAATTTGAACTGCAACTTCGTCTTGTGATGTTAAAAGTGTGTAGCATGTTTGAAATAATATTGAAGAAAATTGAAGCATTTTGAAATTTGCAATTTTTATTTCCAGTACAAAATCAGTAAAGCAGGAAGTAAAATCTATTTATTCTTTCGCCCGGCGCCATGGTAACCGAAATACGTCTAGAAGGAAATTAATAAAACTCTTGTGATTTGTTGCCACCTTTTTTTTCATACTTAAGTTAATTTAACAAAATCTAATTGTCCTATCGATAAGCTATTTAAACCGTCGGATTCAGAAAAATCGGACCTTTCATTTGATACCTTATTTGTAACGATACGACTGATATTTCTAATTTATTTTCCACTTTTTCCGTAAAAATGTCGCTTTTTAAGCATTTTCTGGGTCATTTTTCGGTAGACAAGGGTCGGCGTTTTAATTAATATCTCCGCTAATTAGGGTCGCATCGCTTAGCGAATTCTCGCGATGTCGAGATGAAGAAATTCTGCGTCTGTCGACACCGGTTTCGAGGCGATGCGACCATTAGCGCCGGAGCTTTATCGGTCACAAGGCATTTCTCACAGACAGACAGACAGACAGACAGAAAGAAAGACAGATGCGCACAGATTTTAATAATATAAGGAGATAATATTTACACCACAAAACAAACTTGCATTTCAAATTTCATCGATTTTCGTCAATAAACAAAAGATTTACATTTTAATTGCAAATTAAATTTTATCTTTACACGCCGGACATTTTTGCAATATTCTAATACGCGTATTTCAATTTCTAATTACGATTGATTTATTTTTTATACATCATACGAAAGATATTTTAAAGTTCTTTTACATAATTCAAAGTTTTCAACAGATTTACACGTTTTGAGGTCTCCTGAATCAGTGTTCTTTCATGGCGCTGTAATATTTTCAAATTTCAATATTTCAATTTCTAATTATGATTAAATTATTTTTAACGCATCATTCGAAAT
The DNA here is from genome assembly GCA_963930645.1 of Salticus scenicus. NCBI lineage: Eukaryota > Metazoa > Arthropoda > Arachnida > Araneae > Salticidae > Salticus > Salticus scenicus. The sequence continues at coordinate 249,654,275 of OZ005660.1, forward strand.
ATATTTTAAAGTTCTTTTAAATTATCGAAAGTTTTCACCAGAATTACACGTTTTGAGGTGTCCTGAATCAGTTTTCTTTTATGGCGTTGTAATATTTTCAAATTTCAGCATTACAATTTCTAATTATGATTAAATTATTTTTAATACATCTTTCGAAAGATATTTTAAAGTTCTTTTATATTATCGAAAGTTTTCACCAGATTTACACGTTTTGAGGTGCCCTGAATTAGTTTTCTTTGTATCTCAGCTACTAATTAAAATAATTTCATAAGTAATACATCATTAGAAAGCGTTTTTGAATTGGAATGGAACGGTGGAATACAGAAATTTCTACCGACAGATGGCACTGTAATATTTTCAAATTTCAATATTTCAATTTCTAATTATGATTAAATTATTTTTAATACATCATTCGAAAGATATTTTAAAGTTCTTTTAAATTATCGAAAGTTTTCACCAGAATTACACGTTTTGAGGTTTCCTGAATCAGTTTTCTTTGTATCTCAGCTACTAATTAAAATAATTTCATAAGTAATACATCATTAGAAAGCGTTTTTGAATTGGAATGGAACAGTGGAATACAGAAATTTCTACCGACAGATGGCGCTGTAATATTTTCAAATTTCAATATTTGAATTTCTAATTATGATTAAATTATTTTTAATACATCATTCGAAAGATATTTTAAAGTTCTTTTAAATTATCGAAGGTTTTCACCTGATTTACACGTTTTGAGGTGTCCTGAATCAGTTTTCTTTCATGGCGCTGTAATATGCGCAGAGCACACGGGGCTGCGCTGCCGAAGGCAGTGGGGACCCAGTTCGAGTCTTTTCCGGATCAGAAATGATTTTTTTTAGGGGCGCGAAGGCTCAGGGAAGGAATACGCGCGCGCAACGTGTGTATCCTTGAAGTTGTGCGTGCGCAGCGCGCACGGGACTGCGCTGCCGAAGGCAGTGGGGACCCGGTGTGAGTTTTTACCCGATCAGAAATGATTTTTTTTAGGGGGCACGAAGGGTCAGGGAAGGAACACGCGCGCGCAGCGCGTTTATCCCTTAAGTTGTGCGCGCGCAGAGCGCACTGTACTGTGCTGCCGAAGGCAGTGGGAACCCGGTGCGAGTTTTTACCCGATCAGAAATGATTTTTTTTAGGGGGCACGTAATGTCAGGGAAGGAATACGCGCGCGCAGCGCGTGTATCCTTTAAGTTGTGCGCGCAGCGCGCACGCGACTGCGCTGCCGAAGGCAGTGGGGACCCGGCCCGACTTTTTACCCAATCAGAAATGATTTTTTTTTTTTTATTTCTTTTCTTAACACTAAAAGTTTCTGTTAGTGATTCATTAATTTTAGTGATTTATTTGAAAATACTGACCCGCTAGCGGGCGAAGCTCGCTAGTAATAATAATAATAACAATAATACACATACATTTTTATAAAGGAAGGTCTATTTGAAATTTTTGAATTACTAATTTAATATCAGCTTAAATTTAAAACTCATTTTTACATTATTGTTGCCAAACAATTTTTCTTGAAATTATATGATTATAACACATTTACAACAAATGCATAAATTTGTATTTTCTCATTTAATTTCCTATTTATACACAACTTCATAAATGTATGCACACATATTCATTGAACGGTTTGGTTACATACAGTGCCTGTTTGAAAATTTATTGATGTTTGTTAAAAAAAAATAAAAAAATAAAAAAATAAATAAGATTTAACACAATTTTTAATACACTATTTATATATATTTTTTTGAAAGTGACGGCATGTAAATTTGGTAATCCCAGCCTTGTCATATGGTCACTTACAGTTATAATGCACGTAGATACACTTCACACAGACATTTTCAGCATATGATTTATCATTTTTAATTCAAATGCAGTATTATTTAAAAACTTGCAACATTAATAACCAATTGCAAAGAGGTATTTTTACATGACACTTAATATTTTTATTGATTATGTAACTGTATGGAGTATATAACTTCATAATGACATAATTTTCTCACACATACATTTTTTTCTTCTTACACAAGTTTTACTCTTACATACTATTATTTTACATTTTATTTTATTGTCACTTTTTCACTTTTATATGTTATACAATATTTATTTTCTAGTTTTTTTTATTTTTTATTTTTTAAAATATATGAGTTGCACACAAACATAGATAGGAATTTTATATTCTCTATTACAACCAAATCATGGAATTGATATATATTTTTCGTCTTATCACAAAATACAATGTTTTCAATTATGTTTATTATTATAATTATCTATACATATTTACAATTTTAATTTTTTTTTTCTTTTTTTTTTTTTTGGAAATATTGCATGTAAATCTAGCTTATGTGCTAGCCGTGCGTTTAAAAATATTTCTTCTATTTATAAGAAATACACACACACATATATTTTTTATACACATATACTGGTGTTTATTATTTTGCATATAATAAACCTTAGTCTCTAAAATTAAAAATATATACACAACATTTTAGAATTAATACACATACGTACCATTTTAAATATACAGAGTTATACACATGGTTATTTCAAATATTGGAATTATGTTATTGAATATAAGACATTAAATTTTTCTCATTGTGAGTTTCATTACACATACATACATTTTAAATATTTCAAATATTGGAATTATCTTATTGCATACAAAGCATTGACATTTTATTTTTTTTCTCACTTGCTCATTATAGTTTGCCTACACATACAATTTGTAAACAAATATGAATGGACATGTAAAGTAATTTTTTCAAATTTCTCTCGCTATTGTGCATATATATATAGATTTTTTTTTATTACAATACATTGTATATATTTTCGTATTACATAATTTTTACTCATACATATATATATAAACAATATATATGTGTATAACACATGCTGTGTTTTTTTTAAATTGCTATAGCTTGCGTTTTGCAAAAGAGAAAATTTATGTGCTTTTTCTGATCAGACAATGCATTGCACTTGCTCAGGGCTTTATAAGAGCCCATTTGATAATTGAGCTGAATGTTTAAGGCATTATTCTCTTCCTTATTTGAGCATTATGCATATGATTGCATTTTATATATAAAAAAAATATATTGTTATAAACATTGCTCATTTATTTTTTTAAAAAAAGGAAAAACAAAGGCCTTATTCTTCATGTAGAAATTTATAATTTTGTCGACATATTTTTTATTTTATTTTACTCATTTCGGAAAGTGCACTTAAAAAAAAAAAAAAAAAAGAAAATGATAATAATAATAATAAGAAATATATGGGTACCGAGTTAAAATGTAATAATAGTAGGCAATTAACAGTTGCAATATTTTTTTGCATAGGATATTTTATTCATTCGAGTGTTGCTGATTTCTTATGTGTTACATGCAGTGTATATATCCTTCACTAATATATTTTTATTTTCAGACTAATTACATGAAATTAAACTGAAAAAGATAAGTTATAAAATTTTTGGGACAAATTCACTGGAAAATTAAGTATAATTTTGATTTATTATTTCTCTATTAAACAGGTAATACAAATTGGTATTTAAAAAGATATATATATAGATATAAAATATAAAAGTAAATATTTTTGTAGCTTCTTATAACAAACACCCCTTGTATTCGATGATATCTAAGAATACTTGGGTGTAGTTTTTTTTTTTTTTTTTTTTTTTTTTTTTTTTCTTGTGAAATGATGGATTCTTATTTTCCCAATGGCTGGCCACCAAAGGGGTGAATAGATAATTTTTATCATTTCACAAACATTATAAATTTTTGATTATTTTTATATAAGATATTATTCTTAAATTTTGTTTTGCAAAGTATATATATAGCTAAAAACCTTTCTTTTGATTTAATATATATATATAAAAAAAGATATAATTTAAGGGAAATAAAAAGTATTAGTCACACAATGCTAATATTATGGATTATTTTTCTTCCAATTCAATATTTCAAATAACTGAATTTTGATCAATGTTATAGTACTGATATGTACTAATAATAATGGAGTTTTTTTTTATGTTGTGTTAATCAAAAGAATTTTTTTTTTTCATTTAATAGATAATAATGATAATAATTTTACACACTTTAACTATTTTCATGTTGTATTTTGGGAACACTCAGTCAGTTTTTTTTTTCATTGAGTTAGGAACTTTATTGCAGGAGTATGATGTCACGGTCATACTCCTTGCAATTTTTTTTTTCAATAGCCACACCTTTTCTTCTTTTTACACAAACACATATTTTTCTCAAAATGCTTGTAACATACACATATAACAATCAAGCCTCTTTTGAGTACACACATTTTGCTCGGTATGCTATATTTGGCAGTGGCCTCACAAACCACTTCTATTTTGGCTATTTGCTGGGTTTCACACTTTGCTTCCCCTAACTTAATTGATTTGCATGAGTGGTGCTCAATTTTAAAGTACAATTTTTCTAAACTTAACTGATTTTTTTTTTTAATTAAATAAGATACTATTATAAACAACACAATTTTTTTTTTCAAAAAAAAAAAAAAAAAATCATTTTTAAGACTTATGTATCACAATTTTTTTAATACTTTAAATTGTTTCAATGGTATATTTAATATATATTGTTTGACGCGAAAATAGAAATTATTTGATTTAAACAAAATATACAATAAAAGATTTTTATATTGAAATGCTATTCTATGATACTAATTAATTTTTTTCAGAGAGATTTGTATTACAATTATATCAGCTGTACCAAGATCAAGACATTGTTTTAAATTTTTATTTGATAAAAAAATGTAATATACACTCTTGATGTGCTCACAATATGTAACATATAATGTCCAATTTTTGTCGGTTTCAGACGTGCTTTATACACATGATATGGTTGTTTTGTATGTTTTTGGATTGTTGTTTTGTATTGTGGTGGAGAGAGCTATATTTTTTTCATGGCAACCGGGAGAGATATGTGAGGGAGTTCCTCACATATCCTTTTATTTCATCAAATTTATTTTATTATAATTAAATATCTATTTATTCACAATTAAATTTATTAACTTTTAATATTTATCTTTAAATATGTCAAACTTATTTTAAATTTGATAAATTCTGTATTGGAAATTAAAATACATAACATTTTCTAGTTTTAAGAACAAATTCAGTATTAAATCCATTGATCTCTTTTTAGCATAATGCAATATATATGTAGGGATCTAAACAAAATTTAATTTTATTCTCCCTGAAAGTAATTAATTTTTATTTCTTTTTCACTGTCTTTCTCAATAAATATATTTATATTTATATCTGTAAATGTTCTATTAGAAAATTTCCGTTATGTCTTTTTATTGTTTTGTTTTATTTTTTTACTCAAATAATGTATTTAATTGCAGCTAGAAATAAACTAATAACCCATAATTTAGACTTCGTGTCGCAAGAATTTCGCAATATTTCGTTGATTACTTGCACCTGTTCTTCCAACGGTCTTGTTGGCGAAAGAGATATATGCCAAGGTAGGGTTGCCATCTTTATAACCGTCTTTTCATTTTTAAAATTTCCATTAAAATAACATTAACACAAAGGAAAATATGTTGGCGCCCTTGGCTTTAAAAATGTGGTGATGCTATCACAATATGGCAGTTAACAACTGGGCTGTCGTTTTTGGATTCCACACACTTCGTTAAGACTTCGACTCTAATCACCGGCCCTGAACATGTAATTAGCTTAGCTCTCTCTCCCACTAATTTTATAACGGTTTCCATCAAAATTGCGAACCTAGTTATTGTATATATTAAATTGCCTTTAATTCATAATAATAATATTATTTATTGTTTTTGAAAATATACTTCAATAAATGTTCAATAGTTTAAAATAATTTAGTATCTGTTTTCTTTGACGCAGTGTACGTTTATTATCTCGGCAAAATATCTTTAAAAGTGAATATGTTTGAATTGGATCCTCCACTACTGTACAGAAATCTTCTGTACATATATCATCATTTTTCTTTAGTATTATGTAAACAAGACAGTTTTATTTGTTTGAATGATTGTTTAAAATTATTACAAATAAAAAAGATAAGCCAATTTTCCTACTGTGCCTTTTTTTTTTTTTTTTCCCTTACGAGGGAAGTATGAATGAGTAAAATTCCGATTTGAACCAAACCAAGCTTAAATTAAAGAGCATGGTAAAAAACATAGATTCAGCTTGAGTGCGGAAGGTCGTGAGATCGAACCCAGACGAGTGCTCGCACTTTATATATATATATATATATAAATGAAATAAAACAAAATATTAAAATAAATGAATAATTTAAGAGAAAATAATTATGAAATTTAATTATGAAATTAGAAATAAATATACTCTATACAAAGATATTATTAAGGAATATAGGGTAAAATTATCTCTTTATGGGAAAAAAATAAATAAAAATATGTTTAAATTTACGAATTTAGTGTCAAGTTAATAATGGCTATGATTAGAAATAAAAAAAATTATCAAAGCATAAGCACTTTTCACAATGAGCGCAACGTATAAACGAAAATTTATCACAATTACTTTCATTGCAATCTTGTTCCACGGTGAAGCACACATCGCGAACATTTCGGAAAATATTGGGTTTTTCTTCAAGGTAAACAGCTTTGTAAAATGCATACATAACAAGATTTTTAAATTTTGAAGATGTAAACTGGTTATAAATTAGAGAAACCATTTTGAGAAAATTTGCCTTGTGCTTAATTTAATTGGGAGTTCCTCCAAGCACACAAAATTTGACAGTTGTTTAATAAAATATTTAAAATAAAAGTTGAATGTGACGTCGAGTGATTGAGCAATAGCTATAGTACGCTCAGGAATTTTCATGCGCAAAATTTCTTTTTTTTTTTTTTATCATTGAAATACTTTCCCAAACTGAAGACTTCCAATGAGGCTCCCAAGAATCAAAATATTTTTGCTCTGAAAATTAAATTCGAAAATTATCCATGCAAGTTTCGGTCAACAAAACAATAACAACTATATAAGTAAAAGTTCTTTCTTTTTGCACATGAAAAATAATTCAATTACAAGCAGACGATCAACGTTTTAGTAGCGTTGGCAAAAAAAAAAAAAAAAATAAAAAATTTATATAAAGCAAAAAAAAAAAGTAATATTTTCCTTTGCATTATTCATTTATTTAATTTAGAAAGAAAATTTAAGAGCATTTTTTCGCTTGAAATAAAATGTTTTAATAATTTAATAGAAATCTTTATTTTTATGTACGAATAATAACAAAATTCAAAGCAGACGATCATTATTTGCTACTAGCGGCTTTGACGTAAAATATTGATTAAAAAAATTAACTAAAACTTTAGGAAAGAAAAAAAGGAGTGATAAAACTTATTTTCTCTTAAACTCGTCATTTATATAAATTATAAGGAAAAATTAAAAATATTTTTTTTTTTCAGTTGAAATAAAATATATTAATTTAATTAAATATTTAAATATATTTGTAATTAAATTTAATAATTATCTTCCTTAAAAATTTCCTTTATTTTATTAAAAAAGTATATATATATAATATATCTGTATATATATTTGGGAAAGAAAAAAAAAATTGTAAGAGCTCCGCCGAGGCTCGAACGCAGGAACTACGGAACACGAATCCAAGACCTTGCCACAACACCACGCTTCCACCATCAGATATTTTCTTATCTCGATTTTCATAAAAAGCACCTAAAAGTTTTAGGGCCATTTCTTGCCCACTGGGGAGTTGTTGCAGCAAATTTGCACGCTAACCTACATTTTCGATCATGCTCTTTAATTTAAGCTTGGTTTGGTTTAAATCTGAATTTTACTCATTCATACTTCTCTTGTTAGTGTATAAAATTTTTATGTGCATGTGTGTGTTTCATGTCTAATTTAAATTTTCAAATATTAATTACAATATTTTTTTAACTTCTAATTGTAGGTCTCTGATAATTCTTCTCTCTTGGAAAGAATTTCCCAGCTAGAAGAAGAAAATAAGAAACTGAAACAGTTGATAGAAAATCAGAATCGAAGTTTGTCATTTCTTTCAGAAAAACAAATTAGAATGGCAGCAAAAGAAAAAAGCTCTATTACACAATGGTCTAATGAAAGCATTATAAAAGGCCTAAAATTAAGGTTTGCTCTTGGCAAGTTTGGCTATTCGTTTTTGTTATCCACTGGATATCCAGCTCCTTCTTATAGCACCCTAAACAGGCGTATTCAGGGAATATCTGTAAATTTTGGAGTAATACAGGATGTTCTTGAGTTACTAAAAACTAAAGTTTCATGTATGGATAGTAAAGATAAACTGTGTGCACTTTTTATGGATGAAATAGAGATTTCATCCAATCAAGATTTTGACGTGTCCAATAAATCTTTTGTGGGAAATATAACCCTAGGACACAGGAATGAAGCAGGAAATCATTATTTTGTTATATTACTTCGTGGATTAAAATCACCGTGGAAACAAATTAAAGCCCATGAAATAACTGGACCATCATGCACAGGGGAAGAAATGAAAGAAATGCTTAAAAAAAACATCCAAGCTATTAGAGAAGTCGGCCTTCGAGTTACAGCATCCGTGTCAGATATGGGCTCTAATAATAAAGCTTTATGGAGGTCGTTAGGGATTTGTGTATCCAGAGATACCAGGAAAACTGCTTACACAATTGATGACAATCAAGATCAGATTTATTCGATGGCAGATGTTCCACATCTGGTAAAAAACATGCGGGGTGCGTTTTTGTCTAAAGTAATATTACTGCCAGAAGATATATGCAAAAAAGAAAGTCTTCCAACGAGACAAGTAGCTTCTGCATATATTAAACGATTATGGCATGTAGAGTTATATGAAGAGAAAAGTCTCCGATCATTGCATCATTTACACCGGAAGCATTTATATCCATCCCATTTTAATTCGATGAATGTTGCCACAGCAGTTCAATTATTTTCAATTAAAACAGCTGCAGCTTTAGAAAAAGCTGTGCGTCTCCGGCAACTTCCCAAAGACGCCCTCACAACAGCCTGGTTTGTCCGTCTTGTGTGTGAATGGTTCCAGCTAATGACAGCAAGACATGTGAAAAAGGGCATCACATTAAATAACAAAGATCGCAAATTTGATTTCCTGCAGAATTATATATATATGTCATTCAAAATTTAGAATTTGAAAAAGGATGGAAACCCTTACAGACTGGGATGATTATGTCATCTCTCAGTGTTATGAATATAGCCAAAGATATGTTTCTTGAAGGCTGTACTTTTTTTTTTTACCAGGAAGGCTAAGCCAGGATGCCTTAGAGAATGTTTTTTCACAAATACGGCGAAAAGCAGGAAATAAACCTACAGCTCTTCAATGCAAAATGGCATTAAAGTTGATTTGTATTTCTCAATTCATTTCTGATTTGAACAATACAAATTATTTTACTGATGCTGATAATCTTTTGCTAGATTTCTCAAAAGAAAGTCTTTTGTCCACTTCAAATTCAGTTGGAAAGGAAAATCTTCCACCTAATGAGGCAGTGACAACATCTGCAGCACAAAACAATGATTCAATTAGAAATGAAAACCTTCCAGCCGATAAGGCTGTGATAACATCTGCAGTAGAAGAGAATGAAATTTTTTATATAGCCAGTGCAACTGTAAATGCAATGCTGAAAAAAAAATTATGTGCAGTTTGTGCTGAAGCTATTCTTACGGCAGAAGATTCAAATGACCCATATGTGCCAAATTATCGAATGCTTCTGAATGATTACTGTGATATGGGTGGACTAAAAAGAGCATCTTCTGGAGTTTACAGAATCTGCAGGGAGACGGAAAGAAAGCTACAGATATTTAAAAAGAAATTATTAGAAACGGAGATTCCAATTGATGATGAATTTATTCAGAGCATCAATGAGAAATGCTATTCTGTCATTTTGCCGACATGCTGCAATTTAAAAAACAAAATCATTGAATATTATTTAATTACAAGATGCAAAGAAATTAAAAATCATATAATAAATAAAAAAGCAGATAAAATCGCATATGGATCAGCCTCTGCATCCAGAAAAAAAAATTAATTGATTTTATTTCTGAACCCGAATTATGCTTTTTGAGTATCTAAATATTTTTCAGAATAGTTATTCAAGCATCATTTTACATTGTGCATGACTTTTTCTCATACTGTGGCAATACTAAGTAAAAATCTTCAATCTTCAATCATCATATATCATAGTAGATTGTTAACTGTTAGCATAATCATTTTTGCAATTAGAACTTTAATCTCAGTGTATATATATATATATTCTTCAAAAAATTGTTCAAGCATTCCATATTGCAGAATTTCCTCTTATATTTATTTATTCAAGCATCATATACTGTAGAAAATATTGTCTTCATATAGAAATTTAATATTTATACTATTGCACTCCACAAGCTCTATTTTATTTTTGTATTATTGTCATTACTATGTGAATAATATTACTGCCTATATTTATTCTTTGGCTATATTCATTATACAATCACCATTTCTTCATTCATGAAGTTTATTACAATGTTTATATATTTATCAAAATTGTTATTGCATCTTATATAACACAAGATCTTATTTTCTTTCTGTAAACAACTCCTGCATACAAAACGCTACTTTTATACAGATACATAATTTTCAAATAAATGTTCTAAAAACTTGGAACTGCACAGCTGTATATTTTGTTCAATTTCCTGTATATTACAAGATTATCGTCTCACCTGTCTATTTCTGCAAAAAAAAAAAAAAAAAAAAACATTGTCTGTAAATGTTCAAGCACCCTGTATTAACAAGATATAACTTTTCCCGATGTGTATACACGTTAATGTATATATCTTGTTCAGTTTCTTTTATTTTGCGAGATGACCATCTCTTTAAATAATTACTTCTGTGTACATAAAAACTTCTCTAGATACAAGAGTAAGCATTTTGCTTACAAGACTGTGTGATATTTTCTTCTGTAATCGTAACTTTTTCAGTTTACAGATATTTATTGCAATACGTATATGGTAATTACATGATTTGTTTAGCTTCTTCTATTTTGCAAGATTATATTCTTTTGACATAACTACATCTGCATGAAGAAAATTTCATAAATCAAGGTTTCAAGCATCCTGCATAACACAAAATTTTCTTCTTGTCATAACGATTTCTATATACACAGATTTTTTACTATATGCATGGAGTAACTGCATATTTTGTTTAATTTCCTGTATATTGCAAGACTATTACTGCCTCACCTGATATTTATGCATAAAAAACTTTGTCTGTAAGGGTTCTAGCATCCTATATTATACAAGATATTCTTCTCGTCATAACTTTCTGTAAACGGAGACTTTCCCCGATGTATATACATGTTAATCTATATATTTTGCTCAGTTTTTGTTCTATTTTGCTAGATTATCATCTCTTGAAATACAGCGGCGTAGCATAGGTTTCTGCCGCCCGGGGCAGATGCCAGCTGCCCCCTTTCTACACCCAGAGAAAATACGACTATTATAATTATAAAATTTTCCAAAAAGCAGATAAAGTGTTAAATTAGATTGGTTGATTGATTAACGTCGCACTAGACTGAACATTGGGCTATTGGTGACGGTCCGGAGACATAGCATCACGGTTTTGATTCTCTACGGAGGGATGGCGCTCGCATATTAATTAGCTCGACGACCTACGCAGGAAGTCCAGCACTTGACGGTGCAGCTTAGTTTAACAAGGACCAGACGCCGTCTCACCCTCGGCCTCATTCGTACACCAGTACAGAGGCAACCCCCCTCCAAAGCACTAACCGCGATCAGTGCTGCTTTGCTTTCGGTAAATATATATATATATATATTTTTTTTTCAGTCATTGGTCGAAACTCGACCACTTTTTTTCAAAGTAAAGTAATTGCCTTCTCATAAACAGAATTAAATTGCAACACAGCAGTGCATTTGTCGGCCAATATGCACCCAAATTAATATAGAATAGTTTTACATAATGTCCATATCATATACCATGTTTGGTACGTTTATACACTACAGAAGTTGAGATGTAGCCTTAAATTAAATAGAATGAATCACAAAATAGCACATCACCTTTGGGTGATATATTCCAACAGTTAATCAGCACCAATTTCAACCAAAGTCTAACCAATTTTTAATCGTGTTTAAATTCCGCCTATTGATTCGCGAGTCACGTTTGGGAGTGCTTAAAACGTGCACATTCATCGAAAACCGGAAACAAACAAGATTCACAAATCCAATACTTTCTTCTATACCATTTTAGATGCCAGCGCCAGCTACCGATTAAGATGAAAAAAAAAGTAAGGAATAAATTTTCTCATAAAATTCAGTGCAGTTTTCATCAACAGATGCTGAGATATAGCAAGGAGAAACCGCATTAAAATATTAACAATAAAAATAATTTTTGATAATATGTACTCACACATTCAGTTTGGTACATTTATATAGGATAGAAGTTGAGATATAACTTTCCCGTAATCGGAAAATATTACTGAATAGCAGCGCCACCTATCGTCTGATATGCATCCAAAATGAATCAGCATAGTTTTACTTAATAACCATCTCTTAGAGCAATTTCATACATTTATACACTATAGAAGCTTATTGTCGTCCCTAAAATGACATTAAATTGCAATTTAACAGCACCACTTGTTGGCCAATATGCACTCAAACTGACTCAGCAGATATTTATTTAATATATACCTATAAGTTTGGTACACTGTAGATGCTGAGTCTTTTCTGAAATGAGAGGAAATCACAACGTGGAAGCGCTCTCTGTTGGATGATATAGCCCAAAAGCTAATCAGAACCAATTCAAACCAAGGTCCAACCAAATATCAAGTTCGGTTAAATTAAATCCATTGGTTCATGAAGTACAGTGTTCGAACTCAAAAAGACAGACATTTTCTAAAAATGGTCAAATTGAGTTCCGGTAATCTCAAAACGTGTAACTTCATTGAAAACCAGAAATCTATTTTTTTTTTTTTTTTTTTAATCTTATACTTTCTTCTTATATAGGCAGAAGATAGAATAATAATAATACCTTTTTTTTTTTTAATAAGTAGTCGATTTCAGTTAATTCAAATGCAAGGAAATCTCAAAACGTGTAAATTCAGCAAAAACCGGAAATAGAATTTTTTTCCTTATCTTCTACTTTTTTCTTATATATGCAGAATCTAGTAATAAATCCACTTTTATAAAAATAAGTAGTCAATTTGAGTTAACTGAAATGTAAGGAAATCTCAAAATGTGTAAACTCATCGAAAACCGGAAATCATTTTTTTTTTTCTAATCTTATACTTTCTTCTTATATAGGCAAAAAATAGAATAATAACTCCTTTTTTTTTTTTTTTTTTTTTTTAAGTAGTCAATTTCAGTTAATTGAAATACAAGAAAATCTCAAAACGTGTAAATTCAACGAATACCGGAAATTGAATTTTTTCCGTATCTCCTACTTTTTTCTTATATATGCAGAATCCAGTAATAAATCCACTTTTATAAAAAATAAGTAGTCAATTTCAGTTAACTGAAATGCAAGGAAATCTCAAAACGTGTAAATTCGTCGAAAACCGGAAATCAAAATTTTTTCTGAATCTTATATTCCTTCTTATATATGCAGTAATAAATCCATTTTTATAGAAGATATAGTAATAAATCCATTTTTTAAATAATAAGTAGTCAATTTGTCTATGTGTATAAGAAAAGATTTTTTTTTTAAATTTCTTTAAATTTCTGAAGAATTATCATCTGTTTAACAATAATGCATCTGTCTGGCAAATCAACGTCTTTTAATTGAACACGCCCATCTTCTATGCTTTGAGGTCAACTGTGTTGCCATTAGCGAGACATCATGGCGCGATTTTACCCCTGCCAACAGAAAAGATCGCCAAGGTGGTTCCGAAACAATGTATGTTCTGTAAATACGCAACCAGGAAGACGAAGATGCATTAAAAATTAATATATTTATAGATAGATATATTAAAATATATATTGCTTTCTATGATTGCATCACGTGTATATGGTGTGGGGTGGATGGGGAATGTAGATAGGAGAACTGCTTATTGATTATATTCCTCCCTAAATAATACCAAGAAAAAAGAGAGGAAAGATGTCTTCAATATATTAATTGTACAGCCATCGATGTTTCTTTACAATTTTTTGTCTCAGTGAAGTGTTTCATTCCCCCCCCTCCCACACACACACACAATACGCTTTTTTTGTTTTCTAGTTAACACAAGAGCAAGCGGGAAAATTTGGCAAATTTTGGAGGAAAAAAAAAGAAGAGAGAAAAAGAAAACAGATTAAAAATTTTGTAAATTAAAAATTTGAGCGGATAAAAACTCGACTGATATTAAAATTTGCCGCCCCCAGCGAAGTGCCGCCCGGGGCAGGCGCCCCCTTTGCCCCCCCCTACGCTACGCCACTGTTGAAATAATTACTTCTGCATACAAGTGTAAGCATTTTGCTATTAAGCTATTTTTACTATATGCATGGAATAACTGCATATTTTGTTTAATTTCCTGTATATTGCAAGACTATTATTGCCTCACCTGATATTTATGCATAAAAAACTTTGTCTGTAAGGGTTCTAGCATCCTGTATTATACAAGATATTCTTCTCGTCATAACTTTCTCTAAACGGAGACTTTCCCCGATGTATATACATGTTAATCTATATATTTTGCTCAGTCTCTTCTATTTTGCTAGATTGTCATATCTTGAAATAATTACTTCTGCATACAAGTGTAAGCATTTTGCTATTAAAATATTTTTACTATATGCATGGAATAACTGCATATTTTTTTTAATTTCCTGTATATTGCAAGACTTATTTCCTCACCTGATATTTATGCATAAAAAACTTTGTCTGTAAGGGTTCTAGCATCCTGTATTATACAAGATATTCTTCTCGTCATAACTTTCTGTAAACGGAGACTTTCCCCGATGTATATACATGTTAATCTATATATTTTGCTCAGTTTCTTCTATTTTGCTAGATTATCATCTCTTGAAATAATTACTTCTGCATACAAGAAATTTCTGTAAATACAAGTGTAAGCATTTTGCTTACAAGACTGTGTGATATTTTCTTCTGTAATCGTAACTTTTTCAGTTTACAGATATTTATTGCAATACGTATATGGTAATTACATGATTTGTTTAGCTTCTTCTATTTTGCAAGATTGTATTCTTTTGACATAACTACATCTGCATGAAGAAAATTTCATAAATCAAGGTTTCAAGCATCCTGCATAACACAAAATTTTCTTCTTGTCATAACGATTTCTATATACACAGATTTTTTACTATATGCATGGAGTAACTGCATATTTTGTTTAATTTCCTGTATATTGCAAGACTATTATTGCCTCACCTGATATTTATGCATAAAAACCTTCTAGCATCCTGTATTATACAAGATATTCTTCTCGTTATAACTTTCTGTAAACGGAGACTTCCCCGATGTATATACATGTTAATCTATATATATAATAAATATAAATACCTTAAAGTTTTACTTCGTATATGGCAGAAGAGCTCTTTTCGGAAAGGGGGCCCCCTCCTTCATCGGTGCCGTCTGCACACCGTGGCTGGGGGTCTTGTGTTTGATGGTCTTCTCTTTTAAGTAGCTGACGCCATATCTCTCCTATCTCAGCCGACTCGTGGTCATTGATTGCGTCATTATTTTGATGCTCTCACGGATATATGCGTAGGTTGGGTTATTGTAATTAGCTATTTTCGCGACGTTTTCAAAGTCAATTTCCATATTGTTTTCAAAATAATTTCGGGCAAGCGCGGTTGTATTACGGTTAAATTTAATGTCATTTTTATGTTCTTTTATTCTGGTTTTAATCTTCCTTTTAGTAACGCCCATATATTTAAATTCTTTGTTTTCCTGGTTTTTCATGGGAATTTTGTAGATACCTGCCGTTTTGGTGGGGGGTGGGGGGAGAGCTTATCTGCCATATACGAAGTAAAGTTTTAAGGTATTTATATTTATTATATGTTTATTAACTTCGTTAAAATTTTAAAATTATAATGTTTAATCTATATATTTTGCTCAGTTTCTTCTATTTTGCTAGATTATCGTCTCTTGAAATAATTACTTCTGCATACAAGAAATTTCTGTAAATACAAGTGTAAGCATTTTGCTTACAAGACTGTGAGATATTTTCTTCTGTAATCGTAACTTTTTCAACTTACAGATATTTATTGCAATACGTATATGGTAATTACATGATTTGTTTAGCTTCTTCTATTTTGCAAGATTATATTCTTTTGACATAACTACATCTGCATGAAGAAAATTTCATAAATCAAGGTTTCAAGCATCCTGCATAACACAAAATTTTCTTCTTGTCATAACGATTTCTATATACACAGATTTTTTACTATATGCATGGAGTAATTGCATATTTTGTTTAATTTCCTGTATATTGCAAGACTATTATTGCCTCACCTGATATTTATGCATAAAAACCTTCTAGCATCCTGTATTATACAAGATATTCTTCTCGTTATAACTTTCTGTAAACGGAGACTTCCCCGATGTATATACATGTTAATCTATATATATAATAAATATAAATACCTTAAAATTTTACTTCGTATATGGCAGAAGAGCTCTTTTCGGAAAGGGGGCCCCCTCCTTCATCGGTGCCGTCTGCACACCGTGGCTGGGGGTCTTGTGTTTGATGGTCTTCTCTTTTCAGTAGCTGACGCCATATCTCTCCTATCTCAGCCGACTCGTGGTCATTGATTGCGTCATTATTTTGATGCTCTCACGGATATATACGTAGGTTGGGTTATTGTAATTAGCTATTTTCGCGACGTTTTCAAAGTCAATTTCCATATTGTTTTCAAAATAATTTCGGGCAAGCGCGGTTGTATTACGGTTAAATTTAATGTCATTTTTATGTTCTTTTATTCTGGTTTTAATCTTCCTTTTAGTAACGCCCATATATTTAAATTCTTTGTTTTCCTGGTTTTTAATGGGAATTTTGTAGATACCTGCCGTTTTGGTGGGGGGTGGGGGGAGAGCTTATCTGTCATATACGAAGTAAAGTTTTAAGGTATTTATATTTATTATATGTTTATTAACTTCGTTAAAATTTTAAAATTATAATGTTTAATCTATATATTGTGCTCAGTTTCTTCTATTTTGCTAGATTATCGTCTCTTGAAATAATTACTTCTGCATACAAGAAATTTCTGTAAATACAAGTGTAAGCATTTTGCTTACAAGACTGTGAGATATTTTCTTCTGTAATCGTAACTTTTTTAACTTACAGATATTTATTGCAATACGTATATGGTAATTACATGATTTGTTTAGCTTCTTTTATTTTGCAAAATTATATTCTTTTGACATAACTACATCTGCATGAAGAAAATTTCATAAATCAAGGTTTCAAGCATCCTGCATAACACAAAATTTTCTTCTTGTCATAACGATTTCTATATACACAGATTTTTTACTATATGCATGGAATAACTGCATATTTTGTTTAATTTCCTGTATATTGCACGACTATTATTGCCTCACCTGATATTTATGCATAAAAAACTTTGTCTGTAAAGGTTCTAGCATCCTGTATTATACAAGATATTCTTCTCGTCATAACATTCTGTAAACGGAAACTTTCCCCGATGTATATATATGTTAATCTATATATTTTGCTCAGTTTCTTCTATTTTGCTAGATTATCATCTCTTGAAATAATTACTTCTGCATACAAGAAATTTCTGTAAATACAAGTGTAACCATTTTGCTTACAAGACTGTGCAATTTTGAACAATTTCATGTATACTGCAGGATTATTATTGCCTCACCTGACATTTATGCATAAAAAAAATTGCCGGTAAGGGTTCAAGAATCCTGTATTACACAAGATATTCTTCTCGTCATAACTTTCCGTATACGGAGACTTTCCCTGATGTATATACATGTTATAATTTGTTCAGTTTCTATAATTTGTTCAGAGTCTACCTGCTGACTGGCTTGAAAACAAAAATCAATTTCTTGATTTTGTAATAAAATTAAAAACCAAAAAAAATTTTAAAACTTCCCAGTTAATCAACATGGACGAAGTTCCGCTAACTTTTGATTGCCCCCAAGTAGAACTGTGACTTCAACTGGAGAGAAGAGTGTTTCTATTTCCCCCACAGGTCACGAAAAAACTTCTTTTACTTGTGTTTTATCGTGTACCGCGAGTGGTGAAAAATTGAGGCTGATGTTTATATTTAATAGGAAAACGTTACCCAAGAAAAATTTCCCATAGGATGTTGTTATACGATGTAACGAAAAAGGATGGATTAATGAAAGTCTAATGATAGACTGGTTTAGTGAAATTTGGAGAAAAAGAAAAGGTGCTTTTTTCCAGCCAAGTGGCATGTTGATTATGGATTCAATGCCGGCGCTTTTAACAGAACCGGTAAAGGGGGCTGCAAGGAAAAGTGTAGCATCTCTTGCTATCATACCAGGCGGGTTGACGAAAAAATTGCAGCCCTTAGATTTGTCTCCAAATCATTGTTTTAAAAGTCATATGAGACAGCAGTGGGAGACATGGATGGCAAGTGGAATGCATGGATACACAAAATGCAGCAATCTCAAGAGAGTGTCTTACGCAGAAGTGGCGAAGTGGGTATCAGCAGCTTGGAATGCTGTCAAGCCAAGCACTATTATTTCCGGATTTTCAGAATCTGGAATCATACCTTCGAGTCAGGATGCAGATGCTGATACTAATCTTGATTTATCAGACAGTGAAGAGAATGGTATTGAACTGAATGATGAACTTTGTCAACTGTTTCAGTCAGACACCGAACCCAGCGATTTCGAAGGTTATTAATTCTGCTGATTCATATAAAGTGGATGTGACTCACTAATAAAAAGCGTGCCAAGTGGATGCTACCCACTTAAAAAAAAGCGTGCATAGTGGCACCGACCACTTTAAAAAACGTGGAGCGCCACGAGGAGAAGGGTCCGCGTCCGACGCTCTGGATGGTTACATTAGGTAACCAACAGATGTCTCCTCAAATCCTTGAGAATAAATAAAATAAAATTATATTAGTAAACTAACCCTTTAAAATATTTAATAAATTTAAAGTTCCTTAATAAAATTGTGTCTTTTATAACTGTCGATGCTTAGGTGTTTACCTAACATTTAACGCGGAGCATATGATAAATATAAATTTTTTGATTGAATACTGCAAGAGCGGCGCTTCCAGCAATTTTTTTTTTTTTTTTTTGACTGAATAATTCAATTAATTACTCCCGAAATTACGGTACTTTTTTATAAAGAGCATAAAGATTAAGATCTTGACTTGACAAATATTTACTTAAAAAACATTATTCGGTACACATTTTTTACATATGAATTATTATTAGTGATTTAATAATTTTTGTTGCCGCCTATGGCATGAGATTGCATGAAAATTAAACTTCGAAAGTGTGATCCTGATAAAATAGACAAGATAAGGTTAGTGTATTGAACTATATGGTGGATAGCTCACTAGGTGAGGCATTTCATTGGAACTTTGCATTGAAAATAGTATGGCATTGCATGAAAACTAAACTTCGATACTGATCCCAATAAAATAAATTAACAAATTAGGATAAGATAAATATATCGGTCAATAGGGTGGGTAGCTCAGTAGGTGGACATTTCAATAGATCTTTCATTGAAAACAGTACGGGATTGCATGAAAACTAAACTTCGAAACTCTGATCCCAATAAAATAAATTAACAAATTAGGATAAGGTAAATATATCGAACTATATGGTGGATAGCTCACTAGGTGAGGCATTTCATTGGAACTTTGCATTGAAAATAGTATGGGATTGCATGAAAACTAAACAACTCTGATACCAATAAAATAAATTAACGTATTAGGATAAGGTAAATGTATTGGACTACATGGTGGGTAACTCATTAGGTGGGGCATTTCAACGAATCTTTATACTTAAAATAGTATGAAATTGTATGAAAACTAAACTTCGAAACTCTGATCCCAATAAAATAAATTAACAAATTAGGATAAGGTAAATGTATCGAACTATATGGTGGGTAGCTCACTAGGTGAGGCATTTCATTGGAACTTTGCATTGAAAATAGTATGGGATTGCATGAAAACTAAGCAACTCTGATACATATAAAATAAATTAACGTATAAGGATAAGATAAATATATCGGTCAATATGGTGGGTAGCTCATTAGGTGGGGCATTTCAATAGATCTTTGCATTGAAAACAGTACAGGATTGCTTAAAAACTAAACTTCGAAACTCTGATCCCAATAAAATAAATTAACAAATTAGGATAAGGTAAATGTATCGAACTATATGGTGGGTAGTTCACTAGGGGAGGCATTTCATTGGAACTTTGCATTGAAAATAGTATGGGATTGCATGAAAACTAAACAACTCTGATACCAATAAAATAAATTAACGTATTAGGATAAGGTAAATGTATTGGACTACATGGTGGGTAACACATTAGGTGGGGCATTTCAGCGAATCTTTATATTTAAAATAGTATGAAATTGTATGAAAACTAAACTTCGAAACTCTGATCCCAATAAAATAAATTAACAAACTAGGATAAGGCAAATGTATCTGAATATATGGTAGGTAGCTTATTAGATGGGGCATTTCCGTCACCGTGTTGAGAGATCGATCGAATTGACTTCTCTTAACATAAGTATTGTATGTCCTATATTTTATGAGGACATATATATGATGGGGAACTAAGCAGAGTCCGGCTATGCTAATGTTTCTTATTTTTCAAAAGCATTAATAATCTATTGAAATTTTAATGTTTTTTCTTGAATAATAAAAAAAAGTGATGTGATTATGTAATATTTTAATGAGGATCCTAAAAGTGAGTAATTCTAAGCATACTTATTGTTCAAAAATTATCTTTAAACTATTTAAATTGTATTAATGGGGATGTTTTTGTTCGTCTTTAATTGTATTATGAAAGATATTATTATTTATTATTTCCTTTTTTTTTTTCTACTACCCATTATTTCTTTTAAAAAGTATCGCAAATTTTGTAGAACATAAGAAGAATAAGAAATGTAATTTTCCATTACTCACCGATTAACAATCGTATATTTCTTTAACTTCATTAGAAAAAGCACTCTAATACAGTAATGTTGCACTTTACCTTCTTAAAGTGATCCCGAAATTCGATCGCCAAACATTTTTTAACCAGTCAAATAATTGCACCGTAACAACGATAATGACGCCAAGCTGGTAACCTATATTAGTTTTGGTTTTCCTAAAGCGTAAAAATGGCCGCCAATGCGTCAGCCTGTATTATAGGAGCTCTAATGAAACCTAAGGCCACTCTATATACGGGCCGACCGATCCGCCATTTTGGTTTTCGAAATAGGGTTGCTGTTGGCGCAAACGGGAAGTCATTGGCGCAGGCGCTATCAGTGAATGCTTTGAACTTAACAAACTTACACGATAACTTTTTGTTTACATTTTTTCCGTGATCGTAAAGTTTCTCCAGCAATAATAAATCTTTTAAAATGCTTCAATCAAAAGAAATAAGGTAATTTAGATTGATTACAATTAAATTGTTTGTGCAATAATGCAATCTTCATTCAAACAGTTAAGAAGAAAAAATTCAAATCTGAGAACATAGCATGCAAAAATAACTATTTAATTTAATTCTTACCAAAAACAGTCATTTGTGTCCAAAAATATCTTTAAAAGTATTGTAAATATCTTTTAGTTTAAGAAAATTTATACAACTGTGTACAAAAATATATATTTGGATTAAAATGCGAATTTTACATCTCAGTTCACAAGTGTAAACAAAACATCTATGCAATGCCGCAATGGGCAGGCAATCTTTCGCCAACAGGCTAAATCGCCAAATATTTTACGAGATTTCGTGTGATATTTAAATATTTAAAATATTCATAAAACATAACTAAACACTAAATATAACAGAAAAATCAACAAGCGTACTAACTTTCTTACAAATTTAGCCCAGTACCCTTTCTTTTTGTGCAGGATTTTACACGAATTTGTGTTGTTTTATCACATGAATGATGACATACAAACTATTAAATAATAACGTAATTTGTCATATATTACACACAAAACTGTTCAGAATTTTAACTATCTATTATTCCGTTGAAAAAAAAAGCAACTTGGTAAAAATTAAATGAGAGTAAGATTGCTTACCTTTAATGTAAATATCCACAACATAAAGTATCCGCCATGTTTGTTGAGTTCTGAAAACCAAAATGGCGGATCGGTCGGCCTGTATATAGAGGGGCCCTAATGAAACCCATTGCTATTTGCATGACGTCAAAATAGCAATGCCCTTGCAAAATATCATTCATTCGGAACGCTTGCAAGCAGTGACGTGAGTTTTCAAAACGCCCATCGAGTAAATGATTGCGATGAATGATAAACCAATAGGAAACAGGGAAAACATACATCGAATAATAAACGAATGAATATTCAATCGGTTTCAATGTCAACATACTTTTTGTTTATTTTCATTTTCATTACGCTACACTACCTCGGATTATTTCATTATAAGAAGTCACAATAAAATAATGTTATTCTAAAAGATACCATTGTTACTGTGAATTGTAGTACGAATCCTTCAAGATAAAAGTTACTGTAACATAGATTTAAAAGCTGTCAAATAAAAATCAATACAACAACGTTTGTTAACACAACATGGATATCTACACGTAAATATATGTACGGATCAAAGTCCGTGTGTAATATGTTAACAAATAAAAACAAGCCGATAAAAATGAAAAAGTTTGAAATGCTGGGATGATAAAATAAAAAAGGTTTGAAGAGAAAAGGTGGAAATTTTCTAAATGAAGTTTCATCTGTATTATTAAATTGCACTTGAAATTTCATCTAATTTATTGTCAGGTGCACTTAGAAATCTACAGATTTTTTTTTTTTTTTTTTTTTTTTTTTTTTCGGATTCCAAAACAATTTTTTATTTTTAAAGGGGTTAATCACAAAATGATATAAGAATTTGGGGGGGGGGGGGAAAGATCTATTCAAGAAATGATACCAGTAAGAGCTAATTTTACCATCCATGAAGTACGTTTAATTGTAATTAATATTTTCTTTATAACATTCAGTTTGAATTTTCTATTGTACAGAATGAAAAACGTTAAAAAATTTCTTCTAAGCAACTTTTAAGAATCAAATAAACATCGAGATTTTACAAAATTGAATAAGCAATAATGTGCAAGTGACTGGTATTTAAAAAAAGAGTTCAATTGTATTGTATTTTTTCTAATGTATTTTCCTATAGTAGTACTTATCATTATAGATACTCAAACAAAATGGTTAGAGAGGTAAGAATATACTAATTAAAATTATTAAGAGAATTATCAATATATACACCTATGTTCCTCTCCTAATTCCCAAATTGCATGAAATTCTGACCACAACATCTCCTATCACCCACATATGTACACTTTGCTCACAGTAAACATAACAACAACAAAAAAAACTTCACTGGATGCTGCTGTTTTAGTGTGCATGAATCTCAACTCAATTATGCAGCAATCACTATCGTGCACATATGCACAAACATGTATTAAAAAAAAAAGTCAGATGCTGTTACCTTGCTGTGCACGAATCTCAAAATGCAAAAAACTTATTTCATTAGCAAATAGTTTCATATTTATATGTATGCTTTGGGGTATATGAAAACAAAAGTAAAAACATCATTGGGTGTTGCGACTTCGCTGTGCATGAATCTCAAAATGCACAAAGTTTGATTCCGCAGCAATAACTATCACTGCATATTCAGTAAGAGCTAATGATACACTTTGCTCACAACAAACAAAAATAAATAAAACTAGTTATGTTATGGCCACCACATGATTTTCTTCTATATTTTTCTATACAAATTCACTCAGTAAAAATAATTTATTAAAATAATTAAAAAATATTATGTTCCATGATAATGCAGACGATTTCCATATTAGAGAAGAAGCATAACACTAAATATCCAAAAACAGTCAATTTTGTTCTCAATATTACACTTAAACAAAAAATAAAAATAAAATAAAATTGTTAAGAATGAAAAGAAAAAAAAAAAAAAAAATGGATAACTTTATTTTTAATTATTGCAGATCAGTGGTTCAACCATTCATTTTAAAGGTATTGGCGAGCTCTTTTGAAAGATACCCATTTCCTCCCGTCGAGGAGGACTTCTCCCCCCCTCCCCCCCAGGTGGCTCCTACATACACATTTTTTTTTTTTTTTTTTTTTCATAATGATTATTAAAAAATAATTCTCTTTATGCACATTTTTCAAACTTTTGTCCTATACCACCAAGTTAAAAATTTAGAAAAAGCAGGATGGTAACGGAAGCTTTTGGGCAATTTTTACATAAAGTTGATAGGCTCTAATTTATGTCAATATGTAACTACATACTAATATGTATGAAATTCTGTGCAGTAGTACCTGAGATACAGTTGCCACAAAATTTTGTCACACACGCACCGACAGACATTTTTTAAAAATGGTCAAATTGTGTTCTCAAAACGTGTAAATCCATCAAAAACCCGACGTCGAAAATTTTCACGAATTCAATACTTCCTTCTATTGAATATAGAAGAAAGTAATAAATACATTTTTAAAAAGTCTCTGATGGATACCGCTGCCTTAGTGTGCGTGAATCTCAACTCAGTTCCGCAACAACCACTATCACGCATATATGCAGAAATATGTATGTTTATTAAAAAGAAAAAAAAAAAAATCCATCGGAAGCTCTTACCTCGCTGTGAACGGATCTCAAAATACAAAAAACTTATTTCGCTAGCAAATACTATCATGCACATATGTATGCTTTGTGTACATAAAAACAAAAATAAAAACATCATTAGGTACTGCAACTTCACTGTGCATCAATCTCAAAATGCACAAAGCATGATTCCGCTGATATCACTATCGTGCACGTTTGTACCCTTTATGCACAATAAAATCCCCCTTCCCCCCAAAAAATTACTACACTAAAGCTCTACCAAGTAACTGTTGCTAAAGAACGAAACAGAGATACCTTATGCATTTATATGGAAGGGCATTTAATAAAAAGTCCCATTGTACTACATTAAATTCTTTTTTGTACAGAAATTTATATCTATTATTACTCAGGAAACAAAAATAGACTTCATGTTTTTATAATTATTTTTTGTCACATTTTAAGGATGGTCATTGAACTTATGTAAGTAGAATAATTTTTTCCTTTTTCATACGAGAGAGAAAAAAAATATTTTAAGTGAAATAGTTTTGTTATTTATTGCAAATAGAAATTTTTTAAGCAATTAAGGGGCTCTGTTTATCAATGCCTGTAGAGGATCTACCCTATTTATCGCAACTCTGCCTTTCACTATTCAAAATATTAAGAGTGTGTAACACAAGATAGCAGTAGAACATTAGTATAGAAATCCCCTTACTTTATTTCAAGTTGAGACCACACAGTTGGAGATAACTCTGGATTTTAAAATTTGTTGTATTGACTCACTGTCTATAATATTGAATCGAATTTAAAAAAGAGTGAGTTTCTAAATAATTGCTTAAAACACAAGTAAATAGACATCACATATTCTATTTTAGATATCACACCCTGACAAATCAAAAAATGGCAATTTTGAATTTATGTAATTGAAAATGTGTATGAAGTGTCTTAACGTATACAAAAAGCTTATCTCTATTTCGAAAATTATCCGCATGAGAGATAGATATGTCAGTTTTAATATAATACAAGTCAATGCTTTATTGTTATCCTGGTGCTGATTTTTTTCAAATACTGCATTTTTTATTTACT
Source organism: Salticus scenicus (assembly GCA_963930645.1). Classification (NCBI taxonomy): domain Eukaryota; kingdom Metazoa; phylum Arthropoda; class Arachnida; order Araneae; family Salticidae; genus Salticus; species Salticus scenicus. Next base: position 249,680,095 of record OZ005660.1, read on the forward strand.
TTCCTTATCGGGGTGTGATATATTTGATCAAGACAACTTAAATAGAGCAGTACAAAATTATAACTAGGATAAAATTACAGCTTACTTTTTGATATTCACTATGAAACAAACTGCATGGTCTTTACACAAAGTAAACAAAAAGAAATTTTTTTTCTAGAATAAAATTTAAAATCATATACTTATGTATGACCTAAAATTAACAATAAAAATATGAAAAAAAAATTAAAATTAATAATCTATTTTACTTAAAAAATTAAAAAATAAAAACTTTATATATATTTTATTTGGCATTTATAATTTTTAAAAAGTTCATTATAGTATTATATAGCATTAGTATGTTAAATCATCTTTATATACACCTATCTTTTATTTGTATGCTTAAACATACTAATTTCTGAAAATACTATACCCTCTAACACTGAACTTTGATTTTCAGAGAAAGATTTATGTATTTCAATAAACAGCTTTGAAAAAAGTGTGATTTTTGTCTATTAGAGATGAAATAATTGTTTATTTCAACCTTGGTTAGCAGAAAAACCGTATTTCAGCAATTGTGATTAAAATATAAATGTTTTGATCAGCAATAAAACATTTCTGTATCTTAGCAACAGGTCGCTAGCATGTTACATTTTATTTGACACAAAAAAGTGCAAGTTCCATTAACTGAATATAAAAAAAATTACATTTTACAGAGTCCATGAAGGAAAAATTTAAACAAAAACAGACAAATTCATATTTAAATTGTCAAATTAATTCATATTTCAAAATATTCAGTTGATTCCTTAGTAGACAGTAGAACTACTAAATATGCGAGTAAAGAAAAACCCTATAACTTGAAAAGTAAAGTACTTACTAGAGCCCCTAAATAAAATAATAGGCCGGCGCATCACCGCCATTTTTTTGCCTCCAAAGAGGACAGCATTCCCGCTTGGCGTCTTTATCGCTTCCCTAATGATTTTAAGAAATCTTGATCTGAAGCTAATCCGGTCAAAATAAGAGCAATAAGCAACAATAATATTCCTAAAAACACATTTTTTTCACAGTACATTCTCAGGATGTCATTTTATTCTGAGAATATCCCATGGATGTACTGTAAGATATGTTCTTAGGGCAGTTTCTGTTACAAAATGTCGCCAAAACTCAAATACAGAGTAATAGAAGGTCTGTGAACACTTTATATTCACTTCTTGAATGATTATAGCAGTTTATCGCTAAAAAAACTTCCATATCATAGTTTACTTAGCTAAAATTATGAAATATAATAAAACAGATTACTCTAAAGTAACGTAAGACGATAAAAAAAAAATGTTTTTCGTTTGTTTATCAGGGGAACGCGCTGGGTACATGTGGCAACCCCAAGGCAAAAAAATGTCGGATGCGCCAGCTCGTATATATAGGAGCCTTAGTACTTACAAAAATAAATATGATAATCCTTAAAGTTTTTTTCAAATCCTTTTCTTCTTAAGCACTAGCCCTCATTCAGCTTGAGATTTTTTTGAAAACTATCCGGCTATATAGTGAATGATTTTCTTCAGTCGTTTTCCCACAATTCTTGAAAAAATATTTTGGGGTAAAGCAAACATATTATATGAATCCGAAAAAGAATCTAATTTGTTACGTTAAAACATCAAAACTAACATAACAAATCGGTTCTCATTCAGGCAAATCCCATTTTATAAATTAGAAATTCACTTCATTCTTCATGTGGTCAGGCTTTCAATACAGATAAAATCTAAAATAAAATAAAATAAAATACCTAATGAGCAAATTGAAGTAGAAAATACTGATATTATTTACAGCTATAAATCAATGTTCTATATATTTATTAATATCATTTTTTTTTTTTTTTTTTTAAGTAAATAGTGATTAAGAAAATAATTATATTACAGCCAGTTTTATGAATGCAAATTTTAGCAGCACTTTAAACAATTTATATATCAGTTAAAAAGGGAAAAATAACTGAGGATGAAATATTTTAAGAAGTATCGAATCTAATACACAGTATATTAAATCTGCTTAACATGTTTGTTATTAAAACAAAATATTTAGAATTTAATCAAATTTCGATTTTTTTTTAAACTTTGTTTTTTTTTATATGCACTTATTAGCATTTTTATTAGTACGGAAAATACTAGTATTTAACAATTGCTATATTTTCAATATATGTATGTGCACACATTTAATAAAGCAGCATTAACTCTTCCCTTTTCTTTTCTTTGCAATTTTACTCTTCCACTCTCTCCTTATAATAATTAAAAGGATATTTTCTAACCATGTACAAACTAATAAGATTAACAAATTAATAAATGTTTAAATGCAAATTGAACAAACAGTACAAATAACAGACATATTTGGCATTTAATGCAACGTTTATTCTTCAGCATAAGATAAAGAAATCATACATTAAAGAAATCATAAATAATTGAAGTTTATTGTGTTAGCTGTTTTACGAATTAAATAGAATAAAATAAATAAATATATATGATATTGGTTATAAACATTTCCGTGGTGATTCAAGTATAAAAATTCTTCATAAACAGATACACCGATATTATACATATAGAAAAACGAAAACAATAAAATACATTATAGCTTTACGGGCAAGCTATAGGTAAACAATATTAAAAGAAAGTTAATTACTTCTAATTAAAGATCATTACATAAAACTTTCTAAACAGATACTTCACTTAGAGTCGAAAAAGAATATCTAAATTCTGATAACTACTAGAACGAACTGTAGTAATATATATAATAAACATACATAATATTTTTTCCGTTTTCAACTCATACACCTTACAAAAATGAATGAATGAAAAAAAAAAAGAAAGAAAAACTTACTTTCGATAGTGTGTACTTTTCATTTATGTATATTTTTTCTTTCCAATAGATGATTATAATACTTTTAAAGATCCTCGAAATTATAATTTTTGATGATTTCGAAGTAACATACGAGGGTTGCTATTTATATTTCTGGCCTAATAATGAAAAAACAAATATGTAGGATCGAAATTGGTTTTATTGTTTTTCAAAATATTCTCCATGATGATCAATACACTTTTGCATGCGTTTGAACCAATTTTCAAAGCACTTTTTCCAGTCCGATTGAGGTAACTCCAAAACATGCGTTTTGAATGCATCAACCGCTTCTTCGGGGGTCGAAAATCGTTGTCCACGTAATTTATTTTTGATGTGTGGGAATAAGAAGAAGTCATTGGGTGCCAAATCAGGGCTGTACGGCGGATGACCCATCAGTTCGATCTTTCGCTCAGTCAGAAATGCATTTGTTTGAGTCGATGTGTGAGAGCTCGCATTGTCATGATGAAGAATGATTCGCCTGTTCTTCTGCTTTTTTCGAATTTCTCCGATGACTTCTGGCAAACAAATGGTCGTGTACCATTCAGAATTGACCGTCCTGCGTTGCTCTAACGCCACTGTTGCCACATGACCGTTAATGCCGAAGAAACAGGCAATCATTTGTTTCGATGTGCTTCTTCCTCGAACAACTTTTGTTGGTTTTGCCTCGCCTTGGAAGACCCATACAGTTGATTGCTGTTTTGTTTCCGGCTCATATGCATAGATCCATGATTCGTCACCTGTGTAGGTGTTATACACAGCCTTTGATGTACCTTGAACGTATTTTTCCAACATTTCCTTGCACCAATCGACACGAGCCTTTTTTTGAGCGTTTGTCAGATTATGCGGGATCCAACGCGAACAAATTTTTTTTTACGCTCAAATGTTCATGCAATATTTTATTGATGCTAGTCATACTAATGTCCAAAGACGCCTCAATCTCACGGTATGTCACATGACGATCTTTCTTTATCAGTTCACGCACAGCATCGATCTTTTCTGGCACAACAACGGATTTTGGACGACCTGCACGGGATTCGTCCTGGATCGAACATCGACCACGATTAAATTCGTTATACCAATTTTTTACAGTGCTGTAGGATGGCGCTTTATCGCTGTATAAAGAATTAAGTTCATCGAAGCACTCTTGTCTTGACAATCCACGTCGAAAGTTATGAAAAATAATCGCACGAAAATTTTCACGATTCAATTCCATTTTTTGAAAGAGAAGAACTTTTCAATTTACTGTCAACAACACAAATAAAGCTATAATGGTAAATAGTCTGCTGAATTTACGTTTAAAAATATCAAACTTTCGATTAAAATCGTCTGCGGTCGCCTAGCAACACTTACTGTTGCCAAGGCCAGAAATATAAATAGCAACCCTCGTATTAATTAAAAACATGTGCATCGACGGCCATCTTAAGCCTTAACCTTTAGAAAACGGGGAAGGATAGCCTAGAAATTGCTCTGCATACGGGAAAACTCAAGCAACTTTTACCCCCTTTACTAATGGTCATCGCGGCAGGTGTTGATCATTAGCACACACTCAACTCATTTTTAAGTCGCGGTAGGCCAGAAGAGGGATTTTAATTTCCCTGTGCAGGAAGATAAGAAGAGTTCACATGTCAGGGAAAACATTTCTTGTTTATAAATAATGTTTCTCTTATACTTGATGGAGATAAATATATACTTGTACAGATTTAATGGCATTAAAATAAGTGATAACGTTTTTCAGGAATCAAATTATCTTTTTCGAAAATAATTGGAAATTTTTGTCATTAGCAAAGCAATTAAAAGCTCACTTTTTAAAAAGCGAAGTGACAGGAATAATCTCATAATTATAAATAAATTTAGTGCTTTTTACCCGATCCAGATAAAGTAGAAATATTTGTTAATGCTTCTGAATAAATAAATAAATAAATAAAAATATGAAAAATTAAAGAATTTAAAAGTTATTAAAAACGCATGCTTTCTTTTAATAAGCAGGATTCAGATTTTATACAAAATAAGTATAAATATTATTTATGAGATTATTATTATGATTTTTTAAATATTATTTATGAGAGTGGTCAGAATCTGTTGTATATCAACATTCTACTGTGAAAATTTAATTAAATTATTTTGAAAAAAAAATTTTCCGAATGGTAGAATAGGGCGAAATTTCACATAAACATGCATTATGACGATTCTATTTCTCGTAAATAACTCGGGTTGGTTTAAAATTATTATTTATGAAAGTGAAATGACCATTAACTATTATTATATCTTTAAAATTTAGTAAGTTATTTGAAATTCAGTATTTTCATATTATTGCAGATATCTTTTCATATTATTGCAGATAATACCTTACAAAATTTTGATTATTCAGATTATTGCAGCGGAGATAGCATGCATTGTATGAAAGTAAAAATACGATACTGACACCTATATAATTACCTATCAAAGTTAAGAAAAATCATCAATGCACCAAAACGGTAACCTAGTGGGTGGGGCATTTGAGTCAGCGTATGGTGGCTGATCATCCTAATCCTTACATTTATGAGTATTGTATGAAATATAGCAAACATTTATAAATGCAAAAACATGAAATAAATTGGGGGGAAAATCACCTATCAGATTAGTCTTTTCATCCACCCTCTATACGATATGAAGATGAATACGGATTTTTTGGTTTTTCTGTCTTAAATCTCTTTTAATTCGTGGCAATGATAGTAATTTTGTATTACGTCTTATACCACTGTCTCAGAAACAATTTATTATCTTGATGCTATTTTTGCTTCTGGTAAAGATATAGCAGTTACATTATTTTTCCTTATCAGGAAAGAGTTTTTTTTTTTTTTTTTTTGAGACAACCTAGTTGCGCTCCTCTCACTAATTACCTTCAAAACCTATTCGGCTTTGCGAAACTTTGTGACTTTTTTTATTCTATAGTTAAAATTGTATCTACCCTTATTAAATTTTCAATAACTTTTGCTTTATAATAAAGCTTCAATTCCATACGTAATTTTTTATGTATAACTCGATTTGCCTGTCTTAACCCATGGTATGCTCTGCTCCTTCTTGTTGTTTCCTTGAATTTTGATACTGTTTGACTTAATTTTCAGTTCTTACATCAAATATACGCATATTGAGAAGAAACTTTTAACTTTCGATGTGAATAACAGTATAATTAATTAAATATACGTGAGCAATTAAACATGAATTTGAAAATGCACTCAAATTACTCTTAAACAGTTATTTATCAGATGGTTATATATATATATATATATATATATAATAAAAAAAAATCTAGTTACTAAATAAGAGTAGAAATAATGCTTTTAAATGATTTTTTTTTCTTTCTTGTTATGTATATATGTGTGTGTATTTAGATGTATGCTCATTAAAGAACATAACTCCTTTAAATTATGTTTCTTGTAAAAATAACATATTGCAATATTACCATTTAACATTTAATAGGGTTTTTTTATTGTAACTTTTTCGTTTTCAAGAGAAGTATTAGTAAAACTCCTTTAAATTATGTTTCTTGTAAAAATAACATATTGCAATATTACCATTTAACATTTAATAGGGTTTTTTATTGTAACTTTTTCGTTTTCAAGAGAAGTATTAGTAAATTAATTCTTTACTTCTCTGCCAATAATATTTCAGATGAATCTAAAAGTAATTCTTTAATGGTCCTTATTTTAAGTTCTTACAAAATACTTCACAAAATTATCAATTATTGAAAATACTTTAACATAAAATAACTATTAAAAAATTCGGATGATAAATGCTGTGATATGATACGAATAAAATTTATTATCTTAATCCATTACCTCATGGTATTGCATTCACGCAACACCAGAAGTAATTGCGTTTAACAGTAAACTAAAAAAGATATTTTATAGAAAGTATTGTTTTTAAATAAGCAGGGGTGGAACACAGGCACAGAATTCATACCACTATCAATGTAAAAAAAATTCTACTTCTTAAATTGACGATATTTTAATTAGAGAAATTTCTTAAACAAATACCGGTATGAATTCTGCTCCCGTGTTCCATCCCTGAAAAAGGAAAGAATAGATGTTTATTTAATTACAAAAAATTTTGATCACAAAAATAATTTTCCGTAAAAAAAAAAAAAAAAAAAAAAAAAAATTTCAAACTTGAAGCACTAATCAATCCAAAACTTTCGAAAATCATCACATTTGAATAAGTTTACATAACTTGTAACAAAATGTTTCACAATAAGCCAATTACTTTTGAAGTCATCTGTAGTGTTTGCTGTTTTATTCTACCGCAGGGAAATTTCCGTAAAGATTTATTTGTCTTCATTACATACTCTTATTTCACTGAAGTTGTGCAAATACAACACCCTGTATTTAGTAAGATAAGACTAATTTTAATAATTTTATTTTAAATTATTGTTATATATGATCAAAATAATGAGTATTGCTGTTTGCATTTAGGAAAAAAAAAAAAAAAAAAAAAAAACATTATTTCTAGTTTGGCGGTTAATGGTTTAATAAAACACAATACTTTAGCTTGATCTTTGTATTAAAATGTTTAATATTATAAGTGTAATTAATTTTTTGACAGATTTCTTTCATGTATAATGGAATGGAAATAAAGTTATTTTTAATTGCTAAATCTTATATTTTATATAAAAAAAAAAAGAGAGAGAGAGAGAGAGAGAAAAGAAAAAAGAAAGAAAGAAAATAAAGAAAGAATAAAAGAAAGACTTTTTTTTGTAATTTCTTGTTATATTATACATATATATAATAAAATTTCGTAATGTTCATAAATATACGCACATATTTCTGCACTTTGCAAATTTTATTTATGTTCTCACACAGAATTAACTTTTTATTATTATTATTATTTTTTTTTTTTTTTAAACAAAAGAGTCATTATTTAACATTAAGCATTATTTTTTTTTCCCAATGGCCAAGATATTCGGCTTTCGCAACTGATACATGGAAGGAGTCGTGTGTAATACAGGGGGCATTTTTCAGTCCAGCCGCTCGGAGTTTTCCATGGTTTTCTCCATAACCAACACACTATACCACACAGTTCAATGTATTCAATGTAAAATATTATTTCTATAGTGTATTGAAAATAAATTCAAATTGATTGCTTTAAGTTAAGAAACAGTATAAAATACTAAAGCAAAATTTTTCATCAAGTTTATTTTATATTTATTATTATTATTATTATTATTATTATTATTATTATTTGGGGGGAGGAGGGATCTAACAAGTTGTATCAGCTTAAAAAAAGTAGTTTTTTTTTCCTCTTTATTTTAAAGTATTTTATGAGTAATAATAATTAAAAATAAATAAATAAATAAATAAAAAGATTAAAAATGAGTAATAATAATAAAAAAATAATAATGTGATGCTGCTCTGCAGATCCACTATTTATTATTTTTCTATTGGTCTTGTTGAGTGTAAAAGAAAATTTTTCTAACTGACCAAATTTGTCTAGAGGAATTTAATTAAATATATAAAATATGTAAGATTTATAAATTTAATGGGAAAAGCGCGTTCCTTACACTATCTTTTTTATCTACTTTATTTTGAACATAATTTGAATATCTTTTGTCAATTTATCTCTAATAAAAAATTAAAATAATTTCAATCATTTTGGAAAACCCTCTGTATATATATCATATAGACATATACAGACTAAGTGAAAGATGTGTTGAAATTGGTAAAATTAAATGCACGATTTACTAAAAATGAATTTAAAGTCTGTTTTCTTTTCTTTTCTTTTCTTTTTTTTTTCTTTTTTCTTTTTAAGACTTCATAATATAAATTCTTTATTATATTTTATCATTATTGTTACAGAAATTTTAATACCTTTTTAACGCTTTATTAAACTTATTTTTTAAAAATATAGTAAAATTCATATTTTACGCATATTTATTACTTTGGCTTGCTTTCATGTATGCGTGGATATATTATTAAAATAGGAACCTGCCCTCAACAGATTTTAGTAGTTTTATTCTTTCTTTCTTTTTATTCATTTATTTATTTATTTTTATTTATTTATTTTCATTTATTTATTTATTTTTTCCCAGTAAAATGCATTGATTACTCAATACATTTCATGGAAATCGTTTTGTAAATTTTCTAATTTCCCAATAAAATGCCTCGGAATATGTTTCATAATTTATGATCATGAATTAATTTCTTGTTTATTATTATTATTATTATTATTATTATATGGACTTATACTTTTAATAGTAAGCGTGGAATATTATTGAAATATGTGTACTTATTTCAATTTATTCCGTATCCCGTATTTTCCACGGGTTGCAACTATAACAATATTATATTTTTCTCCACTTTTATAGCAAATGGTTTATTGAAATGAATAAAACATTTATTTTTTTGATTGAAAGTAATTGTTTTTCTAGGCTAATATTGGTGTGTGATTCTTTTTTTTTTTTTTTGTGTAGTAAGCTTTTTAGAGTACCGAAACAAAAATCTGATAGTAATTTTATTAATGTTATTTAATATTATATGAAAAAAAAAAAAAAAAAAAAAAAGAAAAAAGAAACAAACATTTTATTATTACAACATACTGAATGCGATCTTGGCCCCTTTTCCCAATCATTCTATGGTATAGAATAATACATACAAGAAAAGAAAATTTGAAATTAAAATATTTTTCTAACATCTAAACAAAATGTATTGCTAACGAGATAAAGACGCAGGATGATATTAAATGTCCTCCGAAGAGATAATTTTTTCCCCTATTTTCCTCTCATTAAATACTATCATCCCTACACAGTTCCCTTCTCCAGCAATTAATAAGCCACCCACGGAGAAAATCAATTACTGCACCCCATACTTGAGGGGTGAAAATGCCTGGGACAGCGATTAGACCGACCCCGGTTTCTTCAGCACCTTTTTTCGCGGGATCACGGTCTTCCCGCCCGTAAGCAAAAGGTTAAGCGATTGTTATCTGTTTGGAAGAGGTTTCCATCACTTGCAAATAGGCTAATATTGGTGTGTGATTCTTTTTTTTTTTTTTTTTTTGTGTAGTAAGCTTTTTAGAGTACCGAAACAAAAATCTGATAGTAATTTTATTAATGTTATTTAATATTATATGAAAAAAAAAAAAAAAAAAAAAAAAAAAGAAACAAACATTTTATTATTACAACATACTGAATGCGATCTTGGCCCCTTTTCCCAATCATTCTATGGTATAGAATAATACATACAAGAAAAGAAAATTTGAAATTAAAATATTTTTCTAACATCTAAACAAAATGTATTGCTAACGAGATAAAGACGCAGGATGATATTAAATGTCCTCCGAAGAGATAATTTTTTCCCCTATTTTCCTCTCATTAAATACTATCATCCCTACACAGTTCCCTTCTCCAGCAATTAATAAGCCACCCACGGAGAAAATCAATTACTGCACCCCATACTTGAGGGGTGAAAATGCCTGGGACAGCGATTAGACCGACCCCGGTTTCTTCAGCACCTTTTTTCGCGGGATCACGGTCTTCCCGCCCGTAAGCAAAAGGTTAAGCGATTGTTATCTGTTTGGAAGAGGTTTCCATCACTTGCAAATAGGCTAATATTGGTGTGTGATTCTTTTTTTTTTTTTTTTTGTGTAGTAAGCTTTTTAGAGTACCGAAACAAAAATCTGATAGTAATTTTATTAATGTTATTTAATATTATATGAAAAAAAAAAAAAAAAAGAAAAGAAACAAACATTTTATTATTACAACATACTGAATGCGATCTTGGCCCCTTTTCCCAATCATTCTATGGTATAGAATAATACATACAAGAAAAGAAAATTTGAAATTAAAATATTTTTCTAACATCTAAACAAAATGTATTGCTAACGAGATAAAGACGCAGGATGATATTAAATGTCCTCCGAAGAGATAGTTTTTTCCCCTATTTTCCTCTCATTAAATACTATCATCCCTACACAGTTCCCTTCTCCAGCAATTAATAAGCCACCCACGGAGAAAATCAATTACTGCACCCCATACTTGAGGGGTGAAAATGCCTGGGACAGCGATTAGACCGACCCCGGTTTCTTCAGCACCTTTTTTCGCGGGATCACGGTCTTCCCGCCCGTAAGCAAAAGGTTAAGCGATTGTTATCTGTTTGGAAGAGGTTTCCATCACTTGCAAATAGGCTAATATTGGTGTGTGATTCTTTTTTTTTTTTTTTTTGTGTAGTAAGCTTTTTAGAGTACCGAAACAAAAATCTGATAGTAATTTTATTAATGTTATTTAATATTATATGAAAAAAAAAAAAAAAAAAGAAACAAACATTTTATTATTACAACATACTGAATGCGATCTTGGCCCCTTTTCCCAATCATTCTATGGTATAGAATAATACATACAAGAAAAGAAAATTTGAAATTAAAATATTTTTCTAACATCTAAACAAAATGTATTGCTAACGAGATAAAGACGCAGGATGATATTAAATGTCCTCCGAAGAGATAATTTTTTCCCCTATTTTCCTCTCATTAAATACTATCATCCCTACACAGTTCCCTTCTCCAGCAATTAATAAGCCACCCACGGAGAAAATCAATTACTGCACCCCATACTTGAGGGGTGAAAATGCCTGGGACAGCGATTAGACCGACCCCGGTTTCTTCAGCACCTTTTTTCGCGGGATCACGGTCTTCCCGCCCGTAAGCAAAAGGTTAAGCGATTGTTATCTGTTTGGAAGAGGTTTCCATCACTTGCAAATAGGCCGTGGTTAGAGAACCGGCAGCCGGGTAAGTATTATTGACCCGGCAGTCTTCTGCGCTTGCGCATTAGAATCTGCGCATCCGGGTATGGCATACTTGATCTGTAGCTGAAGTGTCGGGTGAAACAGAGAGAAAGTATTATTTGAATGAATCTTATTCCTAACAGGTAAATACATAAAAGTAAACAATAAATAGTGTCAGTCAAGTATATAAGTTTGATGTGTATTTTAACAATTAACAAACAAGCAAACGAATAAATAGCGCCGGTAGCGGTTTTCTAATCAGTCAATATTGTGATCAATCCAGCTGGTGCTGCCCTCTTTCGAAATGATTTGAAACCACAGGTTTTCTAAACATCTTTGGAGAAAAAACGCAAATTTGAAAAATGAAATTTCTTATACTATGCTGATTAAATTAAAATTTAGATTAATTTTCTTTAAATAGTTTAGTTTTTAACAATCATAACATAATGTATAATAGAAACTATTTTGGCGAAACCATGCAAAGTTGAAAATTAAATTTTTTTTACTATACTGATTGAATTATTATTATTATTAATATTAATATTAATATATCTAGTTTTTAAAAATTCAAATATAATATATTAGAATAATCACTGAAGAGATCATGCAATGTTGTACTATATTGATTATTATTATATAGATTTTTATTTTTTATTTATTTATTTATTTATTTATTTTTTAATATATCTAGTTTTTAAAAATCAAAACTTAATAAAATAAAATTATACAATAATCTTTCGAGAAATCATGTAAAGTTTAAAAATTAAATTTATTGTACTGTATTGATTAAATTAAAGTTTTAAAAAATACATTTTGTTTCTCAAAAATCCAAATATAATAATAAGTTCGTATAATATATGAAAAATCTATGCAAAGTTCAAAAATTATTTATTTATTTATTTACTATACTGTTTAATATAAATTTTTAAAAATATATTTACTCGTTAAAAACCAAAATATAATAATATATTAAAAAATTCTTTCAAGAAATCATGCAAAGATTAAAAAATAATTTTTTTGTACCCTACTGATTTAACTAAAATTTTTTAAAATATATTTAGTTCTTAATAATCTAAATATAATGTATTAGAAAAATCTTTGGAGAAATTTCGCAAAGTTTAAAAATTAAACTTCTTGAACTATCTTTATTACATTGAAGATTTAAAAAATATATTTAGTTTTTGAAAATCCAAATATAACAATGAATTAGAATGATCTTTGGAAAAACCACGAAAAATTGAAAAAATATTATTATTATTATTATTATTATTATTATTTTTTTTTTTTTTTTTTTTGCACTATACTGATTAAATTAAATATTTTAAAATTAGATTCAATAAAAATAAATAAATAAATAAATAAACAAGAATATAATAATTTTAGAGTAATTTTTCGAGAAATCAAGCAAAGCTCAAAAATTAAATTTCTTTTACTATATTGATTAATTTAAAAAATATATATATTTAGTTTTTAAAATCCAAATATAATAATACGCTAGTAATTTGATGGTTTTTATATAATGTAAAATCCCACACCCCCATTTTATACACGCATATTTCAATCATATGCATTAACAATTTTCTTACATTTTTATTTTTAATTTGCATTGTGAAGTAATATAAGATCTCAGAAATATCTGTAGCATTTGAGAGATTTATTTAGCTTAATTATATTAACTTATTTAACGTAAGACAGCATAGCAGATAAAGCAAGGAATATAAGAGAAAATAAAACTGAATTATGAAACAAATATTTAACGAGATAAATCAAAAGAGAGTTAAAATATGAAACGTGGTCAGTACAAATGAATGCGAATTAAAGCAGCAATATGAATTATCAAAAGCACGTATTGATAAGAGTCGTTCACTTTACCGGCAGATGAATAATAAATCCCCCGGCAATCATACTGCGCAAGCGTCAGAACTGCCGGGAATATAATAGACACCCGGCTGCCGGTTCTCTAACCACTGTGTTGCAAATATTATCCACTTTGCAGACAAGTTTGAAGCCGCTTTGCAATTGAAACGTTCCGTTTGAATTGAAATACTCATTGCAATTGGCTTTGCAACCGGAAGATTTCCGTTTGAATGTAACTGTAACTTGTAATAATTGACAAAAGTTATAAAAGTATTCATTATTTCAAAATTCCCAGTTTTGGGGAAATTTCAAATTTCCCAATTTTGTCTTAAATTCCCAGAGAAAAAAATCGGTTTTTATCCGGGAAAAAATCGGGTGTTTTGAAAGCCTTGCATCTCTAGCAAGTGAACCATGATTCTTTCCATTCAACTTCCCGGGTAAAATGCGCGGCGTCCTTTTCGGGGAGCACAGCTGAACACACCCATTACTTTTTATATTCATGCTCATAAAATTTCATAATATATATATATATATATTTAACATTTTAATTTATCTCATAGATATAAGGACAATTTCAAGATATTAAGTGAGTTTGTTTGAAGTAAACAGTGAAAAAAAACCTCTTAACTAGAAGTAAAAATATTATTTTTAACATTTGTTTTATGCATATATCTGTGTTGAAAATAATGTTTAGAAACATTTCATAATGTCACTAGTGGTAAAAATAAATATTTTATCGATCCGCGATTGTAATGAAATGCTCGCCCTCTGGTGGGCTAAGGTGAAATTATCATACCACTGATAGCTTTCACGCTGAAACAATGATAGAACAACAAGAAAGCACAATAATAAATACACGTGGCAATTATTACACGTGGCAATATTTATTAACAACTGCAGTTGAGAAAGCGCCATCTATCGATCATTACAAACGCGGATAGGAAAAATTATGTATACTTTTATTAAATTATAAGCATATTCATATAAAATTAATAAATATTACATTTATAGAATTAATAAATATATATATAATTATAATAAATATTACATTTATGAATTCAATTAAATATTGTTCTTAAGAACAAAAGTGTTAATATTTAATAAAAAATAAAATAAAAGTAATATTGCGCATTTGTAAACAGTAGAATAATTGTATTTCTAAATTTAATAATTAAAAAAAAACACTTTGTGTGTTTATTTATTTTCACCTGTAAGAATCGATTTTTGTATGTTTTAGTATAACTGTTACATTAACTCATCTACTAATAAATAATAGCTTGTTCTTGTGGAATGTTTATGGATTATAATTTGAAATTTTTCATTTAATTTAATTGCATAAAGGTGTTACAACAAGTTAATTAGCTTAGTTACTGGTCTAAATGGATTTACGTAGTACGATATAGCACTGTCACTGATTTAAGTACCAAAAATCAGAGCATTTAACATGTTCTTCATGAACATCAATAACAAATATAAACAAAATGATGATTGTAAATCTATACAGCAAACAAAAGATGAGGAATAATGATATAAAATGGATTAAAAATGATGATGTATAAAAAATAACACAGATTAAATACGATTGATCAAGAATAAGAGTAGAAAATATGTTATTACAGCAATCGCTCTAGATAAACAAGACTTCGTCTGCTATTTGTTTTTCCTCTATCATGTGACCTCTGACGTCAGGTAGGAAGAGCCCATTAAATATTTTTCAGAAATTCTCTTTGAATCGTTACAAAATGCATTCATGATATGTGTTGTGTAAATAGAATTTAGATTTCTTTATTTGTAAAATATGCAATAAGGAATTTTATTGTAATTTAATATGACATTTCTAAGTTCATAATAATGGAATAATTTTCATTTAATATGCAAGAAAAAAATATTTTTATGATGAATCTAAATATTAACCTGTTCCGGTTGAGATTTTCCTAAAACTCATTTAAATTAGCACAAGCTAATCCATACTTTCATAAAGACTTTTAGTTCTGCTTCATAAAAAAAAAAATCTTACAAATCTAATTTAGGTACGCATCAAGTTTTTGAAATGGATATAAAGCCTTTCATTTGTGAAATATGCAACAAACAATTTTCACAAACATCTGCTCTGGATAAACACTATCTTAGCCATACTGGTAAAAAGCCTTTCATTTGTGAAATATGCAATAAAGGATTTTCTTGGAAATCTCATTTCAATAGACACCAACTTAGCCATAGTGGTGAGAAACCTTTCAGCTGTGAAATATGCAATAAAGAATTTTCTCATATATTTCATCGGAACGCGCATCAAATTTGTCATTCTGGTGAGAAGCCTTTCAGATGTGAAATATGCAATAAAGAATTTTTTTATAAATCTGATTTAAAAAGACATGAATTTACTCATACTGGTGAGAAGCCTTTCAGTTGTGAAATGTGCAATAAACTATTTTTACAAAAATCTGATCTCAATAAACACTATCTTAGTCATACTGGTGAGAAGCCTTTCAGTTGCGAAATATGCAGTAAAAGATTTTCTCAAAAATCTGATCTCAATAAACACTATCTTAGTCATACTGGTGAGAAGCCTTTCTGCTGTGAAATATGCAATAAAACATTTTCTCAAAAATCTGATCTCAATAGACACAAACGCAGTCATACTGGTGAGAAGCCTTTCAGTTGTGAGATATGCAGTAAAAGATTTTCTCAAAAATCTGATCTCAATAGACACAAACGCAGTCATACTGGTGAGAAGCCTTTCAGTTGTGAGATATGCAATAAAGAATTTTTTCATAAATCTGATTTAAATAGACATGAATTTATTCATACTGGTGAGAAGCATTTCAGTTGTGAAATGTGCAATAAACTATTTTTACAAAAATCTGATCTCAATAGACACTATCTTAGTCATACTGGTGAGAAACCTTTCAGTTGCGAAATGTGCAGTAAAAAATTTTCTCAAAAATCTGTTCTCAATAGACACAAACGCATTCATACTGGTGAGAAGCCTTTCTGGTGTGAAATATGTAATAAAACATTTCTTCAGAAATCTAAACTGAATGCGCACAAACTTGGCCATACTGGTGAGAAGCCTTTCAGTTGTGAAATATGCAATAAGCAGTTTTCAGAAAAATCTTCTCTGAATAAGCACTATCTTAGTCATACTGGGGAGAAGCCCTTCAGTTGTGAAATATGTAATAAAACATTTTCTCAGAAATCTAATTTGAATGCGCACAAACTTTGTCATACTGGGGAAAAACCTTTTAGTTGTGAATTATGCAGTAAAGAATTTTTTTGTAAATCTCACCTGAATAGACACCGACTTAGTCATACTGGTAAGAAGCCTTTCAGTTCTGAAATATGCAATTAAGAATTTTCTGAAAAATCTGTCTTGTTGGAGAACATTAACCTAGTTATATTGTTTAGAAGCATTTCAGTTGTAAATCGTGCACTTATCGGTTCAAAAACTTACTTCAAACTCACTAACCTCAGCTCATAGGTGCAAAGTCAACATTTCAATGGAACTTCACAACGGAAGTTTTTATAAATGTTTCAATTTATTTAATTATAGGTATTTGCTGAATGACAGATTTCATTTTGAAAATACTGGTGGGTTTCAAAGTTTTTAATGTTGGTAGCCATGTCCTCTTAATGTGCACCAACTTTGTCATACTTATGAGATGCCAATCAGTTGTGAACTATACAGTGTGTGAAGAATAGTGCGTGGAGGCTATAGGTTGTATTCGAACCGAGGTCATTTTGGTAGTTATCCAGTGCCGTACCTCTGGACAAAAGGTTAACCCATTGTCCATCCATCGGTAACTTCCCACACAACCAAACGTATCCCGAGGATGTCCTAAAATGATCCTACAGATCCTACACGTGTCAGATCCTATAACTGCCAGATCTTGTCATCCAGAGGATATAATACATAGGACGAATTATTCTCCGGAATCCGGAGTACATCCTCTGCCAGGCATTATCAGGACACATAAATTCCCGGTTTTACAGTTGAATTTGTGTGCTAGAAGACAAGTTTACGTATATCAATTTATACAAAACACCGTTTTTGAGTATGCGCTCTCTAAACACAATTTTTGCTGTTATGATCTTTTTTCTTATCCTGAAAGACAAATATTGCATTTTCTATATAAACTAATACCATATTAATTTCATTAATTCCTTTTTATAAAATTATTATTGCAATTGTATAATTAATTTTCTGTTCTACATGTGATGCACGATACAAAAAAAAAAAAAAAAAAAATGTTCGGAATAAATACAAATCATCGTCTTCGTACGGAATCCACCGGACCTCCACTGACTGAAATGCGCAGAACTCATCTGCGCATTGGTAAACGAGTTTGCCGAATTCATCCTCAGCCGATCTCCGCCATTTCGATTTTATGTAAAATGTACTTGCTTTTCTTCCGTGTTGTATGTTGTTATCCTGTACCACGTTTTGTCGCGTGTCCTTATCTTATTTTTATACTTTTTTTTCTATAATATTTTCATACTTTTCTACTTCTAGACGTTTAGGGGTCATTCCATGTCAAATCAACGAGGGGTCTGGACCTTAACATCTCAGATTTTTATAATTTTTGGTTTACACTTTGTACATATGGAATATATGAAAAATTGAATTTTTTAAAAATTTTCGGCTCAGTAGTTTTTTTTTTTTTTTTTTTTTTTACAGAATTTTAAAAATGGCTCAAAATACCAAAATTGGCAATGTTGTAATTCACACAATCGTTCATAATTATGTGACAAATTGAGCTAGAAAGTTCATTTATATATCATTTTAAAGCTCTTTTTATGGCCTTTCATATGATATGCAACAATAACTATTTCATAAGAAATTTTTTAAAAACACCCCTTTTAATTTTTTTGAAAAAAATGTATGTGTATCATTTACTTATGGGCTACATGTATGCAAATTTTCAAGATGGAGAAATGATGGCATTTTGAGATCTTAATTTTTTAATAAGAGTTAATTTGTAATATTACATTTTACAATTTCATTCTAGTCAAAATATATATTTTGTCATAGCATGAAAAAACTTCTAAAGTATATTTCCAAAAATACAACTTTGTATAATTTACTCTTACGTAGTTGCTTAACAGTGCATATGAATTATGAAATTTCAATGTAACATTTCATTTTTTAATTAAACTTACCTGATAGAATAAATCTTCTAACTCACAATAAACAGACTGCGAAACAAACAATGCGTATTTACAATTTATAATGGCACATACTGTTTACAATTATGTATAAAATATTTACTGTAGATGTAAATATATATATATATATGAGTTTCCCCACAGTCTTTTTATATTTGGAGTCTACATTTTAATTTTTTATCTAAAACAGCAGATGTTGCAACCATTTCTTCATTTGTAAGTGTGTATGTTCTTCCAGTTGCTGTGCAGGGATCTACCTTTTTCAAGATATCACGTATTGAAATATCTAAAATATCAGGTGGAGGTTTAGGATAATAGAATGATTGAGTCCTTTAGGGTGATGAAAGCTAACTTTATAATCATCTGACTCTTGGTTTTTCGCGAGAATGCATGCAAGCCACCAAGAAGCTTCATAATTAATGGTTACAAATCCAGACACAAATTCATTAAGTTCTGATATTTCTTCTGAAGGCAGTAATGACTCAATGTCAATACATTCTTGAAAACTGGAAGAAAATGGTTTTGTCAGTATTTGTGTTTCTGATAATGGAATGATTGTATGAATCTTCTGAGTTCCAGGTATTGTACGTGAATCATCAAAGCGTAACGACATTTTTTTTTTCATTATATTCATCATTTGTGCAATACATAAAATGTATGCCAGGAATGTTTTCCTTTGCAAAATCATAAAGTTGTCGAGGAGTGATTATATGGCCTTCGTATGGTCTTTGTAAACTTACTTTAGTAGCAAGTCTCTTGACAGTTCCCCCAAGACCATCACAAGAACTTTTCCCATGTGAAGTAGCAAAAAAATGCCACTCCGCGTCAATGCCAAAGTCAGCTTTATGCATGCATATATTTAGGAAATTCTTTCTATTTTTATACTGTGCAGCAGATCCATCAGAAAAGTAGAATATTTTATCGATGTTGAGATTTTTCTTGAGGGCTGCAATAAGATGATTCTGAAATAAATTAAATGCCACAGTATTGTGTTTCAAACACTCTGAGAGGAACACATAATTGAGATGTTCAATGATGTCGCCATTTGTCTTATGATATGTAATGAAGGGATGAATAGTAACTTGAGTATTTGTCCAATGATAGGACTGTACTTCATCTTGAAGGACAAAAGAATAATTTTCAGAAAAATCACAAGTTATCAATATTTCACCACTTTTTAAATTTTCTTTTATATAACTATAAAATTTCTTTTGTTGGCTTGCAATAAATGAATGCTTTTTAATTTCAAAAGGTCTGAAGAGAAATCATCAATAAAGTCCTCCGTTGTTTTTACAACAGTCTCCATTGTGCATCGATCAGTTGTTATCCATTTTTTGTAAGTTACGCTGTCAATCATTTCATCTTCAAACTTTTGACGAAGTTGACTTCAGTGGTGGATTTAAGTGGGGGGGAGGGGCTAAGGGGCTGAAGCCCCCCCCCCTTCAAAAAAAAAACACTGCTATTCATAATTTAATTTTGCAATTGTAAATTTTTTATTGGTCTAGAATAACACTTTGAAAAATCTTAGCCCCCTCCCCAAAAGTCAAGTTCTGGATCCGCCACTGTGACTTTTAAAAGATGCAATCCCCGGGCAGTTTTTGCATTTATTCATATAGCATTCATCTGAGGGCGAGTTCCACATTTTTTTAGAAAGACAGTTTTTATAATCTTTTAATGCAATTTCATCACCTTCTAATATAAATTTATTAATTCCAGAACCATTCAGCATCAGCTTCACATTCTGATGGCTAGTGCAGACACAAACTGCATGAGTACCACTTCTCCCAGCTAAAATACATTTCTGTGGCCTCATGCTCCAAAACTTTGAAAAACCAACTTTTTGTGTCATATGCATCTCCTTAAACAATTGATAAATTTCCTTCAATTTGGCCAAAACTAACCGTTTCTGTAAATGAATTCGTGTGCCTTCAGCTGATGTAACTGATACAAAATCTTTTTTCCCAGGCATAACTCGGCTAACTTCATCATTATTATAAAAATCAATCACAGCCTTATAAGTTTTTTCATCCAAAGTTTTTCCTGGCTTAGGGTTTGGAGTTGAAAGAATTCCTTTCTCCTTAACTAACTTTTTAACTGCTCTAACCATATAATCACTTACCTCAAATTCCTTTTGTATTTTCTTTTGACTCCAACTTGTAGGCAAAAGAGTTAACATCATGATCTTTTCTCTTCTTTTTCTTGCTTGAGAATTTTTTTTTTTTCAATTGCTTCAACATTTATGACTGATCATCATTCTTATCATTTTCCATTTGAAAATCAGTAGATTTTGTAAGAAAATTTTCTTGAATACATGTTTTAACTTTTTGAAACTTATTTCTTGCATATGATTGCCTTTCTAGCCTCTTTTTTTTTAATTGGGGATTCTCCAACAAGTTCGAGTGATTTATTTAAAAAATCTAAAGATGTATTAGGATCCACAAACATTTTAGAAGTACTTGTACTAGGCATTGGTTCTTCCTCATATTCATATTGCTTTCACTTTCCTTTTTCTCTTTTGACAATTTAATTCTGCAGTCATCACATATTTTCATGCCTATTTCCACGTTAAATCCTAAAATGCACATCCAAGGTGTTACATTCCTAAGTTTTACTGATTTTGAATGATTGGTCTTTTTATAAGGATTGCAGCACGTACCTGAAAACAATGCCCAGCTTTTATCTTCTTCCATTTCTAACAGTAGTATGCAAGTCTTCTTATAAAAAGAAAATTAAAATACAGCACATCATGTTTACATATTTAGCAGTTAAAATGTAAATTTTTTACCACTGGATGCACTAATAAAAATGCTTCAGAGTAATTTTAACACAAACTTAAAAGTAGAAATCCTCAATCTCAATGATTGGCTACCCAATATCTTGAAAGAGAAACAAACCTAAACCAAAACAATTGCTCAACTGAAACTTAAACTAAAACCATTGCACATCTTAAACTTAAACCAAAATTATTGCTCAACTGAAACTTAAACCAAAACTAAATCAAGATATCTGTATCTTAATAGCTGTGTAGTCAGTTGCAACTAATCTAAGCGGTTAAAATATAATTAAATATGAGATTAAAATACATTTGAATAATCAGTTAATATAAAAATAAATTGAGTAGAAATATATAATTCTTCTGATCCAGACGCATATGTAATGAATTATAAAAAAGTTTGAATAAACCATTTTTGTTCAAAAATTTATTTCTAAAAATCCCATCATTTCTCTATCTTGAAACTTTGCATACATGTAGCCCATAAGTGAATGATAAACATATATTTTTTCGAAAAAATTAAAATTGATGTTTTTGAAAATTTTAAATTTTTGAAAAAAAATTCAAAAATTTTTATAAAATAAAATAGTTAGTGTTGCATATCATATGAAAGGCCATAAAAAGGGCTTTAAAATGAGATATAAATGAACTCTCTAGCTTAATTTACTACAGAATTATAAAAGATTATGTGAATGACAACATTGCCAATTTTGGCATTTTGGGCCATTTTTAAAATATTGTGAAAAAATAAATGCTGAGCCAAAAAATTTTTAAAAACTGAATTTTTCATATATTCCATGTATACAAACTATAAACCAAAAATTATGTAAATCTGAAATGTGAAGGTCCAAAAATTATATTTTTTTCGTTGATTTGACATGGAATGACCCTTAGGTAAGTGAAACTTCCAAAGCTTTTTTCTTTGAAAAATAATTTGTTTAAATATATTTTAAAGATATCTCAATTGTTAATTGAAGCTAACACTAATACTAACGTTCATCAATTATTAAAGTATATATTAGTATTCAAATTATAGAATATTCTGTAGGAATATTAATAAAATTCAGGTGTTTCTGTAGCTAAATATTTAACAACTTATATTTATTATTATTATTGTTTCTTAGTATGACTTGTATGTCTAAAATGATTATTTTGAATTGCAATGTTTCATTTAAAAATTGCTGTGTGAAGGAAAAGTTTTTTATTATTATTGTTATATTATTGTTATGTTATTATTATTGTATTTAATCATATTTACACGATAAGTAGAAAAGTGCAAATCTTTCAAATGTTACAATCCCATAGCTTATGAATGTATATTTTAACTGAAGCTGTAACGAGAAGCATCTTAGCTGAGTAATACTCAAAGTTTTTAAGCTGCACGTGTCTATGCACCGTTGTTCATTATTATACTACTGTCTTAAGATTATTTAAAACATAATAATTGATAATTTTTTATTTCTGAATTTTTACTAAGATGTGGAATAATCCATTCTTAGATAAGGTTTTAGAGACTATAAAATTTCCTTTATACTCGGATTAAAACTATCAAATTTAATTTAACACATGCAGGGCTTCCATTTTTATTGTTTTTAATCATTTCTTATAGTTTTTAAATGCAGCTTCTTTCCTTTCTAAAAAAAGAAAAAAAAAAGTACATATAAAATTTTATTTGCATTAATTTATAAGTTTATATATATATATATATAAATATTTTGTCTATTTCATTGAAATTGTCCATCTGCGCAGCACTAGTGCGATGTAAAACCCAACCAACCTATTTCATTGAAACAATGTGTTATGTTTTATTTAATGTATTAAAATTTTCAGTTTATCGTTATTAAGTTATGAGCTTTTCTAACATGAAATTTTTATATTAAGAACATGCACCAAAACACAACCAATTATAAGAATATTAGTTTGATAACATTTGTATAAAAGCTATTTAGTATGGTCCAAAAACATTAGCTATTATCCCAAGAAATTAACCGAATAATATTTCCTTTTTTTTATTAAATTGTTTGTACAAAATAAAAATTTCTTTAACTTTGTTAATGATAGTTTCAGAAAATATTTTTATCGACTTTAAACCTTTTTTTTTTTTTTTTTTTTAACCATTGCTTAAGAAATAAACAATTTTTATTTCTTTATTCAGTAAAATGTTTGTTGTTTGCTTGCTTTCTTTATACAGTGGAACTTGGATAATTCGAAATTGAAGGGACCAGAGAAAAATTCGAAATATCCAAAAATTCGAATTACATATACTATTTTGTCAAAAAGAAGAGATAAATAAAAAAATAAATAAAACTCTACGACCAGAGATTTAACAAATAAACTTTATATCTAAGAATTAGTGTTGAAAAGGCTGGAAAAAACCCGGTTTTTTGAGAAGGGAGTTTTGAAAATTCCCGGGAATTTTAAAAAATTCTGGGAGTTTTGAAATAATTTCCTGCATGGACACATTTTTTCCATTTTTATTATTTTTAATGATTTCCTATTTAGCCTTTTTAACTGTAACTGTAGAAAACAACTCAACTCTTCTTTCCCGTATGTATTTGTAACCGCGCGCTAACAATTTCGAGTACAATTTAAAGAGTGTTTTGGAGGAATTTCGAATGCGTATTTTATTTTGTGTTTTTGCTTTCTATTTGTGCAACCTTCTATATATATAAGATGGTTAGACCTATATCAAATGTGTTTGAACATTTTATTGAGTATAAAAAAACTGATAAGAATAAAAGAACTGCTAAGTGTAAATACTGTGAGAAAGTATACATGGTACCTAATGCCACCAAAATGGCAAAACATTTAGATGTCTGTAAACGAAAAAGTATTGTTGTATCTGTACCTGTGTTTTCAAATACAGATGATGAGGTTATCGTTGGTTCTCAAGAACTGATAATTGATTCAACCATGTCTAAAACTATATCAATTGATCAAGACTCTTCAGAATCTTTTGCAGCCGATGATTCCTCCTGTACTCTTATAGTTTCAGACAATGTTCCTAATCCTGCCTCTGTTGCAAGCTGTTCTAATGCATACCAGTTAAAGAAACCATCTTTAAGATCGTATTTTGACTCAATGTCTAAAAGTGAGGCTGAAAGACTAGACTCTGCTTTTGCTAAAGCTATTTATTCATCCAACATGCCTTTGTCAATAACTGATAATAGCTATTGGCAGCAGTTTTTTCAGCTAATCAGGCCATCATATAAAGTTCCTTCTCGACATGATTTAAGTAATAGGCTATTAGATAATCTGTATGAGGAGGTGATTCATTTTGTAATTGAACAAATTAAAAAAGCGGATTTTGTTACTGTAGTTACAGATGGCTGGAGTAACTTACGTAATGAAGGCATAGTGAGCTATATTGTAACTACGCCTTCACCAATATTTTACAAATCTTTGGAAGTGAAAGAAAATCGACATACTGCACAATATATTAGCCAAGAACTGATAAAGGTCACTGAAGAGATTTGGTGCGCAAAAAGTTACAGCCATAGTAACTGATAATGCAAGTAATATGAAAGCAGCATGGCAGTTAGTTCAAGCAGAATATGCACATATTTTTCCAATCGGTTGTGCAGCTCATGGATTAAATTTATTATTAAGTGACATCTATAAAATTAAAACTTTTCAAATGATCTTCTCAAATGCGAAGGAAGTGGTAAAGAATGTGAGAAATAAACAGGCACTGTTATCGGTATTTACTTCAAAGCAAAAGTTAAAGAGAGGTTCAGCTGCATCTACTTTAAAACTTCCCGGAGAGACAAGGTGGTGTAGCAGTTTGATTATGTTTGAAAGTCTCTTGAATGGCAAAGAATCCTTACAAGAGGCGGTGTTGATTGAGGATTTAAATGTTGAAAAGAAAATCAGGCAGCTAGTTCTGGATAATGATATTTTCTGGATGAGCATTCATAGTTTTGTCAATATGTTGAATCCTATACGTTGTGGAATTAAAAGAATCGAATCGGATTCTGCTACTTTGTCTGATGTTCCCGACATCTTTTTTTCCTTAAAGGAATCTTATTAATCATATCCTATTAATCATAATTAAACACTCAGATACGATCCAGATTAAATACATTATTGAGCATCAATGAGAAATCACATAGCGAAAAAATATGCACCCGCTAGCAAGCGAGGTAAACAACTTCTACTGTTGCCAAAACTACATACTTAACTCTGCTAAAAAAGGCGGTTGCCATACAACAAACTTAATGCAATACATAGGTTAAAGGATACAGTTAACATATAATTAAACATATAATACTTTAAAAAATACATACATTGTGATCATTTAAATATTGGGATTTAGCATATATTTTTAACATGCCCCCTTGCTAATTACACAATTTTTAAATGTTATGTACTTCTATTGGCAATATAGATATCATATGTGAGGACACATAATTGTTTAGTGTTGACACATTGTAAATAAGGTTAACTAATAGTCCTAACTAATGATACTAAATAGTCCTTCACAAAAAAATGGGTATGAACAAGGAAAGTTCTAAAACAAGTCTTTACAAAAACAAGAAGTCAGTATTTGAATGAGTCTTTTGGCACTACTTCAGGATAGGAGAAGGTCAGAAGATTCTTATACAAGATTGTCACTTACTTTTAGATTTTATTTACCAAGGTAAGTTGCTGCATACCCAAGTGCCTGTAGGGTCTTCTTCGACACCTGTTTTGTGAGAAGATCAGCAAGATTCTCACTTGATGGTATGTATTCGAATGCAATAATCTTTTCTTTAACTAAATCTCTTAGAAAGAAATACTTGATGTCTATGTGTTTGCTTCTTTCTGAAGTCACATGATTTTTAGCCATAAACATAGCTCCCTTGTTGTCAACTAACACTTTCTGAGGTGAAGACATCAATTCACTACACACTTCTTTCAACAGATTGTTGATCCAGAGGGTTTCTTTAGCGGTGTGACACATAGCAATGTACTCTGCCTCCGTTGACGATAAGGCTGTTGAGGATTGCTTCTTGCTAGACCACGAGATTGGAGCTCCTGCTAGTAGCATTATATATCCGCTGTAAGATTTGCGGTCAGTTCTGTCACCTCCCCAGTCGGCGTCAGAATAGATTTGTAGTGGTTCACCCGTCTTCCTGAATTTCAACTTTCTTTGTCGGGTTCCCTTTAGATATCTCAAAATGTGCTTCACTCGCCGCCAATGTTCTTCAGTGTGCTTTTCATTAAACTGGCTCATATAGGTAGAGGAATAGGCCATATCTGGACGAGTACCACAGGTGATATATAATAGGCTCCCAATAGCCTGTCTATAAGGGATACTTTTGCTTCCTTCCCACTATTGGTCATCTACTTTATTGTATTTCATACTCGGGTCTAATGGAGTGGCTGCAGATCTTCCCTCAGTCATCTTGTAAGTCTCCAATATCTCAGACACATAAGCAGTTTGGTCTAGAGTGTATGATCCATCTTCTTTACTTATTTGCATGGACAAGATTTGGCTGGCTGGGCCTAGGTCTTTAGCAGTAAATTTTCTCTTTATCTTTTCTTTAAACTTGTTTATTTCTGTCATGTCACCAATGATCAAGAGATCGTCAACATAGACTCCAACTATGATGTTTCTTTCATGACAGTAATAGATACAAGGATATGCGTTTGCTCTTGTTAATCCATAATCAGTCAAGAAATCATTCAGACATGTATTCCACACTCGTCCTGATTGACGAAGGCCATAAATACTCTTCTTTAGATGACAGACTAGGTGCTCTTTTCCTTTTTCTATGCAACCTTCAGGCTATGCCATGTACAAGTCTTCTTCTAAGACTCCATTTAGGTACGCTGCTGTTATGTCCATTTGGTGAATTTCAAAACCCTTCTCTGCAGCTATGGCAAGTAAAAGTCGAATGGACTTAAGCTTGATGACTGGAGAAAATGTATCTTGGAAATCCACACCGGATACTTGAAGGTAGCCTTTTGCCACTAACCTGGCCTTAAATTTCGCTCGATTCCCAGCCCCATCTTTCTTCTTTCGGAACAGCCATCTGGAAGGTATGATCTTTACACCGGGTGGTTTGGTAGTAAGCTCCCAGGTTTGGGCTTGAGTGAGGTTGGAAATTTCCTCGTTCATGGCTTTTTGCCACATGTCTGCTTCAGGAGATGATAATGCTTCTTTCACGGTTGCAGGGACTCTGTCTTCTTGCTTTTTTTCTGATTCATCCAAGGCTAGGGCTTCTGTGACTGTATCTGAGTCTCTTGATCTTTCTTCAAGGGTTTCTCTAGCCTGAACATTGTACAGAATGTAGTCATCAAGATGTTTTGGGGTTTTTATACTTCTGTTCCTATTTGTTAGATTGTTAGAAACTGATGTTGAGGGGCTATCACTTTTCTCGGTATGTTGTCCTAAGTTGATTTCTTGGCTGTGGTTCAAGTCTTTTCTCAATTCTGAAATTTCTTCGAAGCATTGATTTTGGTTAGTATCCTTTATTTGAGTTTTGTCTTCCTCAATAAGTGTATCTTCAGCTTGCATAACAAATTTTGAATCACTACTTGGCTCATCAGTGCTGTTATTGGTTACTTCTGATTCAATGTCCTGTGGTTGATTTGTGTTTCCTGTATCAAAAATATCTTCAGCCTTTTCATTTTCAACATTTAGAATAATACTGTCATGCTTTGGAATATCTTCTTGACACTTCTTGTAGGGAAAGATGTTTTCCTCAAACTCAACATCTCGGCTAATAAAAAATTTATTATTGTTTTGGTCATACAACCTGTAACCTTTTGTGCCTTCTGGATAGCCAACTAATAGAGCAGTTTCATATGACGTCATAGTGACGTAGATGGAGGGCTATTAACTCCACGTGAAAAGAAATAGACGCCATTTTTAGAACAGTAAGCAAATGGCAGTTGAAAACAGCTCTTAGCACCATGGCAACCGCGCATAGCAACAAGTGAGGGAGGGCACGCTGTCCGCGTTGCTATGCTGTTATCAGCTGTTTGCAACTGCCCTATATGCATTCTGTAGCCCTTGCATCAAGGTTTTTCTAAAATTTGATCGCACCTGACTCCAAGCCCTGCATCCAAATATCCTAAGGTGACTTGTTTGGACCTTTTTTCTGTGCCACTTTTCTTCTGGGATGTTTCCCTGGATTGATGCAGAAGGACATTTATTCAGAAGGTAGGCAGCTGTTGATACTGCTTCTGCCCAAAATCTTTGATCTAAACCAGATTCTATGAGTAGACACCGTGTCATGTTTAGTAGTGTTTGTTGTTTCCTCTCAGAGATTCCATTTTGTTGAGGGGATTCGGGCACTGTTGCTTGTCTTCGTATGCCATGTTGTGCAAGGTAGTGGTCAAATTCTCTATTTCTAAATTCACCTCCATTATCACTTCTCAGAATCTTGATTTTCTTGTTGTGAAAATTTTCAGCCATCTGTTTATACTCTTTAAATTTGAATAAGACTTCATCCTTACTTCCTATAGGGTAAACTGTTGTATATCTAGTATGGTCATCTGTAAATGTAACAAAGTAATTAGAGCCGCCCAAGGAGGATGGTGTTATCTTTCCAACAACATCAGCATGTATAATTTCGAGTGCTTCTTTTGCTCTTGTGTTTGCTATCTTGGGAAACTTCTTACGCTTCATCTTCCCTTGGATGCAAATGGTGCACAAATCATTTGTTACTTCAGGTTCAGGTGTTTTAAGATCTGGATATAGTCCTTTGATTGATTTATGATTAGGATGTCTAAGTCTTCTGTGCCAGAGATCATCACTTGCAGTTCTTGCGACATAGGCCTTAGGGCTTAGTTCTTCTACTATGTATAACCTTCCATTTCTTTTGGCAGTAAGGACAATTTTTCCACTCCTTTCTATTATCTTTGCCTCACCAGCAGCAAATTCAGCTTTGAAACCTCGCTCTTCAATTCTTCCAAGTGAGAGCAGATTGCCTCCTAGATTTGGTACAAAAAGGACATTTGCAAGGGTAACAGTCTCTCCGCTTTCGTGTAATCTCAGTATGATATCTCCAATCCCAGTGACTTCTATCTTCTCAGAGTTTGCTACCTCTACAGTAGATTCATAGCGTCTGAAATTTGAGTACTTCTTCTTGTCAGATGTCATGTGCTCTGTGGCAAAACTGTCCAGAATCCAAAAAGTTGATTTATTTTCCCCTTTATGATTTACATTTAAAGCCCAATCTCCTTTTAAGTCAACTGCTGTTTTTGCACTTACTTGTTTGCTTCTCTTTGCTTCATCACAATATTTGGATATGTGACCCCATTTTCCACAGCTAAAGCACTTAGTGTTTTTCTTCGCATTTGAGTTTGTCTCTAATGACTTCTTTGGTTGCCAGCTTTTTGAGGCGTCGGTTTGTAAATGTTTCCTTTGATTGTGACTCTTTGTATGTAGAGCATGTTCTTCACGGTCTTCAATAGTGTTTGCATTTCTAGAAATTCTTTTTTCTTCAATCAAAAGCTTCGATTTTACAATAGTAGTAGTCAAATTTGCTTCATCCTTTTCTAGATTCAGTATTAAGCTTTCGTACGATTTTGGGAGTCCAATCAGCATGACCAGAGCCACTTCTCTGTCTGTGAAGGCATATCTACCATTAGATAATTTTCTGTGTATTTCCATGAGTCTGGCCAAATAGGATTGAACACTTTCCCCAGGTTTCATAGTAATATTAAAAAAGTCTTTCATTAACTGCAAAACGTGAAGAAGTCCGAATTTTGTATGCATTTCCTTTAAAGCGATCCATGCATCTTTCGCTCGAATACAATCCCCAATATCATCTAAGAATGTGTCTTCTACAATCAAAAACATAAGCGTTAGTGCTTCGTCATTCTTCTTCCTTTCAGTATCCGTCATTTCCTGCCCATATCCCGGATCTATTGCTTCCCAACATTTCTTCTGTACCATAATAGCACGCGCACGTATCGCCCATGCATGGTAATTATCACCGTCTAATTTTTTCAACTTATAATCTTCCATGTTTTGTTTAAGAAAGAATAAGAAACAAATATTACTTCTACAGACTCTTAAACTTCGTCAGAGCATGCAAAACTTCTTCCGTTTTCTTCAACGTGCGTTGCAGGACATCGGTGATAAGGGCTATGCAATCTTCTTTAATCCGCGAAAATAACGATCATTTCTGAGAGCCTTCGTGCTGATAACGTGTTAGAGAATGTATATTAATCATAATTAAACACTCAGATACGATCCAGATTAAATATATTATTGAGCATCAATGAGAAATCACATAGCGAAAAAATATGCACCCGCTAGCAAGCGAGGTAAACAACTTCTACTGTTGCCAAAACTACATACTTAACTCTGCTAAAAAAGGCGGTTGCCATACAACAAACTTAATGCAATACATAGGTTAAAGGATACAGTTAACATATAATTAAATATATAATACTTTAAAAAATACATACATTGTGATCATTTAAATATTGGTATTTAGCATATATTTTTAACAGTTTTGACTCCATTGCAGACAGAAGAGGAAGAAGCAGTGAAAACTCTGGTAGAAACTCGCTGCGCTATGTTTTGTCAGCCTATACATTATGCTACATATTTATTAGACCCACATTATATAGAAAAGGATTTAGCTGATGAAGATTTCAGATCAGGAATAGATTTTCTTTCACATTTTCCTTCTGGTGAAGCAACTGCAAGTATCTTAGCAGACTTTGCACAGTATAAATCACATTAATCTGCATAAGTAATAAATATGTGTGGGAATCAGCTAAATTAATTTCACCACTTGTATGGTGGAAAGGGTTTTTTAAAGACCAGAGCTTATGCTCTGTTGCCTTACGATTGTTCAACATTCCCCCCTTTTCAGCAGCATGCGAAAGGATTTTTTCAGCATTTTCCCAAACTCACAGTTTAAAACGAAATCGATTAAATAATGAAAGGGTGTCCAAACTTGTATCAGTACGAACAAACCTAATTTTAAAATCAAAGTCATTGTCGTCAAATGATTGTACTGATATGGAAAGTGATTAAAAGAAGTTGTATACTTTTGTGTGTAATAAAAATAACACATAATTGTATTTTTGTATGTAAAATATATCCTAATGCGTTATTGTTAATGAACATTACAGCAAAAAGTAGAACACCAATTTTTCAATTTAAATAAAATTTCAATTGTAACATCACAATAAAAGCAACCTAGGTTTAAAATTTACAAGTTAATTAAAGTCAATTAGCAGCTGCATGAGAAATGCTGATATTAACAATTATCAGCATTAAATGTCACTTATCAACAGTTTTCACCTCGAATTCTATAACAGGTATGTATTTATTCAATTACTTTCTAAATGTATATTTTAAATGTTTAAATATTGTAAATGTATGCCTAATTCTTTCGCTCATTCAAATGTATTGCTTTTTTTTAGTTTTCACTCTAGATATGAAAAGTACTTGCAGCTATAACAGCCACAGCTGAAAGGGGCATTGAAAAATTGTGTTTAAACGATAAAAAAGAACAAAAAAATACATTTTGATATAATAAATAAAGTGATATTATTTTATTAGTTTTTATAAATTAAAATTAAGTAAATAAATTACTTACAACATGATTAAATAATCTTATAAAATTTTATAATTTCTGCAAGATTATGGAATGAGAAGTGCCGTGCTATGAATTTTTTTTCTTTAAAGACCTCTTGATACAACTAAGAGTACATTTCGATATTTTATAAAGAACGGGATGCTGCTGCACCTTTAAAAAGGGACTCGGGAATTACTAGCTCTTACTTTTTTTTTTTTTTAAGATTTATATATATAGGCAACAAACAGCTCCATATTAACTTAACATTAAAAAAAAATTTCATAAGTAACAATTCAGTAACATTCTGTGAATTAACTATTTGGAGGCAAATTTAAAACATGTACTTCAGTGGCGGATTTAAGGATAAATTCACAATCCTGAATTTTCAGAAAAATCTGTATGGAGCTAGATTTATGTAAATAATTATTAATATTTCAAGTAGGAAGTGAATTTATCAAGTCACAAATTGTTTCGATTTTTGAATTTTACTAGAAAGATTTATTTAAGTAGTTTTTAACAGTTTTATAGTACATATATATATTTTTTAAATCAAAGTAAAAACTTTTTTAAAAGCATTTTTATAAAATATT
This sequence comes from Salticus scenicus, assembly GCA_963930645.1. NCBI lineage: Eukaryota > Metazoa > Arthropoda > Arachnida > Araneae > Salticidae > Salticus > Salticus scenicus. The sequence goes on from OZ005660.1 coordinate 249,712,616, forward strand.
TATAATTTAAATGTATTATATAATTTTATATGCATTAAAGTAAAAACATTCTTAGAATGCTAATAAATGTTCTAGTATCAACATATATCATTAAATTGTGATATAAAGCTGGTTATTTTTAATTTGCAGATCCAATCACGTTAACTCACAAATGTTAGTAAATAGGTAAATAAACATATGTTAGAGTTACAAGCCTTTATTTTATTTCAAGGTTATTATTATTCTTTACGTGAAAATTTTAAAATGTTTTTTTTTAACCTTGTGCTAAATTTCTTTAAATTTCTCGATCCATTTGTTTCTGGAATTTTCGAAAGGGGAAAGGCGTTGAAGATACGCATAAAAAGAAAAATTACAAAAAACTAGGAGGAGAGAATTGTTTTGATGACTGCAAATTGTTAATAAGAAGCACATCGAAAACTATTTAAAAATAATAAATTAACTGCTTTTTTGACTCTAATTATTATTTACACTTACTGAAAATTAAAATATTACTACAAATAACTTTTTTGTTTAAGTTATAATAATTAACTTCTAAGCCTATTTATATTTTTCAGCATTCAGTGGTACACCTTTTATAACTTTATTATTTATTTTTTAATACAAAAATTTCCATTTTTATTTTCAAAACAATGAAAGTGAATAATGCATTAAGTTTATTTACTATTTACTATCAATAGTCAACGCTAATGTCAATAATTACTGTCAATAATACTGCAGCAAAACAACGATGTTATTAAACCCTTATTTCTTCATAATAAAAATAACTCTGACAATTCGCATAAATCAATTTAATAACACTAGGAGTACTTTCATTTACTATTTTTTCATCTGCCGAAATAAGGATAACAAACAATAATCATTATTTATTACGAAAAGTTGGGGTGAGTAAAGCATTTCTCTAGATAATTAAATCTTTATTTATAATACAAACTTTGTGATAATTAGATTTATTTTTACTTCAATGTAATAAAATTCACTGGAAATTTTAATTTTGTGTTTCATTTTATTGATAACGTCTACATCAGATTTGTATGCTTGACTTGTAGTACGCTTGCAAATCTTCGTCAGGTAATTGCAGATAGCACATGACAGAATTACAATGCGAAGAATTGGAGAAAACAACCAGGGCCAGCCCGGGAATCGAACCCGCTCTCCTACGCTCGAAGGCGATTAGCAGTGTGGTGACATATCCACTCGGCCACGGAGGGCCCTTGTGTTTCGTGCCGTCTCATATATAAACATAAACAATTAGAGTTCGGACGAGATGCGCAAAAGTGATGTCAGAACGTCAGGAGGATTTTTCTCCTTTATTCAGTGAAAACCTGCTCAGTTTGGCTTTCTCGCTAAACAGCGGATCGCAAATTTGGTCCATTCGAGTTCAGTGAGGAAATTCGTGTTATTGACTATATATTTAGAGAGAAATGAATAATATGAAACAATATTTCGTAGAATACATTGTATGGAAATATACAGTCGGTAACAAAAGTGTCCGAACACTAGCAAAAATTCCTATGTAAAAAAAGTACACTTCATACGGTTTTGTTAAATAAATCCTTGTCGAATCCTGTTCTTAGTCAGTCTAAGCACAGGATTCGACAAGGATTTATTTAACAGAACCGTATGAAGTGTGCTTTTTTTTACATAAGAATTTTTGCTAATGTTCGGACACTTTTGTTACCGACTGTACATCTGGCATGCATATTTTCGTATTACATTTTTGATCGCCAAATAAAAAAAAAACACCAAGGAAGCTAGTTTTGAAATATAAAATTAAAATTTTGTCAATTTGACAGCAAAATAACCCAATCTATCACATGCACACGATAACTAATACATATTTATACCCAAATATGGGGATTAAATTAAGGAAATAATTTTCCTCGATTTTTAATAATTTTTTACAAAAAATTCAAACCTATAGTTACAATAACATTCGTCTTGATACTCGATTGATCCGTATTACAGAAATTGACAGAAACAAGTACACAATACTTTGGAGACATAAGACAACACAAACATCCATTCCCACGCCATTATTCGAACCTGGGATCTGGAGGTTCAGAAGGCAGAACCCTACCGAACGAACCACCAGGCCGGTAAAAGGTAGATCAAGACTGTAGACATGTTCAACTTTTTATTACAAGCAACTTTAAGCCGACATTGTAATTTTTAACTGGCTTGTCGAAAGAAATTACACCTTTACCATGATTTGTCTTTTCAGCTACATTTCAAAAATTGGGTTTTGGGCAGGCTAAATGCACTGATCTCTATAGGGTTACTGGATTGACGATTGCTCCGTTTCGCCGACAGATCAGGTGAAGTCCTGCCCACGCCCCTACTACACCCGAGGAAGCAATTCTAAGCGCTTTCTCAGTGGGAATTTCTTTAATAATATGACTTTATAGTCTTACATTTTGCGGTTTAATTTTTTTATTTTTCATAGAGCAACAAATTTTCACACATAGATGTTAATATAGATTAATTATTCTTGAAATTTTCAGAGCATTAATATAACTAGAAGGCAAAGTATATTGTTAATCTTTAATATATCACAACAAGAACACCGGGAAGGAGTTGCACCACCTTAACTTAAAAAAAATAATAATAAATATTAAAACGAAAAATTTATGTAAAAAGTTTGAAATACTTAATGGAAAGTACTATTTTATTAATTTTATATTTATATAAAACTAGAAGCCATTAAACAGTGCAATATATTGTCTATCTTATTTCAGGAATTACTTGTAAGCAGTTTCTAAATAAACTATAGTTAATTGGATTGCAATACAATTAAATATAATTCCAATATGTATTGCAAGGAAAATGCTTTACTTTCTATTGAAAGCAGGGGGTTAAAAAAAAAAAAAAAAAAAAGACTAGTATTACGTTTATCGCTGTTTTCATTGCATTTCATTAATTTTAATAGTGGTAGTTTTTTTTTTTTTTTTTTTTTTTTCCTTAAGGATAGTTAATCCCAGTTTTCCATATTTAAATTTCCAATTATTTCAGCTTTCTAGCTAAAAATGTATAAATGATGATTTTTTTTTTTCTCTAAGGGTAATTTAAATAAAGATTTCCTTTTTTAAATGTCCTGTTAATTTAGCTTTTTAATTTAAAATAGATAAACGATTTTTTTTTTTAATTGGCTACAATACAGAAATGCTGAAGGAATATCTCATGCATTCATCATAGAAAAAAAAAAAAAAAAAAGATAATCTTAGAGTTATTATGTAATCTGGACTAGTAAAATCCACTATTATGTTTTAAGACTAGAATTATATCTATTTAAGACTAATAATATAATAGATAAAATCATCAATACTTACTTGAGGAGCAAACATTCAAACCGTGTTTTCTCCTTCCAATACAATTTTTCAGAAAACACAAAAAACTGATAAATTTAAAAGTAATCCTTCTTAGACCCTAATTGTCGTTTGTTTAGTTGTGTTATTGGTTACTAGGAAGATCTGTAGGCATACTTTACCTTATAAAATTAAAGTTAATTAGAAAAATGCATTTAAAATTTGGAGAAAGCATGTTTTGACCAAAACACAGAGGAGAAAACATGTTTTGAATGTTTCCAATGTGGACAAAACGTTTTTTAAATGAAAAGTATGTAACTCGCATATTGATGAAATAACATTTTTAATGAAATAAAACTAATTAATAGAACAGACATTGTTGTGTAATTATAAAATAAAATTAAGTATTTACGCGTGAAAAATCATCCTGCAAATTATAGGGAAGAACTAAAATTTTTAAGCTAATTTGAAATTTAAATTTTTAAACCAATATCTTCACATAAGCAGTTGCATGCTTCCTCTGTTTCTTCATATTATACATGAAAGTTATTAGTAATGATATCTTTATACCATTTAAAATCAGGCTAAATTTTCCACTTTTCACCATACATCAATTTTAAAAGTTTGTCTACGTCATTTTTCTTTTCAAGTAATATTCCATGACCCAGAGAAAGACATTATAAGACAACATTTCGTATAATAGCAGTATTAATCCCCTTCATAAAAAATTTTGCTCCAGATTATTCATTTATATCTTCGAATTTATAGTTTTTGAATCCTTTGACCATCACACTTTCTCTATTTTTTTCTAAAACTATTCTTTTCAGTTCTGATATGTATGGTAAATTTTTGAAATAAGCATTAAGTGATTTCGTTTTATAAAGTTTCCAATCAATACCCAATATTTTTACATCAACGACTTTCTGATACAGTTGATAGTATTGTCCTTAGATGTTATTGTTACATTTTTTCTGAGGATCTTCTCAACACGACCGAATATACGATCAGCTGGAAGGAAACTATGTCCTCTGACAGGAAAGTACAATACTCTATTTTCAAAGCTTGACTTTGTAGTGTACAAAAAGTGCAAAAGCATTTGAATAATTATGTTATTTTTATTTTGGGCAATACACCCATTGAAACCTTTGGACAGCCCCTGCCTGCTTGGACGTGCCAAGCTTAACGGGTTGGATGCTGTCCGCCGGAGCGAATAAATCGCCGGATCACTGCATGATAGCCGCCTACTGCCAGACAGTAAACTAGACGTAACAGAGAATGAGCTGTGTCCGATGGCTCGTTCAGACTTCTAACATCAAACGGGTGAGGGCCACTCTTCTGCTATGGAACAGGGTGACTTCACGAGACAGCTCTGGAAAGACGGGGATGCGACATCTTCTTCTGGACACATTATGCTCGACTGACACACCACACCTCCAGATCGCACAAGGTAGGAAGCGCACAGTCACGCTACCTGGATGCAGGAATTTTGAATATGTGCACACTATCGGAGAGCCAAAAGGGAGAAAGGAAAAAAAAAAAAAAAAAAAAAAAATTGGATCAAGTAAATATTAAAGTTAATTAAAAACAATTTTTGAATTTTGGAGTGGGGGGAAACTCAGGGGGAGCCAAAATGATAAGCTGTGCACTCAGAATTATGCCAAAAAGAGGAGGCTAAAAAGTTTATGGGGGGGGAGCTAAACACCGAAACTGCTGAACGACAAACGTGAGAGAGAGAGAGAAAAAAAATAAATAAATAAAATAGTAATTTAATTCTTGCCACTAGTGGGGGGAAGGAAAACTTTGGTAGCGCCCATCACTAAAGAGCCGCAAAGATTTTTTACCTTCAAGGTCCATTTTCTTTAGGTGACAATATAAAGCCGACGATATTTCAGTGCTGCCATTGCCTGCTAACTCCTCAGACCAAGTATAAAATGTTGTATTTAGACCATCCAAACTCATTATGCATAAGCTGTAAAAGTTGAATTGCCTTAAGTAATAGGCATCTTGAATATTTGTTTTTGGCATCTGTTGAATCTGTTGTAAATCAAAACATAAACTAACGACTGATTTATCTGTATTTTCTTTCATAATGGAATAAAATGCATTGGCTCTTAGTATATGAATTCTTTTGTAAGTCATATGATCAACTTTTTCTGAGACCCTGCAGGACAGGACTTTATTTTTTGGTCAAGTAAAGAACACATGCTGCAAACATCACTAGAAGGAGACATAATGCCTATATTAAATTCATTTATGAATATTCTTCTGAACATAGCGAAATTAACTTTGTCCAGGTCGTCGTTGCAGTTCTTGTTGTAAACGTCATGCAACTTCCTTATACTTAATGTACAGTGCAAGTAAAATCGCTTCGATTTTTGTCTTCCATAATGACTTTCTGATGCCTTTACATTTGCCCTTACCTTTTTCTTTTATTATTAATGCTTAAAGGGAATTTTCTATCCCCTCCTCTCTTTTCCTCAACAGGTTCACCAGTATGTACTTTAGTAACAATATTGGCTAACCTTGTACGACCAATTTTAGTTATAGCCATGATATTGTTTTTACACACAGGAATTATCCTACCACTGCTACTAGTAATAAAATAAGAAGCAGAAAATGCCTGCTGTGAGCCAGATGATTGCGATTTATTTTGGGTTGGGTTATTAGGTCTACGTCGAGTTACATTTTTTGTAACAACCAATGAGGCTATAATAGAATCTTGTCGCTGTTTGTCCGCAATTTCGTAATGTCTATCCAGAAACTTGTTAACGTCATTATATCTAACATCAGTGCATGAAAAAGTATTACTAGGGCTGGGATTGCGGTGCCTCGCTCAACACTATCTTACGCACGAACTCTGTCTTAAGATGTAAACAAAACGCAAGTCGTATTGCAGCGCCTCACTATCTTACGACAACCTGAGAACTATCTTAAGTCGAATCGTAACTGGATGCGCGCGCAATCACAACATCCCATACAGCCAAATTACATCCAGCGATCATCCGGAGACTATCACATGCAGGATAATACCTTATCCGCTGAATGTTCTGAAATATCCTGTCACCAACCGGTGGGTGTTCAGTGGTTTCCAGAAGGAGACAACACTGCATGTCCTTCGGATGTCTTTTATCTGATAATTTCAGGATGGAAATTGTTATTCAGAGGAGATCCTGTGAGAAGTAGAAAAATACATCGCTGCGCGCCTTCCGGATGTCTTTTTGAGATAGTTACAGGATGCTTTCAGGATATTATAACATAGGTCTACATTAAAGATTTTGATTTAATAATTTTAGCTGATCTTTATAGTTTTTTGAGAGTTGAAACCAAAAATGAAGCCAGTTTTTCTCTATCACATATAGATTTTTGTTAATACAGAGTGCCCACCGGTATAATTTCTTTCATTACTCCTCTATCACTGTAATTATATGGTAAGTTTTATAGTATGTTTCCATGATTAATTAGTCATGACTAACTACTGTTGTTATTGTGCAGCACTAGTGCGACACAAAACCCTATCAACCAACGTATTGTTATGATGGTATATGTAAGAAATTATGTCACTAAACACCTTGTATTGACTATGTGATAGAGAATAAAATATTTTTGTAAAAAAAATAGAACCGACTCCAAAAAGCAACTGCTATTCAAACAACTACAAAAAAAAAAAAAGATATGAAATGAAACTGTAAATTGAGCTTAAAAGTATAAAATAATTTCCTTCGCCAAACAACCTATAACACTACAATTAATCATAACTTTTGAAGTCGGCGTAAAGTTAAATAAAAATTTATAAATTTATTCAATACAAAAAAACAAATCCTATTCAATATACACATGAAACATTGTCACCTTGAAAACGCTGCCTAAAACTACTTTGATTCAAGAAAACAAATAAGATTTCGTAAGCAGCAAAAGTTGGCGAAAATGCTGGTATCTGACGTCCTTGGTGAAAGAAAAATCGCAAAATTATCTGGCAAACATATTTAATTTCTTTGGGATATCATGATTGGTTTGATAAGATATATTAAGAGAGTAATCAAGATTATGAAACAATACATCGTACAATATATATTATGAAAATATACATATTGCGTGTATATTTTTGCATTACGTTTTGATCGCCAAATCCAAAAGCCACCAAGGATGATAGTTATCAAAGTTATACCAAATTTGCAAAGGAAACTCTAAATTCGTAGGAACATAAATACCGCATTGTCAAGAATGTTCACTGTTCTATGTAGATGCTACTAATGGACCAATTGTATATAGTGATAAAATAATAAAGAAAACATGAAAATGGATCATTCGAGAAACAGCATTTCTTGCTACCGATCTGAAAACAAACCTTTAAAAACTAATTAAATTTTTTTTAATTTTGCGCTGACTTCAAAAGTTATGATTAATTGTAGTGTTATAGGTTGTTTGGCGAAGGAATTAATTTTATACTTTTAGGCTCAATTTACAGTTTGATTTCATACCTTTTTTTTTTTTTTTTTTTTTTTAGTTGTTTGAATAGCAGTTGCTTTTTGGAGTCGGTTCTATTTTTTTTACAAAAAGATTTTTTACACTATACATTTGGTAATTCCATTATCGTTTAATATAATTAATCGTTTGGTTTTGATACACGAGAACAAATTCGATTACACAGGCAAGCGATGATTTTTTTTTTTTTTTCTTCAAAGTGATGCATTCTTCTGGTATATTTTTGTATGCTAATTAAGAAAAAATTATTTAAAAGTTTCCATCCATACAGTTTAGACAAAAATGTGATTTTTTTAAAAAAATTAAAGTTCCACTTTTTCAGCTCCCATCTAAGTTATTTCTGGAAATATCTCGGTGATGTGAGTGAAGGACTAGGAGAACTATTTCATCAAGACGTCAGACAAATGTATAGAAGGTATCCGAGACGATGGAGTGTTAAGGGACCTCATTATTCACCGCCGCCGGAAGCCGGAGCTAATGTTATTCTATGGAAAATTTTTCTTTACAAATAACTTATTAACTAATACCTATTTTTAAATTCTGTTTTCACATTCTGAAAATTCCTAGCTATTAAATTGACGGAACTTTTTTTTTTTTTTTATTATTATTTTTTTAATTTTTTATATTTTATTTTGAAGCTGCAAAATACGAATTTTCCGTTTGTGAATTTTTTTCATTTTGCAATTTCAAAATAGAATATTAAAAATTAAAAAAATACATTTTTAAAAAAGGTCCGTCAATTTAACAGTTGGGAATATTCTGAATGTGAAAACAGAATTTAGAAATATGCATTAGTTATTTGTAAAGTTATTTATAAAGAAAATTTCCCCATAGAATAACATTGGCTCGGGTTTCCGGCGACAGTAAGTGAAGAGGGCCGTTAACCTGTCAGCAGATTATTGTTGGATGCTGCATAGAGGATCCCCGTCCCCTCCACCCTCCAGAAAGGCGCTCAAGCCGTGCACAAGAAGAAAGCTCTAAACGGAGTTTCGATGTAAAGAAACATATTTAAAAGATAATTTATAAATAATAGCCTATTCTATTGTAGTTTATATATAAATAGATTCAAATATGTTATAGATTCTGTGTGTATTCAGCGTATCCAAACACATTAGAGGAACCGAATGCAGTGAAAAAATAAAAATAAAATGTACGATTTCGCAGACTGTGTTATTAATACATTTGGTAATTTTTAAGGTCTTAGATTGTTTTTGTTTTTTTACAGTTTTTAACAAAATCAGTTTTTTCCTTTTATTTTTATTTTTAACTGTTACTGGAAAACCTGTTTTACTTTATTAAAATATGCAAGTACAAATTCTTGACAAATTACAGTAAATTTGAACTAGATTATTTCTTTTTAAATTTCTGTCTTATTCAGCTCTACTTGTACTAAATCTGTTACATGCATTGAAAATTGTTGTTTTGAATTATAAAATATTTTTGTAAAAAAATAGAACCGACTCCAAAAAGCAACTACTATTAAAATATATATATATATATATATGAAATGAAACTAAATTGCGCCAAAAGTATTTTTGCGTACTTGGGGGTTCGTGAGTTGTCCGAGAATGAAAGGCAAAACTTACAAAAATTCAGTAATTTATTCACAGAAAGTTCCAGAAAAATACAGGTCTATAAACCAAGTATCAGCTTCAATTCAACCAGTAAACACAGCTTAAACAACTGCTGTCAATAGCAAATCCACAGTACAAACTGTTTAGCAATAACACTTAATGCAAGTCTCTTTCAAAGAGACTGAAAACAATGCAAGCATTAGCGAAGCTGGCTGAGAACTGAACTGACTGACTAGCCTTGGCGAAGAAAACAGGCTTATATACCCCTGTAGAAAAGTGTGGAACGTTCCAGAAATCTCCATATCTCATCAGCCAATGGGATTAGAGCTTCCATATTTGGTATATCCCTAATAAGGATTTTCTCGCCAAGGTCGTCAAAAAAATCGCCAAGGTGGAAAAAGTCGCCAAATTTGGCGCCAAATCCATTGTCTGCCTTATTGGTCTTTTTAATGCGTTTTTAAGGGAAAATAAGGCTATTTGAACGCTAAAACGACTAGAAATGCACAAAATTAGCACTTTATCAACTTACTAAGCTTCTTTGAAAGAATTTATTCAAAAGTAAACACAATTATTTACAATTTTGTAACAGTATAAAATAATTTCCTTCGCCAAACAACCTATAACACTACAATTAATCATAACTTTTGAAGTCGGCGCAAAATTAAATCAAATTTAATTAGTTTTTAAAGGTTTATTTTTAGGTTGGTAGCAACAAATGCTGTCGCCTCGAATGATCCATTTTCATGTTTCCTTTATTATTTTATTACTGTATACAATTGGTCCATTGGTAGCATCTACACAGAACAGTGAACATTTTTCACAATGCGGTATTTATGTTTCTACGAAGTTAGAATTCTCTTTGCAAATTTGGTATAACTTTGATAACTATCATCCTTGGTGGCTTTTGGATTTGGCGTTCAAAACGTATTGCAAAAATATACACGCAAGATGTATATTTTCATAATATATTTTGCACGAAGTATTGTTTCATATTCTTGATTACTCTCTTAATATACCTTATCAAATTAATAATGATATCCCAAAGAAATTATATATGTTTGCCAGAAAATGTTTCGATTTTTCTTTCACCAAGGACGTCAGATACCAGCATCTTCGCCAACTTTTGCTGCTTACGAAATCTTATTTGTTTTCTTGAATCAAAATAGTCTTCGGCTGCGTTTTGCATGTGACAATGTGAGATGTGTATTTTGAATAGGATTTGATTTTTTGAATTGAATGAAGGTATAAATTTTTATTGCGCCGACTTCAAAAGTTATGATTAATTGTAGTGTTATAGTGTGTTTGGCGAAGGAAATTTTTTTATACTTTTAGGCGCAATTTAGTTTCATTTAATATATATATATATATATTTTTTTTTTAATAGTAGTTGCTTTTTGGAGTCGGTTCTATTTTTTTACAAAAAGATTTTATTTTTCTCTTTTCAGTGAAAACTTATTCATATAGCAGAACATCAAAAGACGTTCGACGGCAGTTTCACAAATCAGAACTTCCAAGAAAAGTGGCATAACTCAAAAAAGGGTTTATGTCACTGAAAAATACATGAAATGCACCCAATGTGAAAAAAAAAAAAAAGATACATCTCCATCTAGAATGTTATCCACTCGAGAGACAGTTGTGCCAGTTTTATTCTAGTCAAGTTATTTTTTAAATGAATTTTCTTAAATGCTGCATTTTTAAGTTGTGTCACTTTTCTTGCCTTTATCGGATATGAGCAAAAAAACTCTCTATTGAATGAACATACGTTACGTTAAAAAGTCTTTATAAATGTAAAGAACGGATACGCTGTATTCGTAACCAAAAATTCCGTTAGGCATATATACTGAACATTACAGTGAATACGTGTCACTCGCTGCGCTGAAAATTGCGCAGCGTAAAGTTCAAACAAAGAGCAAAATATGCATTGCAGCTGACGGACAGAAGTTTAAACATCGATACTTACATACTGCTTTTACCAGTGTAGCTGCATGCGTTTAGCAGTTAGAGTGAGAACAGATTTTTGTGAGTATCCTGTAATTTGTTTATACCTTAATGAAATGATAATGAAGCCTATTCCAGGCCAAGATCATTACGACAACAAAAAATGTATTAAAATTAAATCATCTCGTACGAAGTTATAAGCTAACAAATTTCAACAACAACAATGAGAAACATGGTTTGTATTGAGAAACTCTTCCTTTATGAAGTCGGTTTAAAACGTCTATGCGTTAATCGATGTGACCGCTTACAATAACCATACTCTGAATTTTACATAGCATAAATGTCACCCGCTACGCTACAACATATGCAATGTCGTTCAAATGTGCATGAAATAGGAGATTGTGAACAAACAAATGCACGTTTTAAGCTTTCTGTTTTTAGCATTAATGTCTAAACTATCTTTTCGTACTAAATCGATGATGCTGTGTAATTTTATAATTAACTTTTTTCCCCTGTCTTGAACTGTTTCCGAGATCGTAACGCTAACTCTACTGTTTCCCACCAGGTGGCGCTGTAGGCGGTTGAATCACGCAGCACGTATCCACTTTACTATACCTACATACCACTTTTATGACTACAGCTGCAGCTATTCAGCAGTTAAAAGAGTCGAGACTGACTTTTTTGGGCACCCTGTATTTTCTTTTGATCGTAAAAATACTGCAATGGGACGTATTTCAGACCAAGACTTTTATAATAAAACAAAAAGTACCAAAATCGGATTACCTGTTCAGAAAGTATGAGCTAACAAACAAAAATAAAAACAAAAATACATACGGTTTGAATTGAGATCTTCCTCCTTTTTGAAGTCGGTTAATTAGAGCATCTCTTACGAAGTTATAAGCTTACAAACACCAACAACAACACATAGCTTGAATTAAGAACACCTTCTTTTCTGAAGTTTATTGAAAACGACTTTGCGCTAATCGATGTGTCCGCTTACAGCAACATTACTTTGAACCCCAGAGTATACGTGTCATCCGCTACGCTGCAAAGTGGGTAACGTAGTTCAAGTGTGCACAGTGTAGGAAATTGCGAAGAAACAACTGCACGTTTTAAGCGTTCTATTTTTAGCAATAATGTCTAAAAACTGTCTTTTCGTAGTAAATCGATCATGCTCTACAACTATTAACTTTTCTCCCATCTTGAACCGTTTTTGAGTTAGGAGCGCTGATTCCGCTGTTTTTCACCAGATGGCGTTTTATTTTCTTTAGATTGTAAAGATATTACAATGGGACCTACTTTAGACTAAGATCGTTACAACAAAACAAAAAGTATCAAGTAACCGTATTTTCAACTATATAACGTATTTCTCACCAGCTACGCTACAATGTGTGCAATGTAGCTCAAGTGTGCATAGTGTAAGAAATTGCGAACAAACAAATGCACGTTTTTAGCATTGTATTTTTAGCATCAATGTCTAAACTATCTTTTCGTACTAAATCGATGATGACCTGCAATTTTATAATTCACTTTTTCCCCCTGTCTCGAACCGTTTCCGAGATAGGAACGCTAGCATGAATGTCTAAACAATCTTTTTGTACTAAATCGATGATACTTTTCAAATTTTAATTCACTTTTTTCTCTAGAACTGTTTTCAAGATAGTAACACTAACTCCGCTATTTTCCACCAGGTGGCGCTGTAAGCGGTTTAACCTTTTACTGCATGGTTACATTGCTATACTTACATACCATTTTTAACACTATACCTCTAACCGTTTTGCAGTTAAAAGAGTTGGGACTGATTTTTTTCGGCACCCTGTATTTTCTTTCGATTCTAAAGATATTACAATGGGACCTATTTCAGACCAAGACCTTTTCAACAAAACAAAAAGTGTCAAAATTGGTGCATCCGTTCAGAAGTTATGAGCTAACAAACATAAAAAAAAACATACTGTTTGAATTGAGAACCTTCCTTCTTTTTTGAAGTCGGTTAAAAACTGGCTGCATTTTCAGTTTCAGCACATCAAAAAACATCAGCTAAAATAATCAAAGCAATTTTTTTAACATTATTTTTGTAGACCTGTCTAATTATTAGTACTTATTATCATGTTTTTATTAACTTCGATTCTTGTTTTTTTGTGTGTCCAGTACAAACCTTGCAATCGATTTTTAACTAACTTCCTGACTAGCTAGACATTTCAAACTTTCAGAATAGCTCAGAACACAGTGGCAATGCATTTTTTAAATGCTTGTAGCCAACTGGCTTTTGTGTCCTGCTGCCTTCAGCAGCGTTTATATGATTCAATAGAAAATTTATTTAACTAACTTCCCGACTAGCTAGACATTTGAAACCTTCAGAAGAGTTCAGAATACAGAGTCAATGCATTTTCTTAATACTTTTAGTCAACTGTTTCGGGTCCCTGCTGCCTTCGGCAGCTTTTATATAATTCAACACAAAATTTATTTAAATAACTTCCCGAATAGCTAGACATTTGAAACTTTTAGAAAAGCTCAAAACACAATTAAAATGCATTTTTTTAACACTTTTAGCCAACTGCTTCGGGTCTCTGCTGCCTTCAGCAGCTTTTATATGATTCAACACAAAATTTATTTAAATATCTTTCCAACTAGCTAGACATTTGAAACTTTTAAAAAAGCTCCGAACACGTTGACAATGCATTTTTTTAAATATTTTTAGCCAACTGTTTCGGATACCTGCTGCCTTCAGCAGCTTTTATATGATTCAACAGAAAATTAATTTAACTAACTTCTCAACTAGCTAGACATTTGAAACTTTCAGAATAGTTCAGAACACAGTGAAAATGCATTTTTTTAATACTTTTAGCCGACTAAAAGTATTAAAAAAATGCTTTAGTGTAAGATACCTGCTGCCTTAGGCAGCGTTACCTGTACAAATCTTGTAATCAATTTTTAACTAACTTCCCCCACTAGTTAGACATTTGAAACTTTCAGGATAGCTCAGAATACGGTGATAATGCATTTTTTAAATTTTTTTAGCAAATAGTTCCGGGCCACTGCTGCCCTCGGCAGCGTTTATATGGTTCCAATAGAAAATTTATTTATCTAACTTCTCGACTAGCTAGACATTTGAAACTTTCAGACTAGTTCAGAACATTGCGCAAATGCATTTTTAAAATACTTTTAGCAAATTGTTTCGGATCCCTGATGCCTTCTGCAGCATTACCAGTACAGATCTTGCAATTGATTTTTAACTGACTTCCCGACTAGCTAGACATCGGGGAACTATCTAGAACACGATAACAATGAATTTTTTAAATACGTTTAGCCAACTGTTTTGAGTCTCTGCTGCCTTCAGCAGCATTTATATTATTCAACAGAAAATTTATTTAAATAACTTCCCGACTAGCTAGACATTTGAAACTTTTAGAAAAGCTCAAAACACAATAAAAATGCATTTTTTTAATACTTTTAGCCAACTGTCTCGGGTCTCTGCTGCCTTTAGCAGCGTTTATATGATTCAACACAAAATTTATTTAAATAACTTCCCGACTAGCTAGACATTTAAAACTTTTAGAAAAGCTCAAAACACGATAACAATGCATTTCTTAAATAAGTTTATTCAACTGTTTTGAGTCTCTGCTGCCTTCAGCAGCATTTATATTACTCAACAGAAAATTTATTTAACTAACTTCCCGACTAGCTAGAGATTTGAAACTTTCAGAAGAGTTCAGAACACGGTGACAATGCATTTTTTTAATACCTTTAGCCAACTGTTTCGGGTCTCTGCTGCCTTCGGTAGCGTTTATGTGATTCACAAAAATTTATTTAACTAACTTCCCGATTAGCTAGACATTTCAAACTTTTAGAAGAGTTCTGAACATGATAACAATGCATTTTTTAAATACTTTTTGTCAACTGTTTCGGGTCCCTGTTGCCTTCGACAGCGTTTGTATTATTTATCACAAAATTTATGTGAATAACTTCCCGACTAGCTAGACATTTGAAACTTTCAGATGGTTCAGAACACGGTGACAATGCATTTTTTAAAATACTTTTTGCGAACTGTTTCGGGTCCCTGCTGCCTTCAGCAGCGTTTATATGACTCAACACAAAATTTATTTAAATAACTTCCCGACTAGTTAGACATTTGAAACTTTCAGAAGAGTTCAGAACATGGTGACAATGCATTTTTTTTTTTTTAATACTTTTAGCCAACTGTTTCTGGTGCCTGCTGCCTTCGGTAGCGTTTACGTGATTCACAAAAATTTATTTAACTAACTTCCTAATTAGCTAGAATTTGAAACTTTTAGAAAAGCTCAAAACATGATAACAATGCATTTTTTAAGTACTTTTAGCCAACTGTTTCGGGTCCCTGCTGCCTTCGGTAGCGTTTATATGATTCAGCAATCATATAATTTCCTGACTAGCTAGACATTTGAAACATTCAGAATAACTCAGAACACGAGTACAATGCATTTTTTAAAATACTTTTAGCCAATTATTTCTTGTTCCCGCTGCCTTCGGTAGCGTTTATCTGATTCAACAGAAAATTTAAAAACATGTGTATAAAAAGTTCTTTTTTTCTTATAATTATTTTATAGATATATATCTGACAAGAGCATATCTTGAAAATAGTATTTATTTCAGTGAATGAAGAACATTACTAAAAATATTTATAAATTTTAATTTGTTAAATCTATATACATATAAAGTCGTTTGTCGTGAATGAGTGAGTAATTCATCATCACCCAGCCCAAATCCTAGAAGCCTGAAATTGTGCAAAAACATTCCTTCTGTGACATAGACATCCACTAAGAAACGATTTTACAAATTTTGCCCCCCAAGGGTGGGGGGCCAAAACGTGATTCCACAAAAACTTTTATAACAGATATCCATTTTTTTTTATTTAAAATATATACAAATTTCTGGAATTTTTATTAATTTATAACAGGAGAGGTGGGAAAGGGGTTTGAGCTTAGGGGTAAAAAAAAATAGAAATACAGTTAGAACGTTCAAAATTGGTACATAGAAGTTTTTGAGGCCTAAAAATCGAATGAAGATATTTTCGAACTTGATTATTAATAGCGTGGGTAAGGACGTGAAGGGGCAAAAAAAAAAAATAGAAATAGACTTAGACTGCTCAAAATTAGTACATAGTAGTTTTGGGGGGCCTACAAATTAAATATTTTTTCAAAATGTTAAATTATTAGGAGATGCAGAAAGGGGGGGGGAGGGGGCAAAAAAATAATTATAGAATTAGACCGTTCAAAATTGGTATATATAGGTTGTTGGGGCCTACAAATCAAATGCAAATATTTTCAAAAAGGAAAAATTATTAAAAAAGACAGGAAATGGGGGAGGGCAAAGAGACCAAAATATAAAAGTATGAGTTAGAAGTGTTGGAGATTGTTATTATTAGTTTTTAATGACTGATAAATCTATTGCGGATATTTTTGAAAGTGTAGAATTATTACGAGGGTTGGGAAAGGAAAGGCATTGGGGCAAAAATAAAGGATTTCAGTTAGCACGTAAGAAATTAGTATTATTACCTTTAACAGTCCGAGAAAACAATTGTGGATATTTTTGAAAGTGTAAAATAGATAGGAATTTCTTAAGAATGTCGAATATAAATGTGCTTGAGCAGTGCACAATAGCCTGCACTACCGAAGGCAGTGGCGAACTGGTGCGACATTTTTCTCGATCAGAAATTATTTTTTTCTGTTTTTTTCACCTGACAAAAATTAGTGCAATTTTCAGAATTCATTAATTACAGTGACCCACTAATAGACGTAAAGTACTATTATTTTATAAAAAGAGTACTTACATAACAAATTGCTTAGGTTAAGATTACTAATCCTTTACAGAAAAAAATAAAGTATTTATTTATTTATTAAACTAATTCAAAATATTTAAAGGCTTAAAAAGTATGAAACCTTATTTTGTAATGTATGTTTTCATAAATTTCCCCTTTTATTATTTCGAATTAATGATTTATATTTTTTAATTCATTAGAATATTAATAGACTAAAAAATTATAAAACATACACATTATTTCTTTTATAAAATATTCAATAATTTTTTTTAATAAACATTAATTAGTATTATTAAAAAAAAAAAAAAAAAAAAAGTGTAAATCCTTTATAAGATTATTAAAAATAACACTTTATAAAAAAAAAAAAAAAAAAAAAAAAAAAACAATATATTCTTACTTTTTCCTCTTTCAGCTCCCCATTGCACATTCTTATTTTCTACTACAGGGCATACAGTATTCATGTTAAGGCCTGTGTAGTAAAATCAATTCCCTTTAGACGGCGCTGCGTCGCCAGTGAAAAAAAAAAAGAACTTGTATTTTGTTAAAAGATTTTGGCAACAGCCAATAAGTTTAGTTTTAGATTTGGATGCTTCGACTGTGTTCGAAGACAGAATTTTCGATCTCTCAATATGAGAGTTAATTAGATTTAGGAATTATGTTCCATTAAGTATTTCCTTTTGTAAATAATGTACTTAACTGTAAATAGAATTTTTATTTTATTATAATCATTAAACTAAAAGAAAAAGTATGCATCGTTCTATTTTATACATTCTCTTGTTTCAAAGCAATCCGGCATATTAATTTTGATTCTTTATGTTCTTAAAATGTTAAAACCACTGAACCGCAATTTATTTTTCATTTTGGTGCATCAGTGCCGACAAGAGGTTGTTTTTGAAAGTAACGATGCTTGTGTTAAATTCGATTATTAAAATTAATATTTGTGCCTTCATGATAGTGGATTAGCTCTTAGAGCGAAGACAGATCAAGGTAAGAAATTTTATGAAAATTTACAATGGAGTTAGAGAAGCATAAAGTTAATAGAAAAATTCTGCGAACAAGTGTGACAAAATTAGCTAATAGTATAGAATTAAATTTAAAAGACGAACATTTAAATGTTAGAAGAAAACATTTAAAACTTAGAAGAAGCTCTTAATTAACTAACTATAAAAAATGGGCTTCTACAGGAAGACGATAGGGTAATAGAAAAACTAATTCATTTAACAGAATATGAAAATGAAAAAAAACGTATGTTATGAATAACAGGATAAAATCGCGACCGCTATTTTTAGAGCAAAAAAGAAAATAAAAGTACATTCAGTCGAAAATAGAGGTGTAAATTTAAATGTTTCAAGTACATTACAGAACAGAATTACACCGTTAAGTGAGAATAACAAATTTGTTAAATTACCGAAAATAATCATTCAAAAATTTGGCGGTGAATTGTCCCAATTTATGAGTTTTTGGAATACTTTTCAAGTTACTATTCATGACAATGAAGCTTTGTCAAAGGTAGAGAAATTTAATTATTTAAAAAGTTATTTAACTTCGACGGCTTTAAATTCCATACACGGGTTAGAGATTTCGGAACAAAATTATGACAAAGCCGTAGAAATTCTTAAACAGAGATTCGGACAACGCGATATGATAATTAACCACCACATGAATAATTTGTTAAATTTAGCACCTGTTTATAAATCCACAGATATTTTTAGATTAAAAAAATTACATGAAGAAATCGAGATAAATATTAGATCATTATCCTCGTTAGAAGTTGATGAGAATAATTATAGTGCTATGTTAATCGCAGTAATTCTAAAGACACTACCGTCCGATTTAAATTTAGAATTCAATAGAAAACACGCATCTAATTTACATGGAATTAAAATTCAAGAACTATTAGATTTCATACAAACGGAAATAATTTCGCGGGAAAGAACATTATCTACAAAAAATAAGACAAACGAACAAATAAAAAGTAACAAATTGAGTAATCGAGACGGCGGCAGATTATCGTCTGCGCATGAATTAATTACTTCTGCGGTCGAAAATAAACAGATGAGATGCATTTTTTGTAAAAAGAATCACGCGTCAGAAAATTGCTTCGCATTAGATATTGAAAAGAAGAAGAATATTTTGAAATCTCAGGGCCGTTGCTTTTTGTGTTTGGAACAGAAACACCGTATCTCTGAATGCCATAGCGACATTAAATGCAGAATATGTGGTTATAAACATAACACAACACTCTGTTACAAATCTAAACATAAACCTCAGGAAAAAATAAATGTTCCTTCTGGTTCAGAATCCAAACAGGAAATAGTTTCTACTGTTTCTTCTATAAATCAGGAAAATAAAATTTTGTTACAAACTTGTTCCGTAAATATTAAAAATAAAACGAAAGAGAAAACGATCCGTTTGCTTCTTGATTCAGCTTCTAGTAGAACATTTTTATGTCATTCTATTTCTAGTGAACTAAATTTAAAAGTGATTAGAAATGAAAAATTGAGGGTATACACATTTGGAAGTAAAACACCGATAGAAAAAACCTATGGCATAGTTAAATTAAAGCTCGTGAATAAAAATAAACCTGATCATAATATTCAAATTGAAGCGTTAGTTACGGATGAAATTTCTGGATCGTTCATTCACCCTCCCCCTGAATTGGAGAAAATCACGAAAAATGATAATTTTCAGAATTTAGAATTAGCTGATATACCTAATAGTAAGGAAAACATTACACTTTTGATAGGAGTCGATTATTATTATGATATTGTGTTAGGTAATATTAGGCGCATTAATAAAAATTTAGTAGCAGTAAAAACTGTGTTCGGTTGGGTTTTACAGGGAATTAAAAGCGATTCTCTTGAATCATTAACCATGAGTATCATAGTAGAAGAAAATTTGTTGTCAAAACAAATAGAAAATTTTTGGAATTTGGAAAATTCGGGTCTTATTAATCCGAAAGAAAAATTTGACCTTTCCGAAAATAAAATTATGAAAAATTTTGAATCGGAAATTAAGTATGAAAATAAACTATATAAAGTTAAATTCCCTTGGAAAATTAGTAAATCACAATTACGAAATAATTTTGAAATCGCTGAAAGTAGATTTTCGAGACTTACGTACAAATTTTGTAGAAACCCAAATTTATTTTTTGAATACAACAACGTTTTACAGGATTATTTGAGAGAGGGGATTATAGAACCCGTTACGGATTTGGAGGAAAATTCTACAACCTTTTATTTACCACATAGAGCGGTAATAAAAACAGATCGTACAACAAGTAAATTACGAATCGTGTTTGATGCGTCTTCACATGATTACAATAATCTTTCTCTTAATAATTGTCTACATATTGGACCTAATCTTTATGAAGAAATTTTTGACATTTTGTCTAGATTTAGATTTCATCCCGTAGCTTTTACTGCGGACATGAAACAAGCCTTTTTACAAATTTTGATAGACGAGGAAGATAGGGACGTAACACGATTTTTGTTTACAGAAAGTCCTCACGAAGGCACCTCTTCCCTTCAGATTTTTAGATTCACTAGAGTTTTGTTTGGACTTAATTGTAGTCCTTTCTTATTAGTTGCGGCGATAAAACATCATTTGAAAAATTTTAGCGACACATATAGGGAAACTGTTAGTTTTTTAAATGAAAACATTTATGTAGATGACATAATAGGAAGTCACCCATCAGTTGAGAAGACTTTAACTACAAGTCTAGACTCACTTAGTATCTTTAAAGACGCGAGTATGAAACTTCACAAATTTCATACAAATTCGACACCATTACATGAATTTTGGGTACAAAAAAAATGTTGTTAGCAAGGATTCTAAAATATTTGAAGAAAATGATCCCCTAATAAAGTTTTGGGTTTAGGGTGGAATAACTTGAAAGACACTCTCTATTTTGATTGTAGGGATTTAATAAACCTCGTTTCTAAACAAATAAATACTAAAAGATTTGTTTTACAAGCATTAGGCAAAATTTATTATCCTATCGGTTTCCTAGGGCCCTACACTTTAGGAGTTAAATGCCTTATGCAGATGATCTGGCAGACTGGTCTTGATTGGGATGATACATTATCTAAAGATTTGAAAAAAAATATGGAAGGACTGGTGTAATGAAGTAATTCATCTTTCTAAATTTTCTGTGCCGAGATACTATTTTTCTGATTTTCCAGAATTTAACATCGATGATTTGCAACTACATGTTTTCTCAGATGCTAGTATCAAAGCATTTGGCACTGTTGCCTATTTTAGAATTAAAGAAATCTCGAATGAAAAATGTAAAACGGTATTCGTTGCTTCCAAAAATAGAGTAGCGCCTTTGAAAAATCTCACGCTACCTAAACTTGAACTCACAGCTGCATTGTTGGCAGCTAAACTAGGTCATAATACTTTGAGAGCTCTGAAATTAGATATACCCACGTTTTACTGCACAGACTCAATGATAGCCTTTTTTTGGATTAGAGGCTCTCCAGAGAAGTTCAAGCCGTTTGTGCAGAATAGAGTACAAGATATTCGTGAATTGACATCTCCTTCAAACTGGAGGCACTGTCCCGGTTCGTCTAATCCTGCTGACCTTGTATCCAGAGGTGCAAAGATCGTAAAATTAATTAATGATAGATTGTGGTTAAATGGGCCTGAATGGCTCAGTTCACCCCCCGAACTTTGGCCTAAGCCTGATGATAAACAAAAGCTAGATGTAGAAAGCTTAGAATATAGAAAAAATATAAAAGAAACACTCCTTTTCAATTGCATGACAGAACAACTAGAAAACCCCATTGATATCAGAAAATACAGCAGTTTAGAAAAATTAATCAGAGTTACAGGTTGGGTAAAATGATTTATTAAGAGGATAAAAAAAATTCCGGAACTTAACAATACATTGACAACCGAAAAACTAATAGAAGCTGAGAAACATTTGATATCGAATGAACAATAGTTGTATTTTAAAAATGAATTTCACTCGCTAATAAATGAAGAAATTATTGATAAAAATTCTCGCCTTAGCAACTTAACTCCTTACCTAGATGATGAAAAAATGATGCGGCTCGGCGGGAGATTAGAGTTTAGTGATTTACAGCTAGAAGAAAAACATCCCATCATTCGCCCCAAACAGTCGTGGTTGTCTACCTTGATTATTCGAAATGAACATGAAAAAATAATGCATGGAGGAGTATCTGGAACATTGTCAAAAATACGGTCTAAATATTGAATTCCCAAAGGTCGCAGTTAGTTAAAAGTGACCTGAATAAATGCATTTTATGTAAGAACTACCTTTCCAGACCAAAAGATCAGATTACTGCTCCACTACCCCGTGACAGAATAACAGAGTCGCCCCCTTTCTCCATATGTCGCATTGACTTTGCTGGGCCTCTCTACATTAAAAATGCTAAAGAAATTGAAAAAAAATCTTATATAGTGTTGTTCACTTGTGCAGTAACCAGAGCGTTGCACTTAGAACTTGTACACGACATGTCAACCGATTCTTTTTTGTTGGCCTTCAGACGTTTCCTAGCGAGAAGAGGAAACTGTAAAGTTATATATTCGGATAACGCCAAAACGTGCAAGCGTTCGAAACAAGAGCTAGAAAATTTGTATCAAATTCTTTCTGATGATTCACTTTTAAAATTTTTTGCGAATGAAAGAATCATATGGAAAAATATAGTAGAAAGGGCCCCGTGATGGGGTGGGTTCTACGAACGATTAGTTAGATCCGTCAAAGACTGTCTGCGTAAAGTCATCGGCAAAACCCTCTTGAATTATGATGAAATGTCTACTCTCCTTATAGAAGTAGAAACAGTGCTCAACTTACGCCCCTTAACTTACGTGTATAGTGAATCTGAAGAACCGAACCCCTTAACTCCTATGCACTTTTTAAATTTTGGTAAACAAATCACCTACCCAGTGAATTTTCCTGACATTATTGAAGGTACTTCGAACAAAATATCTGCCTTAAGACGTAAAAGATACCAATCACTGTTGTTAAAGCAGTTGTGGAATAGATGGAAAAGCCAATACCTAATGGATTTGAAGACGGCGCATGCTTTAAAGAATCCTACTGCACAACCTGAACTGAAAGTAGGAGATGTAGTGTTAATTGGTGATGATTCAAAAAACAAACTTTTGTTGAAACTTGGTATAATCTAAAAAACAATTGTCGGAAGGGATAATCAAATTCGATCCTATGAAGTAAGAACAGGTAATGGTAATTTAAAAAGAACTGTACAACATTTGTATCCCTTAGAAATGGTTTAAGACTTTATAACTGGAAAAAAGACTTTTCTCTTTTGGAACTTTAATTTTTATTGCATATTCTCATCATTTTTTATTTACATTTAAGATCCTTTTAAGAAGATAATTTTTAAATTTAAAAAATAATAATCTGTTTGTTTACATTTATATTGTTATACATATTAGTGCATTTGCTTTACATCTGTAATTAATGATTGTTTATTCACAATAAGGTGTTCATATATGCAAGAAATTTGAATAAGTTTGCAATTTTGTTTATTATTGAAATTTTAATTAGTATTATTTAGTATCTGTATTTTAATTTTTGCATGTGTTATTATCTTTATATTTAAGTTTGTTTATATTTGATAACTAAGAGTTAATTGTTTAAATAATAATGTGTTTGCTTTATGTTTAATATTGATGTTTCAATTTAATATTTTGATTTGATCTTTTATTGATTTAGTTATAGTACTTTAGTAAATATTGTTTACATTTGTATTTAAAATTAGATAACTGTAGATATTTAAAAAAAAAAAATGATTATGTGATTTAGTACTAATTGAATATTTAAAATTTTGTATAATTTAAGATTGTCAGAATTTGTTCAGATTGAGATTTATTTTTGATTTAATGAGATTTTGATTTGTGAACTCTGTAAGAGTTCACGGCGGGGAGTTGTGTAGTAAAATCAATTCCCTTTAGACGGCGCTGCGTCGCCAGTGAAAGAAAAAAGAACTTGTATTTTGTTAAAAGATTTTGGCAACAGCCAATAAGTTTAGTTTTAGATTTGGATGCTTCGACTGTGTTCGAAGACAGAATTTTCGATCTCTCAATATGAGAGTTAATTAGATTTAGGAATTATGTTCCATTAAGTATTTCCTTTTGTAAATAATGTACTTAACTGTAAATAGAATTTTTATTTTATTATAATCATTAAACTAAAAGAAAAAGTATGCATCGTTCTATTTTATACATTCTCTTGTTTCAAAGCAATCCGGCATATTAATTTTGATTCTTTATGTTCTTAAAATGTTAAAACCACTGAACCGCAATTTATTTTTCAGGCCAATTATCTCACACAGTCACAAACTGAAATGCCCCACCCATTAGGATCCATCACTTCAATACATTTACCTTATTGCACTTTATTATATTTAATTATGGTCAATTGTGTATTTTTTTTTTATGCAATTTCATAATAATTCCAAGTCAGTAATCCCAATAGTATAAGTTTATGAGAGATATTGTTCTATTCTGCCAAGTTATGTAAATAATTATCAGGAATTTGTGTGATGGAATTTTTTATAATTTGAGGAATTTTAGATTAATATATTTCCTGATTTAGGGATTTTTTCAAATTTTTAGTGACTGTCAAGAGAAAACTTATATAGTAGAAATTTAAGAGTACATTTTGTAAATTGCTAACACTTGTTCAGATTTACACAAACGTTACATGCAGTTTATTGGTTACAATCAGGAAAAAAAAATTCATCACAACTGTCCACTTCTTTT
The DNA here is from genome assembly GCA_963930645.1 of Salticus scenicus. Classification (NCBI taxonomy): domain Eukaryota; kingdom Metazoa; phylum Arthropoda; class Arachnida; order Araneae; family Salticidae; genus Salticus; species Salticus scenicus. The sequence continues at coordinate 249,737,461 of OZ005660.1, forward strand.
TCATGTACTTTTAAGATTTTTAAAGTAAGGTTACAATCGGGCCTGAATTACTTTTTTATTAACTTAAGAAGCTTGTTAAACAGAATGTCTATTCTTTAATGGTTTGGCGAGTATATTTTTAAAAATTCCAGTTTGGGATAAATGCACATTTGGGTAAAATTCTGACATCCATTCATGTTAACGAAATCAAATTTTTAATAACTTACATTTTTTTTAAACAGAATATACATTATCAATGATGTTCATGCTAGAATCATACATGATATTTTTAAACTGGTCGGACATCTGTACAATGAAAACAATCCTTACAATGCATATTTATGTGAAATCTTGCCTTTTTTTACCCTTGTTAACGAAAAAAAAAAATCTGAATAACTTAAGATAGCTGAAAATCAATGTTCTTGCCAGCATTTTAATTGACAGTTAAAAAAGAAAAAGTTTCATAAATGCTTTTTTCTTCTAAATCTGCAGGATAATGAAGCAAGTCAAACACGGTAGTATTCTTCTATAAGGAAATTTGAAATTAGAATTATCAAATACCTGATATATATATTTAAATTTTAAATTAACCTTTCATATTTAAAAAATTCTCCACTGTTACATTATTCCATGTTTAACAAAACTGATTTTTAATATTTTGTTTTGAAATTATAAAGCATAAAAAAACTAACTGTACTTTTAAACTGTATGCAGGAATTTTACAGTTGCAAATTTTATTGAGCATATTTTATTAAAAAATTCCTTATGATATCACACGTTTAACTCTGGGTAGTGATAGGTGACGTCTATTCTAAAAAAGAGGATGCATCAGTTTATTATTATTAATTTAAGTTTAAGCACAGTATTGATATGAGATGTTTATATAACATTTGTTAAAACAATAGACTTGAAGTAGTCATATTTGTTACCATATTTTTATATATTTATTGTAATATGAGATTCGGTTCATAATTTTTAAATTACACCTTAACATGATAATCTATTTTAATAGAAAAGTTCAAAATATCGAATAAAAATCACAATACACACACACACACACACACAAGCACACATCTGCCAACATTCTAATTAACCTTTTGCAAGCCAATGTTCCATAAATGGAACATGGAATTAAAAATTAAAAATCATGAATACTGACCTGAAAAAATTATCAGATATAATAGAAAGGTTACTTTTTTTTTTTTTTTTTTTTTTTTTTAAATAGAAATTACAGTTCAATCATAAAAGGGAAAATGTATAGAAAATTTAAAAAAAATTTACCATTTTTTCTTTTACCCCACAGTTTAAAATATCACATAATTTGGAAAAATAAGCAAATGCTTCTAAACATAGGCTAGCATGTTTAAAATAACTAAGATAATTAAATTAAATTAAAAATATAATAAAATTAAACTAATAATATTAAATATAATAATATTGGATTAATAACATTGAATATAATATTATTAAATTATATTAAAAAAATTTTTTTTTTACACATTTTAATGGTAGAGCTCTTTAAAGTAAAACATTAGAAGGCGAAATATGTAAAAAACAAATTTAAATTACACCCGGATCTGAATTTGGCGTGTAAAAGGTTAATATTCTGTATTATTGTTAGTACCTGCTTCTTTATTCACATCTTGGAGAATTTGGCAAACACTCATACCTCTCATGACGTGAAGGACACTCTCTTCCGCTAGAAGATTAGTCGCAGAAAAAAGAAATGATGCCAGCAACTTTTTTTTAAAGTATATATAGATTTTTCTGTTTTAATAGTCACTTCACTGATGAATTATTACTATCTTATTTGTTAATTACTTGTTTTATTTACATTTTGATATTGTAAATCTTAATTTGTGAAATTTAGACGTATGAAATATTTTAATAATACCAACTCCAAAACACATAAAAAAATTTAATGTTCTTTTATTTTATATTTAACACTTTTTTCTTTTTCTGACATAAAATTTTCTCTCTTGCATTTCACAACCATAATATCTTCAATCTGTGCCCTTGTCACACTTTTATACTCCTTTTCAGCTGCATCTGAAACAAACAGTTTGTAAAGTTTAAAACTTATGTATAAAATAAATAAATAAGGAAAAAAAAATATGGATGTATATATATTTATTTAATGTTTAACATAGCCAAAAATTGATCTAGATTTTTGGGATGAGACTTTAAAATAAGCCTTATTTTCTCAGATTGCTCTTTTCATAGCTCTGACATATCAACTGCTATGATTAAAGTAATCAATAACTAATTTTCTTTAATGTTACTTTAGAAGACAAATAAAACAATTGCTCATTTAAATATAAATTACTATTTCTTAATTATTCTGGATATTCTCAATTTAATGATAATTAAAAATAACAATTATGTAAGACATTTCTCAAATAATTTAAAAATTGAATTTTTATAGATTCAGTTAACTATGTTTTAATATTTGACCAAAAGAAATAATTTCAGATTTAACAAAATTGAATATTCAGTAATATGCCTGAAATATCAAATGTTCAGCACATTTGTACATGTAACAGTAATTCTGCTAGTCTTTTAAAGTCATAATGCCATGTTCTTGTACCCATGTTCGTTCGTCTGTTTCATTTCTTTCAGTGAACTTAGAACGCAGCATAAAAGATCATGGCTAAGCTTTGTATAGTGCATCCATTGGCGATTTGTTATGCAGTAATGATTTATCAAGCTTTTCTCTTTGCAACCTTTTTGTAATGGAACTTCATTTTTGCATATCAGAGCTTTGTTTTTGAAATAATATCAGCTGTTAATGTGTGTTTATTGTAGTGGAGATAAATGTTTTTATTTTCATTATTATTAAATAAAAAAAAAAAAAATGGTTTTGTGACCCTTTTGCAAATTTCATAATTGCACTAAGCTTTGGTATAAAGCATTCATTGGTGATTCGCTGCACGGCGATGTGATTTGGTGTATTGACACCTTTTACTCATAATATTTTTGTATTGTCACTTTGTTTTTGATGTCGCTTCGCTGGCTGTTTGACTGTAATTGTTAACATATAGCTACTATTAGTACTGAGCACAGAATCTACAGTTAGAAGCAGTCATTTGTTTGAATGTTATATATGTTTTAGGTAGTAAAAGACTAAAAGTTTTGAACAAATCAACTTTTATTAAAAATCTTTTCGCCTATAAAATTTAACAATATAATAGTAAATGTAAAAAATGTAACAATAGTATTTTAACAAAAATTTGCTGGGTTAAATTACATAACAAATAAATATCAATGAAAAATTTAATTATTTTGGCATATGTTAATAATTACTGGCAAAATAGGAACTATCCAATAGTTTTAATTTAGTAATCTTAAATAGTATCTTATAAAGAACAATTCACACATTAACTTTACCTATGTTCCTAATTTTACTTTAATTTAGCCAACAAGGACTAACTTAATGCATTCTAATGATTAAAAAAAATTTTTTTCTACTATCTACATTATTTCAGCACCTGAATTTTCAATAGCATGAGTACTTCCTTGAACCATATCACATATCACAAATCGTAATAATAGTAATTATTACTATTATAATATTTAAAAAATTTTTCAAATACTATTTTGATAAACTATAATTCTACTCAAAAATAAATATAGTTTTAGACAGTTTAAAACACTAGGGTTTTGGACAGTATGGTAAAAACCATGGTTTATACCACCATAGTGTCCGAAACCTTGCTAACCGTGAGATAAAGCACAACTGACAATTTTAAGCATTTCAACATTTAACTAACCTACTATAATACAACAGATCTTTAGATTAGAAAACTTTAGTTTTTCATTGGTCCCAATCCAGTTATAGCACACAGGTACATCTTCGGTAAATAGATATGTCATGATGCGTCGCGCATGGTCTTGGAACATAGTTCCACCTAATCTTTTTAATTTTGTCATCTAAATAAGAAAAATATGCACCTGTTAAACAATTGCAACAAATTGAAAACTATGCATTAATTAAACAATGAAAGATATATTAAATATGATTAATTCACAAAAGTTTTTTTTTTTTTTCTTAACGGTAGAAATAAATTATATTTATATTAGCCTTTTGATTAATTTGCAATAACTTTTATGTACATTACGTAACATGTAATTTTAGTTTTAAAAAATTTTCCACCAGGTACTGCTTTAATTATAAAATTTTTTTTTAGAGTGACACAGTGCATTGAACAATGCCCCTAGGATTCTAAGTGTTGAGTGTGACTGCCATCATCATTCATGAGAATGGCCGTCAGACATTATGCATTGGGAAATATACTGAAGTTCAATCATTATACTGAAGTTCAACTAACAATGTTCTAAGTATGATTAACTGCAGTAATAAGTAATAAATTTTTAATTTAAATATTCGCTTACATCTGAAATTAAATGCAACACATACTCAGATTACTATACATACCAAGTAGTTCTGCATATTATTATCATCCAAGTCCATTTCAAAATCTTCCACCTCTTTAATTGTTGTTAGGGGAAATTTTCTAGTTAATTCAATTTGTCTGGAATCCTTTGATTCAGATATGGACAGGAAAGTGAAAGGAAGGGGGGGGGGGACTATAGTTTACTTAAGTAAATTAACAAAAGAAACTAGCACATACTGTGTAATATCAATCAAAAAACTTTTTTCTACAGTATTTAAATATATTAAATAGCCTAAAGATCTTATATATAAGGAAGATAGTAACAGCAGAAATGTTTAGGTTTTCATAAGAATCCACTTTTTTCATGGTTTCTAAAATTTATGTACTTTTGCGTAAGTTTTTGAACATTGCTACCAACCAGTTAAAGTTCAGAAAGAAATAGTAATATTGCTTACCACAAGAAACATTTTACACATGTATTTTGGCGGAATTTAAACAAACAGAGGCTCAAAATGAAAAATCAAAATTAATTTCCCTTTATAAAAGTTGATTGTGAGAACTTTCACAGCTTTCCCTAGAAGCATCAAGATTAATTTCATTCTTTCTTCTAAGACTCAAAAACTATCTAAAACTGCATTACAAAATTCAATTTAAATTTATTACAAAGAAAAAAAAAAAAAAAAACTTTACTGAGATTAACCTATGCAGATTTTTATAAAGACTTCAGAAAAGATCATAGAAATGATATAAAAATTTAACTTAAAAATCATGTTACTTTTATTTATTTTTTAAATAATTAGATGTATATTTTTTGCACCATGAATTTAACATATTAAAAAAGATAAAACTATCAACATAGAAAATTATTTTCAAGATGTAAACAAATGTTTTTTAATAAAACAAGGCATACAGAAGGGTTCCAATTAAGGGTGGGAGAATCTTGCTTTCATATATTTATTTTCTCTCCCATTTTCAACATTGAGTGAAATTTGTGCACTCTTCTGAGACCAATTATTATTACTTGGGGGGGGGGGGGGGACTGAAAACAGGTTATTCAGAAAATTGAACAATCTTGAAATTAAAGAACTTTCACAAAATTCAACAAATTTAAATACACTTCACAAATTTTAGAAGTTTAAAAAAAATTTCAGTATTGGAAATTACACATTTTGCTAGTCAGCTGCAAAAATAAAATACATTACATTTCTACAATGAAACACCAGAAAAAACAAATTTACTTTTAGGCAAAATACTAGCTAAGTCAAAATAATAATAATAATAATAATAATAATAATAATAATAATAGTAAGTTTCATCAACTTTTAGTGCAATAATTGTATATTCCATTGAACAGCAGTTTCAAAAAAAAAAAAAAGAAGAGGGAACAGATTTAAGCAATTAAATATAATGAAAAATTATATATATGTATATATATATATATATATATATATATATACGTATATATTATTATTATTATTATTATTTTTTTGAGAAATTTCACTTTGTTCTTCAGCAAGTATGAGAAATTTGCACGTTTTATCCATGATAGGAACGCTGTACAATATAAAACAATAATAATAATAATTAATTAATTAATTAATTGTACTTATGTATGTTTAATAATGTCTCCACAATATATAACCAATGATTCTTGGAAACCATGTTTAAATGGCTAGCAGCCCTGACTATTTATATTTCCATAAGATACAAGTTATCTTTCTTGAATTTTACATTTCTTAATATGCCACTGCTATCTATATATTACACAATTTTTAATATTTATATAGTACATAACTCCTTTTTCATTTTATCAAGCATATTTCAATACTATTAAATCTAGACAAAGATACTGAAATTAAAAATATATATTACAATTACAAACACACATTTATTTCTCAGACATTATGCAAACTTACTGAATATATTAATTTACACATATTTCAGTTTTGTTCTATGCATACATATTTATATTTATAAATACTTGTGAACAATATATTTTTTTTTTCGCTTTATAAAGCAATATTTTTACCTTTTGATTAGAGATACATTCATTTCTAGAATCTTGAAATGGTATCAATCTGACTCATTTTTGAGAATATGACATTTAATAATCATAAATAAAACAATAAATCTTTACCATAAAGCAAAAGCTATTTTTTAGATGTAAGCGAATATTTATTTCTCAATGAAAAATAAATATATATATACACACACATACTAGAAAAATCCCCTTATGAACTCAAAAATCTTAGTAAATAAATAAAAGTATGTTAAAGTTACAAGTCTATAAGGGTTTTTTTCACAAAAAAGATCTTTTGCAATGTGGTTGAAATAATTGGATTTTCAAATTAAATATGAGGCATGGGTAAAAGTCCTTAAAGAATTTCAACTCTGGAAAATACTTCAAATCTAGCTCATTCTTTTGCTGCCAGTTTGCTTAATTTTTACTCTGCAAATGAGATTTTGACAAAAGTTGCTCAATATATCTAGAATTCAACCTATGCAATAAAAAATTTTCTATCTCACACACATGCACAGTAATGAATATTTACTAATATAAAATATAAATGCTCATACCTCATTAAATATTACACATGGGGAAATTGTTTCAAAATAATATTTCTCTAATGTTTTATCAAATTTTCTGTAAATTTTGATGGAAATCCATTCTAGTTATAAGCAAAAAAAGGTTTCAAAAAATTAATAACTTTTGAAAAGAAATTATATCTGCCTAAATAATTACACAATTTCCCCTTCAAAACAAACAAATATTGTACATAGTATGCACAACGTGTTAAAGTTACAAGTTATTTGAAGATTTTTATAATACAGGGTGATCTAAATTATGTGCACTCTTCTTCAACTTGTGGTTGGTCCCCTATTTGCACTCTGAATTAAATTAATAGTGGAAAATTTGAATTTTTAATTCTTTGCATGTCTGAAGTTATGCGCTGTTTTGTTCAATATATTTTTTTTTTTTTTTTTTAGAAAATCCAAAAGTGTAAAAAGAAAAAAAAATTCTACAAATTTCACTTTGAACACCCACTGTTCCTCTAAGTAAAACATTCACATTTTCTTTGCAGGCAAAAGGAGAAGTGTATAACAGCAGAATTAGTGTAACAGAAAAATAAAATTATAACAAATAAATAACAATACACCCACAGGAAATTTCTTTAAAGAAAAATTACAGATATAGGAAAAAAGGCAAAGCATTCACAAGCATTTTTACAAACACAATTTGCATAAAAGAATGCTAGAATATAAGAAACTGAGAGACAGAAAAAATAATCATAGGTGTAGATTGAGGGTCACAATATAAGAGTATATATTATGAAAAAAAATAAAAAATGCCAATAATACGAAAATAAAAATTACTTTTTAGAAAATTTCAAAGAATGTTGATGTAAACTACTAATAAGTAACAGACTTATAAATAAAACAAATAAATATAAAAATTTTGCTAAATTTTGTGTAAAACAAATGATAAATTTCGATTGAAAATTTTTCTATGAATTTAAAAATTTCAGAACTTCAGGTAATTTTGTTTAAAAATATTTATTTTGTACACTAAAACAGCACTATGTTTAAGGTCCTCACGATAAATCACGAAAATGATTGTTGAAAACGACCAGCAGCTATCCATAAATAAATGTTGGAAAAAACAAATACACTTTTTAACATTCATATCCATCCACAAACATTAATATATACTACACATAATTTTTTTACAGATATTTATGCAACACATACACGAGCACATGTTATATACATTTAATACGAAAAAAAAAAAAAAAAAAATTACACATATTTTAATAAAAATACACACACACATTCATTTTAATGTATTATAGTACTTAACATTTAATTCTACTTTGTAAATTATCAATCATTTCATGGTTTTCTGATACGGCAACAGCATTCACACTAAGGATTTTAAACTTATGGATATACCATTAAATCTTTCATAAAAAGTTACTTAACAAAACTGAATAGAAAGGTATGTTATTTTTTTAAAACCTTTAGTAATAACTTATTTTTGTGCACACGGTCTAACATCTAACAAGAACAGAACACATGAAGTACAATAAAGCAAGTTGTAAACTTCAGAATAATTAATTTCATATCAAATAATAAAGATGTTTACTTACTTATAATTTTCAATATAACCCAAAAAAAAGAATAATAAATAATAAAATAGTTATAACATATTAAAACATATCTGTAATTACTATCTGAACTAAACAACAACGATAACATAAAACTCGATGGAGATCGTTTGCTTTGCTAAAGAACGATTTATTAGAATAGAATTTAGATTTCTGCGCATGTGCTGTAATAATTCAGCCCGTGGATGTCCTCTGTACAGTGATGCCAGATTGGGGATTTTGTCCCTATTTTGGGGACTTTTGAGGCTTTTGGGGACAATTTTGGGGACCAAATGTTTGTGGGGACTTCTTTGGGGAATTCTAAAATTTTTGGGGACAAATCTGGGGAGTTCTTCAACTTTCTGTCAATGTTGGCAACGTAATGATTTATCCCTACGACTAGAGACTTTCAATAAGTTTATTGTTATTTGGGGATTTTTTTCAAAAATTGCCTTCATTTGGGGAAAAATTTGAGCTTAAATCATAGAAAAATATGCTTGATATTTTCTTTGAAAAAAATTTATTTTCCCTTTTTAGTAAAAATTAAGTTGGGGATTTTTTCGAAAAAAAAAAAAAAAAAACATGATTTGGGGAAATTTGAAGACCTGGTTGGGGAAATAATTTTCGACCATCTGGCATCACTGCCTCTGTATTACCTTTGCACTTGAAACAGCCAGGATCCTACGAGTATCTTACATTAGGCATTCTCTGGTTGCTTTTTTATGACACTTACCGGATATGCCAGTTGTAGGATATGTATGATGTTTGTAGGACATCCAATGGATCCTTTTGGTTGTATGGGATAGCTCGCTCTTCGTCTCCCATTGGCTGGCTGGCTTCCTCTTACGAGGACACGCGGAGGACTTACGCTTGAGGCACCACAATACCAAGTTAAGCTCGTTCTTAACCACGCCCATCTACGAAAGTTCGTAACATTTAAGATAAGACTTGAGAACGAGGCACCGCAATCCCAACCTTGAATGTTTGCATGGAGCATAATCGTTATCGGAAGATGCTGAATATTGTTTCTTTATCGCTTCTTTTCTTTTCCCACCAATCGTCTGTCTTTTTCTTGTTCCATAATTAGAAGTACTCACTAATACACCAACTATTAATTCTTCCATTTGGCAAAAAAAAAAAAAAAAAAAAAAAAAACACTCTTCTAAAAGGAAAAAAACAAGAGAGAACTAACAAAATAAACAAACATAAAAAGCTTGTACATGTACGAGTCACGCGACCATAAACAACCATTGAGCTCCATTAGTAACAGGAGAGTCAAGTTCCCGGTCAGTCGTCCGCTAGCCGAATTACATCCCGATGAAGCAGCTTGGGAAAAGAGAAAATATAGTTCCTTTTCTCTAGCCTAGAACATGCTAAATTCTAATTTATTTTTGTTGTAGTTTATATTTCCGTACTTGATTAAACCGTGAAAACAGTGCAGAAAACACTTAATATTTAAGGCCAGGGAACATTTAATTAATCTGTACTAAGTATTTATTTGAATTTTTCTCTTCAAATAAATTATTTAGAAATGTGTCATTGATTGACGGACTTTCGTAGCTTACGCTAGAAATGTTCGTTTTTAAGGTATCGGAGATTTTTTTTTTTTTTTTATTACAGGAAAGGAGCGATGCTTATTTATATAAAAAATATTTTTTCTGGTTGACTAGTACTATTAGAGGGTGATTAGCCGCATTTTAATTCTTAAAATATGCATCTATAAGCACCTTACAAAAATATTTTAGAAAAGGGAAAAAAAAAATAGTTTTTGCACACATTGGCATAATTTTAATTTATATATTAATATAATTTTAATTTATATATTAATATAATTTTAATATATATATAATAATTTTAATATATTAAAATAATGAAATCCAATTTAATAATAATAATAATATATATGTCTGACGAAATGCATGATAAAATAATATAACATCAAAAATTGCATAAGGGTTATTAGAAACCTTAAAATGTGATAAAGTCAGAGAGAAAAAATAAGTTGACTTGGAAATCCTAAAATAAAAATAACTTGGGTTGGTTGCGTGATAAAGGTCAATTGCTCTGGGGTAGGGGGGGGGGGGCTTGTCTTTCGAAAGGGTCTTAGCCCGTAATTACGTGAGTTTCGGAGAAAACCATGGAAAACTCCGAACGGCTAAGTTGACGAGCGTAACCTAGGATCGAACCCTGCACCTCCCATCTGCCAGCTTTTATCGCTGAACTGCTCGGCAAGGTGGGGCCTACAACAACTTAAAACTAGTATGTTGTGGCCACCACAAGGCTTTCTTCTATATTTTCCTATACAAATTCACTCAGTAAAAATAATTTATTAAAATTATTATTAAAAAAAAATATATCTTCTATGATAATGCAGACGATTTCCATATTAGAAAAGTAGTATAACATTAATTTAAAAAAAAGTCCATTTTATTCTCAATATTAAAAAAAAAAAAAAAGAAAGAAAAAAAAAAAAAAAGATTTTTTTTTTCCTAAGATTTTTTTTTTTTTTCGTGAAAATTTTAAAAAATTGATAACTTTGTTTTAAATTATTACAGAATTACAGTTCAACCATCCGTTTTAAAGTTATTGACAAGACCTTTCGAAAGATACCCATATTGAAAATTTACCCCCCCCCGGGGGGGGGGAAGCGATGCCCCCATACGCACAATTTTTTTTTCCTAGTTAACTACTACTATTATCACTAATTCATATTATTTTCACAATCACAAGTTTAAAATAACGCTCATTATGTACATTTATACGAAATTTTGTCCTATACTGCCATGTTAAAAATTTAGAAAAAGCGGAATGGCAACGCAACCTTTAGGACAATTTTTACCAAAAGTTGATAGGCACTAATTTATGTCAAGGTGTAACTACATACCAATTAGTATGAAATTCTGTGCTGTAGTTCTTGAGATACAGTTGCCACAAAATTTGGTCACACACACACACACACACAGACAGACAGTCATTTTCTAAAAATGGTTAAATCGTGTTCTACAGCTCTCCAAAACGTGTAAATCCATCAAAAACCCGAGGTCGAAAATTTTTACGAATCCAATACTTTCTTCTATTGAATATAGAAGAAAGTAATAACAATGTATCTTTGATTTTATACAAAATATTTTTTAAACTTTTTTTTTTTTTTCTACCATGACTTTTAAATTTAAAAAGTGGTGTTTGTACAGTCTTTTTAGTAAAACTAATAATATAAAAAAATATTATCACATTTCTTTTTCTACAATTTGATTTTTGTGAAAAAGATAAAAATTTTTCGTATTAAAATAAGCTTGAGTACTATTTTATATCAGATACTTTGGATTTGTGAAAACTGTGGTTTGAACTAAAAAGTAATTTTTGGCAGAGTTTATCAAACAATGTTAAGACAAAATTCCAAATATTCTATTTAAGACTTGAGAGGTTTTATTCTTACTATTCGAATGCATATCGTCAAGTGCATATTTTATCGAGAAGTACTAAGATACTTTGTGAAAAAAGTGTGGGATCAATTTCGAAATATTTTTTCAAAAAGTATGTCATTATTTCTTGTAATACACATAAGATAACTGCTTATGGAAATTTAATAAATATAAAGGAATAGATTAGTTTATTCATACAATAATATAACATGTTTATGAACTTCTATTTTAAAGACACACATTGGGCATTCGAGATTAAAGGGACAAGTTGGGCATTTGTACTCGATAAAATAAATGAGATATTTTATCTATGGAACCTAAATTTCCTTTTTTTACCCTAGCGATTTTTACAACCATACGCTGCACAGCTCATAACCATGATTATTCACGAATTATGTCCTAAAATTTAAAAGAAATTTGAAAACAAAATATACGGATACATGTAACCCAATAGGACACACGCGCTGTTTTTCCCAACCTTCTCTTCCGAAACCATGGTACTGTATTCATCCGCTCTGACCGCTAGATTACATGATACCAGATAGGAAGCTTGCTCTCCTGTTACGATGGAGCTCAGTGTAAACAACAGTCCTGACTGGTCGGCTGGAGAAATCACAGTTTGACTGAAAACAGGTTCTGGAGGAAACACTGTTTGATTGAAACCCCAATTTTTAAGAGCGTTTGTAAAGTGATATTTTTTTTTTTTTTTGGTTTAAAATAATAGTATAATTTTGTGATATTTAATGTTGAGTTCACAGAAAAATCACTAACTCTTTTTTTTTTTTTTTTGGAGAAAACACGGCGTTAATGTTTGCTCCTCACGTATGAACTGTTTTCAGAATTTTTCCCATTTACATGCTTGTGTGTGCAGTTGAATGCGCTACAAGACGGCATAGTTTGTTTATTACTTTCTAATCGTAAAATATGAAGTATTCAAGCATAAATAATATAAAAATCAACATTAGCCTAAGCGAAAACAACACAGAGTAAATCAAAATTCAAAATAATGAATGATGATATAATTTCGCCAACTCAGTTAAAGCAGAGTAAAAACAACATAAAAAGAAGCGATATAGTCGCCAATCTGGACTAAACTACACCCTAAAATTCCTCCATGTAGGCTTCATTTCGGTAGCACGGGATCCGCCATCCATATTAGTATAGACCACGGTGGTATAGACATAGAGATCAGATGCCCGACTGTGCGAGGTATGTGTGTAGAGAATGCTTTAAAAAATTTTCTATTAAAATAATCT
>OZ005660.1:249750856-249804003 GCA_963930645.1 Salticus scenicus
GGATCGGAGTTGTTCAGCCTCTGCTTCGGTCGTGTACCAAATGTCTCAGGGCCCAGTTGGAACGGTCGAAATGTTCCAGAGGCTGGACTCCCCCCCTGAGACAACATCAGGTCCTCGAAATTCGAGGACTGTCCTCGAATTTTCACCTTTTTTATTTTTTGTCACTAAAAATTCTTCGACTGCTTGGGGACACTAAATGTCTCCAAATTTAAATATTTGTATCTATTTCTTTCAAAATCGCAGTCCTTTCCGTGGAGGATCAAAATTGTGATGGCATGTCTCCGGACCACCTCTAGGAGCGAGTCTCACACCGTCGCCGATTGCCCATTGAGCAGCATTAGTACTACGTAAGCCCATCCAATCAAAATCGCTGTCCAATTACTTGTGCATCACAAGTTATTGAATAATCTTGGAAATCAACAAAACTTTGACCCTCATACTTCATAAGCAGAGAAAGAATCATGTACTACTCATCAGTATATAAATTCTATCTTGCCCCAATTTATCTGAAGTGAAACATAAAATTTGTTTAATGAAAGTTTGACAGAAAATGCAATACTACCACAAATGGCATTCATACATTGATAGGAGAGAAAATAAAATTATTTTCTTGTAGTTATGTAATCAGGAATAATTTCTAGATGTGTGGGATTCTAAAAAAAGTACACTTAATACAGCTTTGTTAAATAAATCCTTGTCGAATCATGTTCTTAGACAGACTAAGAACATCACTCAACAAGGATTTATTTAACAAAGCAGTATTAAGTGTACTTTTTGAAGACAGGGATTATCCGCGATTGTAATGAAATGCTCGCCCTCTGGTGGGCTAAGGTGAAATTATCACACCACTGCATATCATCATATTATGCAATCGATTTTCCATGATGTAATGGAGGAGAAAGAACAATAATAAATACACGTGGCTATTATATTTACTAACAAATGCAGTTCAGAGAGCGCCATCTATCGATCATTACAAACGCGGATTGCTAGCCCATAGAACCAAAAGGATCCATTGGATGTCCTACGAACATCATACATATCCTACAACTGGCATATCCGGTAAGTGTCATAAAAAAGCAACCAGAGAATGCCTAATGCAAGATACTCGTAGGATCCTGGGTGTTTCAAGTGCAAAGGTAATACAGAGGACATCCACGGGCTGAATTATTATAGCACATGCGCAGAAATCTAAATTCTATTCTAATAAATCGTTCTTTAGCAAACGATCTCCATCGAGTTTTATGTTATTGTTGTTGTTTAGTTCAGATAGTGATTACAGATATGTTTTAATATGTTATAACTATTTTATTATTTATTTTCCTTTTTTTTTTTTTTTTTTTTTTTTTTTTGTTGGTTATATTGAATATTATAAGTAAGTAAACATCTTTATTATTTGATATGAAATTAATTATTCTGAAGTTTACAACTTGATTTATTGTACTTCATGTGTTCTGTTCTTGTCAGATGTTAGAAAAAATTAAATTAATATTAAAGTTTTCTTTTTGTTCCAACAAGTTCTGGCGTCCGCGACAGGATCTTTGAAAATTAACAGTAATGATTATTTTTGTTTTTGTTCTGGTTTTAAAAGTTTCGTTTTCGTTTTTAAGAACATTATGAAATAGTAATATAATTTGATGATTAATGTAAATAATTAGAGTGTTCATAATATTATTAAAGATTAAAATTAATTGTTAAACTATTTAATTTTTATTGAATATGCGAATGAATAAGCAGAGATGGGAATGGTGGCTGTTTCAGTTCTTTCCTTGTGACATTTTATATTCTTATTTACTGAGTCAGTTGAGTTATATAATTAAAGGTTATGCTTTTAATACTTTCTGTTTTGATATTTTTAAAAGTTATATCATTTTATTTATTTATTAAATTGAGTTAATGTTTTCGTGATTATTTGAGAACAAAAAGGTTATTGCATTAGAATGATTTGAGTAATGTTATTTTAAGAATATTTAAATTGTGACTGAATTTAATTTGAGTTTTGGTTTTACATTATTTCAGTTATGATTTAATATTGAGTTTTAATTTTAAATCATTCAATTGCTGTTTGAGTTTTGGTTTTAAAAATCAGTTTCGGTTTTGCATTAATTGAATTCTGGTTTAAATCATTTTGTTATGGTTTTAAAAATTGAGTTCTGTTCTTAAATTATTTAGTTATGGTTTTAAAATTTGAGTTTTGTTCTCAAATAATTTAGTTATGGTTTTAAAATTTGAGTTTTGTTCTCAGATAATTTAGTTAGGGTTTTAAAATTTGAGTTTTGTTCTAAATTAAACTGAGTTTTGTTCTTAAATAATTTAGTTAGGGTTTAAATTTGAGTTACAGTTTAAACTATTTGAGGTTTGAGTTAAAAAATATTAGAGTTTTAAGAACATTTTAGTTTAAATTTAAAATTTTTGTTAGGCATTTTAGGACATTCAGTAAATAAAAAATGAGTGTTGAGTTACTGAAGAAGAAACGTGCCATTGCACGTACTGCTTTTACTAGAACGGCTAATGTCATAAAAGAAGAGTTAGAGAGGGTACAACCCGATAGGTCCGTTTTAGAAGATAAATTTGTAAAGTTACAAACAGCAGTAAGCGAATTAAAGGTTCACGATTCGGAATTACTGGATTTATTGATAAAAGGGAAAACTTCCGATGAGGATCTGGAAACGGAAGTTATAGCTTGTGAGGAATATTCTGATGAATTTATTTCGCTTAGCCGACGAGTAAAGGAAAAAATTAATCTTATGGATTCAAAAGTTAATGTTTTTGCTGTAACACCAGATAGTAGTATTAATCTCAATGAAAAGAGGTATAAGTTACCAAAAATCGAGATAAAAAAATTTGATGGTCAGTTACTAAATTATCTTTCGTTTTGGGGTCAGTTCAAAAAAATTCACGAAGATAAGGATCTTGATGCCGTAGATAAATTCCATTATTTAACGCAATCCATGTTACCCGGAACTAGGGCGTGTGAGTTAATTGAAAGTTACCCATTAACAGAGGAAAATTATCCGAAAGCTATTGCGGCATTTGAGGAGCGTTTCGGAAATAAGGAAATTTTAACAGAAATTTATGTGAGAGAGTTACTGAAATTAATTATTCAAAATGTACGCTCAGGGCCCGATTAAGCTTTGAAGCTAGGGGAAGCTCAGCATTATTTTGGGGCCCCCTTTCATTTCGGAAAATCTTGTTTTCCTGTTACATATTGTAATATAAATATTCTATAGACCAAAAAATAGTGTGTATTTATTATTATTATTATTATTTTCATATATCTGGGTAGTTTCTACACAGAACATTAAAATCATACACTTTTTTAATTAAGAACATTCAGATTTTTGAGGTTAAATAATAGATTTTTCCCGAAATAGTGATTGTTTTGTCTTGTTTTAGGTAACCTTTCTCAGAAAAAATTCAATCTCAGTGTGAAAATATGAAACAAAAGATTCAAGACCATGTTTTTAATCCTTATGGGGCCCCCTCTTAAATTTTAGAGGGGAAGCTTGTGCTTCATGAGCCTTTTGGATAATCAGGCCCTGTGTACGCTCACAGGGCAAAGATAAGCTATCTCTGGTGTCACTGTTTGACAAAATTGAGTCCCACCTCCGAGCTCTCGAATCTTTGGGCATAAGCCCAGACTCCAATGGTGCTTGGCTATATCCCATGGTTGAGTCTTGTTTATCCGCTGAGATGATTAGGGTATGGCAGAGGAGCATTCTATTTAGTAATGAGGGATCCCGTCTCTCAAATCTCTTGCAGTTTTTGCGTAAAGAAGTCGAGGGTGAACAAAGAGTTAAACTCGCGCGTTCTGGGTTTGAAGTTACGACACCCTCGCGTGAAAGCGGCCTAAAGAGATTAAATTCAAAAATAAAAAACCTATTGCGAGTGCTGCTGGTTTGGTAGCGTCTGAGGAGTTATCATGTGTCTTTTGTGGAAAAAATCATGAAAGTAAAGAATGTTTCAAAGCTCGGTCTTTATCTTTAAAAGAGAAATTTAATAAATTAAAAGAGTTAAAATGCTGCCTACGTTGCCTTAAATTTGGTCATTTTGCGAAGCAATGTAAACAATTTATTCAGTGTCGTCTTTGTAAGCGTTCTCATCCCATAATTTTATGCCCGGAGGCTCCAGAGAATAAGGACGAGACAATAGTTAGTGAAAAAGGGTCAATTGCTGTACAGAGTACTGTGTCTACTCCTTCATGTATGAAAGAGGTCATTCTCATGACATTAATAGTTGAAGTAGTCTCAGGTGGTCTGAGAAAAAAGGTTAGGTGTCTCTTAGATTGTGGATCGCAGAGATCTTATGTTTTAAGATCCACCGCCGAAGCCTTAAATTTGAAAATTATTTCCACTGAGAATTTAACTCATACGCTGTTTGGAGGAGCTAGAACTGAATCAAAATGTCATAATAGATATAGTGTGAGACTTAGACCCGTTGGGAAAAGTAATGAACATCAGTTCAATTTTCTCGAACAAGATACTATTTGCGGTACAATACCACGCATATCTAAAGGTCCGTTATTGGGGGAATTAAAAAGGCATAAATTTGGATTTCAGATATAGGCGATGATTATCCTGAAATTGAGATTCTAATAGGAAGTGATATTTATGGACAAATTCTCACTGGTGAAGTAGTTCAATTAAAGGGAGGTCTGACAGCTATTAATACCAAATTGGGGTGGACTTTGTGTGGGGAACAGAATAATTTTCGTGTCCAAAATTTTGAGGGTACCCAGTCCATGCTAGTGACCAACCTCCTTGTTCAAAATATGAAAGTTTCTGATATGTGGGATTTAGAATCCATCCGTATTAGGGATGAGGCGCAGACCTTTTCTAAGGATATAGAAGATCAGTTAGCACAGGAACAATTTTTGAAGAATCTTCACCGAACCGAAGATGGTAGATATTACGTGAGTTTACCTTGGGTCCAAAATTTCCCGGTTGACCTTCCCTCTAACAGGCATATTGCAGAAAAGAGATTATTTTCCACCACGCGAAAATTGAGAAAATTAAATAGATTTAATGAGTATGATAAGGTATTTAGTGAGTGGCTTTCTGAAGATGTTGTGGAGATAATTCCAGAATCTGAAAATAGTAAAGTAGGACATTATCTGCCACATCATCCAGTTATCAAAGTAGATAGTCTAACCACCAAAATTAGACCAGTTTTCGATGCATCATGTAAATCGGGTAGTTCATTTTCTCTAAATGATTATTTGATGAAAGGTCCTAACCTAGTAGAAGAAATCTCAGCTATTTTAATGCGTTTTAGAGAAAAATCGATTGGCGTAACTTCCGATATAAGACGAGCATTTTTGCAGATTGGCATACAGAGGGAAGATCAAAATTATTTGAAATTTCTTTGGTGGGTAAATGACAAAATTAAAGAATTTCGGCATAAAAGAGTGGTTTTTGGGGTAACTAGTAGCCCATACCTATTGGCATCAATCATTTCACATCATTTGTCAAACGTCGCACCAAAATATGAAAGTGTGGCGAAAAAGTTAGCTGATTCATTTTATGTCGACAACTGTGTGACCTCAGTTGATAATAAAGAAGAATTAGAATTATTTATGAGTCAATCAACTGAGATTATGGCAGAGGCCAAAATGGAACTGCGTCTTTGGACATTTGGTCCAACAAGTGGAAATGAGTTTTTAGATAACCCTTGCGATACGATCTTACCGGTTTTAGGTCTACATTGGGACCGCAAAGAGGACAAACTTTTCATTCCAGTCAAAGATGATATTAACGTAGAAGATTTGTCAAAAAGAAAATTACTTTCTTTAATTCACTCTGTTTTTGATCCGCTAGGTTTTATTGCACCAGTAATGTTACCTGGGAAATTAATACTTCAAGAGGCCTGGGCAACTAAAACAAATTGGGATTTACCTCTACCAGATGACCTGAAAAATCGATTCTTAAAATGGTATAGAGAACTGTCTGGTATTTCTCAGCTTAAATTGCCTCGTAGAATAGGTTATGGGAACAAAGATTCGTGGTCAATGCACGTTTTTTGCGATGCCAGCCAAAGGGCACATGCCACGGTTATTTATTTGCGAAGTAAAAGTGACAAAAATGTATTTGTGAAATTTGTTGCAGCAAAAACACGCGTGTCGCCATTGAAAAGGATAACAATACCACGATTAGAATTATTAGCTTGTGTTTTGGGTGCACGTTTGGCAAAATATATAAGTGCAGCCTTGTTCTTGACTGATGTTCCAACCTTTTACTGGACAGATGCCACTGTGGCACTTTGTTGGATACAACGAGATGAGAGTTGGGGTGTATTCGTGAATAACAGAGTAAAAGAGATCTTAAGTTTGTCGAAAGGAGAATGCTGGCGACATATACCAGGCAAATTGAATCTCGCTGACTTAGCCTCCCGTGGCTGTACGCCTAAACATTTGTTGCAATGTGATTGGTGGGAGGGACCCGAATTTCTGAGACTTCCTCCTGAATCATGGCCTGACTCTGAAGTTTTGCCAGACGAGGAGTCAGTTGCAGCAAAAATTAAAAGAAAGAGAGTCATTGACTTAAGTGTAAATACTAATGTCACAACAGAGGGCGGTGATAAATGGTATAAGAAATTTTCTAAATTCTCTAAAATGGTGCGAGTTTTAGGTTGGGTAATGAGATTTATTCAGAGTTGTCTAGGGTGAGCACTGAATGGCCAGCCATTCCTATCAGCTTCAGAGTTCCAAAAATCAAAATTGAAACTTTTTTCTATTATTCAAGTGGAGAGTTTTCCAGTGACTGGAGAGTCCATTAGGGGTCTTATCACAGTCGTGGATGAAAATAAGCTTATTAGAGTCAAAACTAAAATAATCGAAAGAGAAGACACTTATGAATTCAGGTTTCCGATTTTACTACCACCTAAACACCATGTCGTAGAGTGCCTGATATGGGAATTACATACCCACAATTCACATGCTGGTGTTCAGACACTGTTGAGTATGCTCAGAGAGGAGTACTGGATAATATCTACAAGACGTACTGTAAAGTCAGTAATAAGAAAATGCGCTGTGTGCAGACGCTTTATGAGTAAAGCCACAGCAACAGCCCCTACACATCTGCCAGAAGACAGAGTTAAAGATGCATCGGTATTTGAAGTTATTGGAATTGATGTCTGTGGTCCCCTGTTTTTAAGAAATAGGACAAAATCGTGGGTAATACTTTTTACCTGCGCCGTATATCGTGCAGTGCACCTGGAACTGTTGTCATCCATGAGTTCGCAATCTTTTATACAAGCATTACGGCAGTTCATCGCCCGTAGAGGTCGTCCTTCCGTAATATACTCGGATAACGGTACTAACTTTACTGGTACTGCTGCAGCTTTAAGAACAATTGAATGGGAAAAGATATGTCACGATCCACTACATCCAATAGAGTGGAAATTCATTCCGCCCACCGCTGCGTGGTGGGGCGGTTGGTGGGAGCGCTTAATTCGCTCCACTAAAGATTTGCTTCTTCGTGTAATGGGAAGGTCTGTATTGACATATGAAGAGTTGCTTACTGTTCTGTGTGATGTCGAGGCTGTTTTAAACAATCGCCCACTTACTTATATATCCAATGATTTGGGTGATTTCAAACCTTTAAAGCCATCCGATTTTCTTTCTGACTTGAAGGAATCGGGTACTCCAGATTTGGACTATTTGGACCGAAAAAAGCTGCTCTCAAGACATGCCTATTGTCAAGAAGTGAGACAGCAATTCAGGAATAGATTCCGTAAAGAATACCTAAGCCAGTTGATTCAGAAAGCTGGTAAAGATAATAAAGACTTGAAAGTAGGTGATGTGGTGATCATCCAAATTGATAACCAGAAACGACTAAATTGGCCACTAGCCGTAATACAAGAAGTCTATCCTGGAAAAGATGGCCGTATAAGAGTTGTCAAGCTGAGAGTCAAGAGTGGAACCTTGGTACGGCCAGTACAAAAGGTGTTCCCATTGGAAGTGTGCTCAAAAGGTGATCCTATCATGAAAATTAAATCACAGGACACTGAAGTTGTACCTAATGATCCAGAGACATTGAATAAAGTTTTGCCCAAGACACAACAACATCTTGAGAGTGTGTCAAAATTGACCAGGAGTGGTCGAATAGTTAGAACTCCTGTCCGATAGGACTTAAAAACTTTGAACATTCACTTCTCACAAACTTTTTATATTTTAATTAATTGCATTTGTGTTCTTTTTTCCATATATCTATATGTTTCATGTATAACTATTTTTTTCCTTTTAGTTGATTCACCTGCCGATGAATCAAGATGGGAGTGTTGAAAACAGGGGAAATTATTTGAGAAAGTCCACAATAGAGGGCGCTTTTGCTTCTGAAAAGGAGATGTAAGATGTAAAAAAGGAGTAGTGAGTTTTTGATTTGAATGTCACTTGTGAAATTTTATGATGTAGGTTTTCAGAAGAAATAACGGGCCAAAAAATGGGTCCTAAAAAATGTATGTGTTTTAATTATGTATAAATGTAAATATTATTTGTGTGTCTGAACGGATTAAAATGTGAACTGTAGAGACATAGTGAATTTATTTTTGAGTCTGACAAGTGATATTTTCTCAGCTGCCGTCCACATCTCTGGTCAAGGTAAGAAACCTTTTATATGGATATTTTGGTTTACTTTAATAATTTCTCCACTAGAAAAATTAAAGTAAAATAAAATATATATATTTTTGGAAATATAAATAAGTTTCAAGTTTTCAAAGAGCCTGCTATAGTCGTCTGATAGGCGACCGAGTTTTACTTGTTGGAATAATAAAATTCTGATTTTTAACGCGGGAAAAAATTAAATTAATATTAAAGTTTTCTTTTTGTTCCAACAACTTGTAACTTTAACATACTTTTATTTATTTACTAAGATTTGTGAGTTCATAAGGGGATTTTTCTAGTATGTGTGTGTGTATATATATGTATATATATTTATTTTTCATTGAGAAATAAATATTTGCTTACATCTAAAAAATAGCTTTTGCTTTATGGTAAAGATTTATTGTTTTATTTATGATTATTAAATGTCATATTC
Source organism: Salticus scenicus (assembly GCA_963930645.1). NCBI lineage: Eukaryota > Metazoa > Arthropoda > Arachnida > Araneae > Salticidae > Salticus > Salticus scenicus. The sequence continues at coordinate 249,759,889 of OZ005660.1, forward strand.
TCATAAATGTGTCAGATTGATACCGTTTCAAGATTCTACAAATGAATGTATCTATAATCAAAAGGTAAAAGTATTGCTTTATAAAGGAAAAAAAAAAATATATATTGTTCTCAAGTATTTATAAATATAAATATGTATGCATATAACAAAACTGAAATATGTGTAAATTAATATATTATGTAAGTTTGCATAATGTCTGAGTAATAAATGTGTGTTTGTAATTGTAATATATATTTTTAATTTCAGTATCTTTGTCTAGATTTAATAGTATTGAAATATGTTTGATATAATGAAAAAGGAGTTATGTACTATATAAATATTAAAAATTGTGTAATATATAGCAGTGACATATTAAGAAATGTAAAATTCAAGAAAGATAACTTGTATCTTATGGAAATATAAATCGTCAGGGCTGCTAGCCATTTAAACATGGTTTGCAAGAATCATTGGTTGTATATTGTGGGGACATTATTAAACTTACATAAGTACAATTAATTATTTATTTATTTTTATTTTTATTATTATTATTATTGTTTTATATTGTACAGTGTTCCTATCATGGATAAAACGTGCAAATTTCTCATACTTTCTGAAGAACAAAGTGAGATTTCTCAAAAAAAAAAAAAAAAAAATCATTATATTTAATTGCTTAAATCTGTTCTCTCTCTCTCTCTCTCTCTCTTTTTTTTTTTGAAACTGCTGTTCAATGGAATAGGCAATTATTGCACTAAAAGTTGATGAAACTTACTATTATTATTATTATTATTATTATTTGACTTAGCTAGTATTTTGCCTAAAAGTAATTTTGTTTTTTCTGGTGTTTCATCGTAGAAATGTAATGTATTTTATTTTTGCAGTTGACTAGCAAAATGTGTAATTTTCAATACTAAAATTTTTTGAAAACTTCTAAAATTTGTGAAGTGTATTTAAATTTGTTGAATTTGTGAAAGTTCTTTAATTTCAAGATTGTTCAATTTTCTGAATAACCTGTTTTCAGCCCCCCCCCCTCCCCAAGTAATAATAATTGGTCTCAGAAGAGTGCACAAATTTCACTCAGTGTTGAAAATGGGAGAGAAAATAAATAAATGAAAGCAAGATTCTCCCACCCTAATTGGAACCCTTCTGTATGCCTTGTTTTATTACAAAACATTTCTTTGCATCTTGAAAATAATTTTCTATGTTGATAGTTTTATCTTTTTTAATATGTTAAATTCATGGTGCAAAAAATTTACATCTGCGGTGAATCATGCCAAGTGTGAACTGTACAGCCAACTCTGGTACAAAGAACTATGAACAATCGCCGATTTGGCGACCGCGTTATGGCATGGCAACCCAGAAGAGAGAACATTTTCTCCCTCTCAGCCAGAGTCACTTGCACTCCGGAACTTGCACAGCTAACTACCTGTATCGGCCATGTGCCTGTTAGGTTCGCACACCACGTGCGCTAGTAATATTCTTCCTCAAAAGCAATAATTATTTGTTAATATTTTGTTAATAAAATTTGTTAGTTTTCATGTTAAGCAGACAATAATTATTAAGTTTGTCTCACTGGTGACCCGGCAAGAAAAATTGCGCCCTTCTGCCACGATGTTCCAGGTATGTAATTTTGATTGATTCCTCTGTGATTTGGTCAGTATATTATTCCCTTTTCCATTTTTTGCATTTTCCTTCAAACCCTTGTATGTTATTATTTAAAAATGCCGTCTGACGACGAAACAAAAGTTCCCGAACAACACGTGTACGGTGTCGGCGTCAAGCTGCCGCCATTGTGGAAAAACAACATCAAACTTTGGTTCGTACGCGTTGAAAGTAACTTTGCACTTTCCAGAATTACGGCAGATGAAACCAAATATAATAATGTTATCGCTGCAATCGATCCGGAAACCCTAACGGCAGTCTCCGATATCCTTTTAAGCCCTCCCGCGACTGAAAAATATCAAGCTCTTAAAGATCGTCTTATAGACGAATTTTCAGATTCCGCGACGCAGCAGATTCGGCGTCTAGTTTCAGAAATTCAACTCGGCGATGATAAACCGTCCCATTTATTGCGTAAGATGAAGGAATTAGCCAACGGTGCGTTGAATGACGATTTTTTGCAAACATTATGGCTACAGCGCCTGCCATCGGACATTCAAGCTATCCTCTCTGTAAGCTCTGAGCCGTTGGAGAATTTAGCGAAGCTAGCCGATAAGATCGCGGATTGGCGCGGCGAAGCTGCCGCTTCTGGGGTTTGCGCCGTGAGTCACGATACGCACGCCGCGGAGGAGAGACGCTCTCGTAGTCAAGCGACCGCGGCTGCTGGTTCGTCCGCGGACGGTGAACGGAGCGAAATTACGGCCCTGCGGGCGGAAATCGCCGCTTTAACTCGCCAAGTATCGCGTTTATTAGCACGCGATCGCAGTAATTCTCGTGCATCACGTGGTAAATCGCCGCATCCCCGTAACAGGTCGCAATACAAACAAGGCATTTGTTATTATCATAAAAGATTCGGTAAGGACGCGCGCAAGTGTAATTCACCCTGCACTTTTTCTGAAAATGAGGATTCGGGAAACTAAATTCGGCTGTCGATGCTAGTATTTTCGCGACAGCTACACCGATAGCCGCAAAATCATGTCGCTTATACGTGTACGACAAGCGCTCTCACTTAAAATTTTTGGTTGATTCTGGCTCTGATGTCAGTTGTATACCCCCTCCTAAAAATTCAAAAAAACTACATCCAACTGCTTTAAAATTATTTGCTGCTAATAATACAAGCATACTTACTTATGGCTCTAAATTAATGAACATAGATTTAGGCTTAAGGCGTAGTTTTGAATGGAAATTTTTAATTGCTAATGTGCCCATGCCTATTATTGGAGCTGATTTCTTAGAAAATTTTGGTCTTATAATTGATCTCAAGCATCGTAAAATTATTGATAGTATAACTAAACTTTCACAAATAGGAATATTTGCAAAACATACCCAAAATAGCTCCATAAAACTTATCTCAGGTAATTCTGAATATCATAAAATCTTGTCCAAATTCCCAAATTTGACAAAAGTCAATCCAAAACGTGGTCCAGTTTCACACAATACGGTTCATTACATTGAAACATCTGGCCCACCGGTACATAGTAGGCCAAGGCGCTTGAACCCCAAGCTTTACGAAAGTGTACGGAAAGAATTTCAGTACATGTTAGATCAGGGCATTTGCAGACCTTCCAAATCACCATGGTCTTCCCCTATACATGTAGTCTCGAAGAGTTGTGGAAGTATCCGCCCAGTTGGCGACTATAGAAGACTTAACGCTTGCACAATACCAGATAGGTACCCAATTCCTCATATCCAGGATTTTTCAAATGCACTTTATGGCAATACCATATTTTCTAAAATTGATATTGTGCGAGCTTACTTTCACATTCCTGTACACCCAGATCATATCCCAAAAACTGCAGTCTGTACACCATTTGGCTTGTTCGAATTCCCATTTTTAAATTTTGGCCTCTGTGGAGCAGCACAAACATTCCAGAGATTTATGAATGAAATTTTAGGTGACCTTCCATTTTGTTATGTCTATATAGATGATGTGTTGATTTATAGTAAAAACGAGGCGGAGCATAAAGAGCATTTGCGCATTATTTTTCACAGACTTAATTCATATGGTTTAACAATTAATGTTTCAAAATGTGTGTTTGGTGTCCCACACATTTCATTTTTAGGCCATTTAATTTCTGCTGAAGGAACAAAACCTTTGCCAGACAAGGTAGAGCCAATTTTAAACTATCCCCGCCCTAAAACAATCAAAGATCTTAGACGATTTCTTGGTCTGTTGAATTTTTTTCGTCGGTTTTTGCCGCATGCAGCACACAATCAAACCACACTTAATGATTATTTAAAAAATTCAAAGAAAAATGACAATCGTGAGATAAATTGGACAGACCAAGCTAATCAAGAATTCGACGCCTGTAAAACTCTAATCGCTAATGCAACCCTTTTAGCTCATCCAAAGCCTGATGCTAAATTAGTTCTGCAGGCAGATGCCTCTGACTTCGCAATTGGAGCTGCATTATTTCAGGTAGCTGGAGATTCCCTCCAACCGCTTGCATTCTTTTCCAGAAAGCTATCACCAACCGAAAAGAATTATAGCACATATGATAGAGAATTATTAGCGGCATACGCTTCAATTAAACATTTTAGACACATGGTGGAGGGTAGAGAATTCTCGTTATATACCGACCACAAACCCTTAGTTTACGCTTTTCGGCAAAATCTTGATAAATGCTCCCCTAGACAGCAAAGACACCTTGATTTCATATCACAATTTACAACAGATATCATTCATATTAAAGGAACTCAAAATATTGCTGCTGATGCACTTTCGCGGATAAATTCAATAACTATGCCTAACCCTATTGATTATGACAGCATTGCTAAGGCACAAAAGCATGATTCTGAATTGCAACACCTAATAACTAATTCTCAAACATTGCAAATTAAGAAAATGACATTACCAGATTCTAGCACATCTTTGTTTTGCGACATTTCAACTGGCAATATAAGACCTTATATACCGCAACAGTATCGCAAACATGTTTTTGATACATTACATGCTGTTTCCCACCCAGGCATTCGCGCTAGTACAAAATTAGTTCGATCGCGTTTTATATGGCCGTCAATCAATAAGGATTGTAATAACTGGGCAAGACAGTGTTTAGCATGTCAAAAATCAAAAATCACTCGGCATACAAAATCCCCTCTAGGTTCTTTCCCTGACCAATCACAGAGGTTCGATCATATACATCTTGACATCGTCGGCCCTTTACCGCCATCTGGTGGAAATTATTATGTACTAACGATGATTGACCGTTTCACGAGGTGGCCGGAAGCAGTTCCTATCCCAGATATGAGTGCTGAAACTGTCTCCACAGTTTTTTACAACACATGGATTACCCGCTTCGGAGTTCCATCAATGATCACCACCGACCAGGGACGACAGTTCGAAAGCTCTTTGTTTCGATCCTTAGCACAGCTGCTCGGCATTCAGCGAATACGGTCGTCACCATACCACCCGCAGGCCAATGGGTTGGTGGAGGAATTCCATAGGCCACTGAAGCAAGCCCTGAAAGCCTATGACACCGACCGGTGGGCTGCTGCTTTACCAACCATCCTTCTGGGGTTTCGGTCAGTTTTCAGAGAAGGCCTGCAAGCCACGACAGCTGATTTGGTGTATGGCACCAGCCTCCGACTCCCTGGAGAATTCTTCACCACTACTCCCACTGAAGCATCACCGAAGCAACTGGTAGAGGAGCTGAAACAGCATTTCCAGTACATTCGACCTGTTCCCACATCATCACATAGCAGTACACGGACATTCGTGCACCCTCACCTAAAGGACTGTTCCCATGTGTTTGTGCGTAACGATGCAGTACGGAAACCACTACAACCACCATACAATGGACCTTTTAAAGTGTTGAATCGCCACTCAAAAACTTTTGATGTGGAAATAAACAATAAAAAGTGTACCATTTCAATTGATCGGTTAAAACCCACATTCCTCCCCACGACTCCAGATAGTCCTTCTTCAACTATAATCCAGACACCTCCAAAAACTGTCACTACACGAACAGGTAGGAGAGTTCGCTTTCCTAAACGTTACACCACATAGGATGTAACTGCGGGGGGAGTGTGCGGTGAATCATGCCAAGTGTGAACTGTACAGCCAACTCTGGTACAAAGAACTATGAACAATCGCCGATTTGGCGACCGCGTTATGGCATGGCAACCCAGAAGAGAGAACATTTTCTCCCTCTCAGCCAGAGTCACTTGCACTCCGGAACTTGCACAGCTAACTACCTGTATCGGCCATGTGCCTGTTAGGTTCGCACACCACGTGCGCTAGTAATATTCTTCCTCAAAAGCAATAATTATTTGTTAATATTTTGTTAATAAAATTTGTTAGTTTTCATGTTAAGCAGACAATAATTATTAAGTTTGTCTCACATCTAATTATTTAAAAAATAAATAAAAGTAACATGATTTTTAAGTTAAATTTTTATATCATTTCTATGATCTTTTCTGAAGTCTTTATTAAAATCTGCATAGGTTAATCTCAGTAAAGTTTTTTTTTTTTTTTGTAATAAATTTAAATTGAATTTTGTAATGCAGTTTCAGATAGTTTTTGAGTCTTAAAAGAAAGAATGAAATTAATCTTGATGCTTCTGGGGTAAGCTGTGAAAGTTCTCACAATGAACTTTTTTAAAGGGAAATGAATTTTGATTTTTCATTTTGAGCCTCTGTTTATTTAAATTCCACCAAAATACATATGTAAAATGTTTCTTGTGGTAAGCAATATTAATATTTCTTTCTGAATTTTAACTGGTTGGTAGCAATGTTCAAAAACTTACGCAAAAGTACATAAATTTTAGAAAAAAGTGGATTCTTATGAAAACCTAAACATTTCTGCTGTTACTATCTTCCTTATATATATAATCTTTAGGCTATTTAATATATTTAAATACTGTAGAAAAAAGTTTTTTGATTGATATTACACGCTATGTGCTAGTTTCTTTTGTTAATTTACTTAAGTAAACTATAGTTCCCCCCCCCCACACACACACACTTCCTTTCACTTTCCTATCCATATCTGAATCAAAGGATTCCAGACAAATTGAATTAACTAGAAAATTTCCCCTAACAACAATTAAAGAGGTGGAAGATTTTGAAATGGACTTGGATGATAATAATATGCAGAACTACTTGGTATGTATAGTAATCTGACTATGTGTTGCATTTAATTTCAGATGTAAGCGAATATTTAAATTAAAAATTTATTACTTATTACTGCAGTTAATCATACTTAAAAGAAAATCATGATTCTGTTAACAGATAGAACATTGTTAGTTGAATTTCAGTATAATGATTGAACTTCAGTATATTCCCCAATGCATAATGTCTGACGGCCATTCTCATGAATGATGATGGCAGTCACACACAAGACTTAGACTCCTAGGTGCATTGTTCAATTCACTGTTCCACTCTAAAAAAATTTTTATAATTAAAGCAGTACCTGGTGGAAAATTTTTTAAAACTAAAATTACATGTTACGTAATGTACATAAAAGTTATTGCAAATTAATCAAAAGGCTAATATAAATATAATTTATTTCTACCTTAAAAAAAAAAAAAAAAAAAAAACTTTTGTGAATTAATCATATTTAATATATCTTTCATTGTATAATGAATGCATAGTTTTCAATTTGTTGCAATTGTTTAACAGGTGCATATTTTTCTTATTTAGATGACAAAATTAAGAAGATTAGGTTCCAAGACCATGCGCGACGCATTATGACATATCTATTTACCGAAGATGTACCTGTGTGCTATAACTGGATTGGGACCAATGAAAAACTAAAGTTTTCTAATCTAAAGATCTATTGTATTATAGTAGGTTAGTTAAATGTTGAAATGCTTAAAATTATCAGTTGTGCTTTATCTCACGGTTAGCAAGGTTTCGGACACTAAGGTGGTATAAACCATGGTTTTTACCATACTGTCCAAAACCCTAGTGTTTTAAACTGTCTAAAACTATACTTTTAAGTAGAATTATAGTTTATCAAAATTACTCAAATAGTATTTGAAAAATTTATAAAATATTATAATAGTAATAATAATTATTATTACGATTTGTGATATGTGATATGTTTCAAGGAAGTACTCATGCCATTGAAAATTCAGGTGCTGAAATAATGTAGATAATAGAAAAAAAAATTTTAATCATTAGAATGCATTAAGTTAGTCCTTGTTGGGTAAATTAAAGTAAAATTAGGAACATAGGTAAAGTTAATGTGTGAATTGTTCTTTATAAGATACTATTTAATATTACTAAATTAAAACTATTGGATAGTTCCTATTTTGCCAGTAATTATTGACATATGCCAAAATAATTAAATTTTTCATTGATATTTATTTGTTATCTAATTTAACCCAGCAAATTTTTGTTAAAATACTATTGTTACATTTTTTACATTTACTATTATTATTATTAAATTTTATAGGCGAAAAGATTTTTAATAAAAGTTGACTGCTTCTAACTGTAGATTCTGTGCTCAATAATAATAGTTTAATTTAGCTATATGTTAACAATTACAGTCAAACAGCCAACGAAGCGACATCAAAAACAAAGTTCCAATACAAAAAGATTATGAGTAAAAAGTGTCAATACACCAAATCACATCGCCGTGCAGCGAATCACCAATGAATGCTTTATACCAAAGCTTAGTGCAATTATGAAATTTGCAAAAGGGTCACAAAACCATTCTTTAAAAAAATTAATAATAATGAAAATAAAAACATTTATCTCCGCTACAATAAACACACATTAACAGCTGATATTAATTCAAAAACAAAGCTCTGATATGCAAAAATGAAGTTCCATTACAAAAAGGTTGCAAAGAGAAAAGCTTGATAAATCATTACTGCATAACAAATCGCCAATGGATGCACTACACAAAGCTTAACCATGATCTTTTATGCTGCGTTCTAAGTTCACTGAAAGAAATGAAACAGACGAACGAACATAAGTAAAAGAACATGGCATTATGATTTTGAAAGACTAGCAGAATTACTGTTACATGTACAAATGTGCTGAACATTTGATATTTCAGGCATATTACTGAATATTCAATTTTGTTAAATCTGAAATTATTTCTTTTGGTCAAATATTAAAACACAGTTAACTGAATCTATAAAAATTCAATTTTTAAATTATTTGAGAAATGTCTTACGTAATTGTTATTTTTAATTATCATTAAATTGAGAATATCCAGACTAATTAAGAAATAGTAATTTATATTTAAATGAGCAATTGTTTTATTTATCTTCTAGAGTAACATTAAAGAAAATTAGTTATTCATTACTTTAATCATAGCAGTTGATATGTCAGAGCTATGAAAAGAGCAATCTAAGAAAATAAGGCTTATTTTAAAGTCTCATCCCAAAAATCTAGATCAATTTTTGGCTATGTTAAACATTAAATAAATATATATATATATACCCATAATTTTTTTTTCTTATTTATTTATTTTATACATAAGTTTTAAACTTTACAAACTGTTTGTTTCAGATGCAGTTCAAAAGGAGTATAAAAGTGTGACAAGGGCACAGATTGAAGATATTATGGTTGTGAAATGCTAAAGAGAGAAAATTTTATGTCAGAAAAAGAAAAAAGTATTAAATATAAAATAAAAGTGCATTACATTTTTTTATATGTTTTGGAGTTGGTATTATTAAAATATTTCATACGTCTAAATTTCACAAATTAAGATTTTCAATATCAAAATGTAAATAAAACAAGTAATTAACAAATAAGATAGTAATAATTCAGCAGTGAGGTGACTATTAAAACAGAAAAATCTATATATACTTAAAAAAAAAAAAAGTTGCTGGAATAATTTTTTTTTTTTTTTTCTGCGACTAATCTTCTAGCGGAAGAGAGTGTCCTTCACGTCATGAGAGGTATGAGTGTTTGCCAAATTCTCCAAGATGTGAATAAAGAAGCAGGTACTAACAATAATACAGAATATTAACCTTTTACACACCAAATTCAGATCCGGGTGTAATTTAAATTTGTTTTTTACATATTTCGCCTTCTAATGTTTTACTTTAAAGAGCTCTATCATTAAAATGTGTAAAGATTTTTTATTTTTTTTTTTAAATATAATTTAATAATATTATATTCAATGTTATTAATCCAGTATTATTATATTTAATATTATTATATTTTTAATTTAATTTAATTATCTTAGTTATTTTAAACATGCTAGCCTATTTTTAGAAGCATTTGCTTATTTTTCCAAATTATGTGATATGTATTTTAAACTGTGGGGTAAAAGGAAAAATGGTAAAATAGGTCATTTTTTTAATTTTCTATACATTTCCCCTTTTATGATTGAACTGTAATTTCTATTTAAAAAAATCAAGTAACCTTTCTATTATATCTGATAATTTTTTCAGGTCAGTATTCATGATTTTTAATTTTTAATTCCATGCTCCATTTATGGAACATTGGCGTGTAAAAGGTTAATTAGAATGTTGGCAGATGTGGGTGTGTGTGTGTTGTGATTTTTATTCGATATTTTGAACTTTTCTATTAAAATAGATTTTCATGTTAAGGTGTAATTTAAAAATTATGAACCGAATCTCATATTACAATAAATATACAAAAATATGGCAACAAATATGACTACTTCAAGTCTATTGTTTCAACAAATGTTATATAAACATCTTATATCTATACTGTGTTTAAACTTAAATTAATAATAATAAACCCATACATCTTCTTTTTTAGAACAGACGTCACCTATCACTACCCAGAGTTAAACGTGTGATACCATAAGGAAATTTTTAATAAAATATGCTTAAGAAAATTTGCAACTGTAAAATTCCTGCATACAGTTTAAAAGTACAGTTAGTTTTTTTTATGCTTTATAATTTCAAAACAAAATATTAAAAATCAGTTTTGTTAAACATTGAATAATGTAACAGTGGAGATTTTTTTTAAATATGAAAGGTTAATTTAAAATTTAAATATATATATCAGGTATTTGATAATTCTAATTTCAAATTTCCTTATAGAAGAATACTACCGTGTTTGACTTGCTTCATTATCCTGCAGATTTAGAAAAAAAAAAAAAAAAAAGCATTTAGGAAACTTTTTCTTTTTTAACTGTCAATTGAAATGCTTGCAAGAACATTGATTTTCAGCTATCTAATTTTAAGTTATTCAGATTTTTTTTTTTTTTTTTCCTTAACAAGGGTAAAAAAGGCAAGATTTCACATAAATATGCATTGTAAGGATTGTTTTCATTGTACAGATGTCCGACCAGTTTAAAAATATCATGTATGATTCTAGCATGAACATCATTAATATGAATGAATGTCAGAATTTTGCCCAAATGTGCATTTATCCCAAACTGGAATTTTTAAAAATATACTCGCCAAACCATTAAAGAATAGACATTCTGTTTAACAAGCTTCTTAAGTTAATAAAAAAGTAATTCAGGCCCGATTGTAACCCTACTTTAAAAATCTTAAAAGTACATGAAAAAGAAGTGGACAGTTGTGATGAACATTTTTTTTTTATGATTGTAACCAATAAACTGCATGTAAAGTTTGTGTAAATCTGAACAAGTGTTAGTAATTTACAAAATGTACTCTTAAATTTCTACTATATAAGTTTTCTCTTGACAGTCACTAAAAATTTGAAAAAATCCCTAAATCAGGAAATATATTAAGCTAAAATTCCTTAAATTATAAAAAATTCCATCACACAAATTCCTGATAATTATTTACATAACTTGGCAGAATAGAACAATATCTCTTATAAACTTATACTATTGGGATTATTGACTTGGAGTTATTATGAAATTGCATAAAAACAAAAATACACAATTGACCATAATTAAATATAATAAAGTGCAATAAGGTAAATGTATTGAAGTGATGGATCCTAATGGGTGGGGCATTTTAGTTTGTGACTGTGTGAGATAATTGGCCTTAACATGAATACTGTATGCCCTGTAGTAAAAAATAAGAATGTGCAATGGGGAGCTGAAAGAGGAAAAAATAAGAATATATTGTTATAAAATGTTTTTTTTTTTTTTTTTTATAAAGTGTTTTATAAATTTTTAATAATCCTATAAAGGATTTACTTTTTTTTTTTTTTAATAATACTAATTAATGTTCATTAAATAAATTTATTAAATATTTTATAAAAGAAATAATGTGTATGTTTTATAAATTTTTTGTCTATTAATATTCTAATGAATTAAAAAACATAAATCATTAATTTAAAATAATAAAAGGGGAAATTTATGAAAGCATACATTACAAAATAAGGTTTCATACTTTTTAAGCCTTTAAATATTTTTAATTAGTTTAATAAATAAATAAATACTTTATTTTTTTCTGTAAAGGGTTAGTAATCTTAACCTAAGCAATTTGTTATGTAAGTACTCTTTTTATAAAATAATAGCATGTTACGTCTATTAGTGGGTCACTGTTTTTAAATGAATTACTGTAATTAATGAATTCTCAAAATTGCACTAATTTTTGTCAGGTGAAAAAAACAGAAAAAAAAAATTTCTGATCGAGAAAAATGTCGCACCAGTTCGCCACTGCCTTCGGCAGTGCAGGCTATTGTGCACTGCTCAAGCACATTTATATTCGACATTCTTAAGAAATTCCTAACTATTTTACACTTTCAAAAATATCCACAATTGTTTTCTCGGGCTGTTAAAGGTAATAATACTAATTTCTTACGTTCTAACTGAAATCCTTTATTTTTGCCCCAATGTCTTTCCCTTCCCAACCCTCGTAATAATTCTACACTTTCAAAAATATCCGCAATAGATTTATCAGTCATTAAAAACTAATAATAACAATCTCCAACACTTCTAACTCATACTTTTATAATTTGGTCTCTTTGCCATCCCCCATTTCTGTCTCTTTTAATAATTTTTCATTTTTGAAAATATTTGCATTTGATTTGTAGGCCCCAACAACCTATATATACCAATTTTGAACGGTCTAATTCTATTATTATTTTTTTGCCCCCCCCCCCCTTTCTGCATCTCCTAATAATTTAACATTTTGAAAAATATTTAATTTGTAGGCCCCCCAAAACTACTATGTACTAATTTTGAGCAGTCTAACTCTATTTCTATTTTTTTCCCCTTCACGTCCTTACCCACGCTCTTAATAATCAAGTTCGAAAATATCTTCATTCGATTTTTAGGCCTCAAAAACTTCTATGTACCAATTTTGAACGTTCTAACTGTATTTCTATTTTTTTTACTCCTAAGCTCAACCCCCTTCCCACCTCTCCTAGTATGAGTTAATAAAAATTCCAAAAACTTGTATATATTTTAAATAAAAAAAAAAAATTATGGATATCTGTTATAAAAGTGTTTGTGGAATCACGTTTTCGCCCTTACCCTTGGGAGGCAAAATTTGTAAAATCGTTTCTTAGTGGATGTCTATGTCACAGAAGGAATGTTTCTGCACAATTGCATGCTTCTAGGTCCAGGGATTTGGGCTGGGCGATGATGAATTACTCACTCATTCAGGACAAACGACTTTATATGTATATAGATTTAACAAATTAAAATTTATAAATATTTTTAGTAATGTTCTTCATTCACTCAAATAAATACTATTTTCAAGATATGCTGTTGTCAGATATATAAAATAATTATACGAAAAAAAGAACTTTTTATACACATGTTTTTAAATTTTCTGTTGAATCAGATAAACGCTACCGAAGGCAGCGAGAACGAGAAATAATTGGCTAAAAGTATTTTTAAAAAATGCATTGTCACCGTGTTCTGAGTTATTCTGAATGTTTCAAATGTCTAGCTAGTCAGGAAATTAACGCTACCGAAGGCAGCAGGGACCCGAAACAGTTGGCTAAAAGTGCTTAAAAAATGCATTGTTATCATATGTTTTGAGCTTTTCTAAAAGTTTCAAATTCTAGCTAATTAGGAAGTTAGTTAAATAATTTTTTGTGAATCACATAAACGCTACCGAAGGCAGCAGGCACCCGAAACAGTTGGCTAAAAGTATTTTTAAAAAAAAATGCATTGTCACCATGTTCTGAACTCTTCTGAAAGTTTCAAATGTCTAACTAGTCAGGAAGTTATTTAAATAAATTTTGTGTTGAATCATATAAACGCTGCTGAAGGCAGCAGGGACCCAAAACAGTTCGCTAAAAGTGTTTTAAAAAATGCATTGTCACCGTGTTCTGAACCTTCTGAAAGTTTCAAGTGTCTAGCTAGTCGAGAAGTTATTTACATAAATTTTGTGATGAATAATACAAACGCTGTCGAAGGCAGCAGGGACCTGAAACAGTTGACAAAAAGTATTTAAAAAATGCATTGTTATCATGTTCAGAACTCTTCTAAAAGTTTGAAATGTCTAGCTAATCGGAAAGTTAGTTAAATAAATTTTTGTGAATCACATAAACGCTACCGAAGGCAGCAGATATCCGAAACAGTTGGCTAAAGGTATTAAAAAAATGCATTGTCACCGTGTTCTGAACTCTTCTGAAAGTTTCAAATCTCTAGCTAGTCGGGAAGTTAGTTAAATAAATTTTCTGTTGAGTAATATAAATGCTGCTGAAGGCAGCAGAGACTCAAAACAGTTGACTAAACGTATTTAAGAAATGCATTGTTATCGTGTTTTGAGCTTTTCTAAAAGTTTGAAATGTCTAGCTAGTCGGGAAGTTATTTAAATAAATTTTGTGTTGAATCGTATAAACGCTGCCGAAGGCAGCAGAGACCCGAGACAGTTGGCTAAAAGTATTAAAAAATGCATTTTTATTATGTTTTGAGCTTTTCTAAAAGTTTCAAATGTCTAGCTAGTCGGGAAGTTATTTAAATAAATTTTCTGTTGAATAATATAAATGCTGCTGGAGGCAGCAGAGACTCAAAACAGTTGGCTAAACGTATTTAAAAAATGCATTGTTATCGTGTTGTAGATAGTTCCCCGATGTCTAGCTAGTCGGGAAGTCAGTTAAAAATCAATTGCAAGATCTGTACTGGTAACGCTGCTGAAGGCATCAGGGATCAGAAACAATTGGCTAAAAGTATTTTAAAAATACATTCTCGTATTGTTCTGAACTATTCTGAAAGTTTCAAATGTCTAGCTAGTCGAGAAGTTAGTTAAATAAATTTTCTGTTGGAACCATATAAACGCTGCCGAGGGCAGCAGTGGCCCGGAACTATTTGCTAAAAAATTTTTAAAAATGCATTATCACCGTATTCTGAGCTATCATGAAAGTTTCAAATGTCTAACTAGTGGGGGAAGTTAGTTAAAAATTGATTGCAAGATTTGTACAGATAACGCTGCCTAAGGCAGCAGGTATCTTAAACTAAAGCATTTTTTTAATACTTATAGTAGGCTAAAAGTATTAAAAAAATGCATTTTCACTGTGTTCTGAACTATTCTGAAAGTTTCAAATGTCTAGCTAGTCGAGAAGTTAGTTAAATAAATTTTCTGTTGAATCATATAAAAGCTGCTGAAGGCAGCAGGTATCCGAAACAGCTGGCTAAAAATATTTTGAAAAATGCACTGTCAACGTGTTCTGAGCTTTTCTAAAAGTTTCAAATGTCTAGCTAGTTGGGAAGTTATTTAAATAAATTTTGTGTTGAATCATATAAAAGCTGCCGAAGGCAGCAGGGACCCGAAAAAGTTGACTAAAAGTATTAAGAAAATGCATTGACACCTTATTCTGAACTCTTCTGAAAGTTTCAAATGTCTAGCTAGTCGGGAAGTTAGTTAAATAAATTTTTTATTGAATCATATAAACGCTGCTGAAGGCAGCAGGACACAAAAGGCAGTTGGCTACAAGTATTTAAAAAATGCATTGTTAATGTGTTCTGAGCTATTCTGAAAGTTTGAAATGCTTAGCTAGTCGGGAAGTTAGTTAAAAATCGATTGCAAGGTTTGTACTGGACACACAAACAAACAAGAATCGAAGTTAATAAAAACATGATAATAAGTACTAATAATTAGACAGGTCTACAAAAATAATGTTAAAAAAAATTGATTTGATTATTTTAGCTGATGTTTTTTGATGTGCTGAAACTGGAAATGCAGCCAGTTTTTCTCTATCACATATAGATTTTTGTCAATACAAGGTGTTTAGTGACATAATTTCTTACATATACCATCATAACAATAGGTTGGTTGATAGGGTTTTGTGTAGCACTAGTGCTGCACAATAACAACAATAGGTACTCATGACTAATTAATCATGGAAACATACTATAAAACTTACCATATAATTACAGTGATAGAGGAGTAATGAAAGAAATTATACCGGTAGGCACCCTGTATTAACAAAAATCTATATGTGATAGAGAAAAACTGGCTTCATTTTTGGTTTCAACTCGCCAAAAACTATAAACATCAGCTAAAATTATTAAATCAAAATCTTTAATGTAAACCTGTGTTATAATATCCTGTAACTATCTCAAAAAGACATCCGGAGGGCGCGCAGCGATGTATTTTTCTACTTGTCACAGGATCTCCTCTGAATAACAACTCCATCCTGAAATTATCAGATAAAAGACATCCGAAGGACATGCGGTGTTGTCTCCTTCGGGAAACCACTGAACATCCACCGGTTGGTGACAGGATATTTCAGAACATCCAGCGGATAAGGTATTATCATGCATGTGATAGTCTCCGGATGATCGCTGGATGTAATTTGGCTGTATGGGTAGTGCTCGGATACTTTTGCTGCGGAGTGTACGATCCTACTTGTGATCTACGATAGCTGCGACTGTTACAATAGTATGTCTCCCTTTATTTTATAAAATATAAATAATTCAAAATTGCCATTTATATTAAGTAAACAACTTATCATTTGCTTTAGAGATTTCTAATTTGTTTTTTCCCCGCAAAATTCCCAGTTTTTCCCCAATACTCCCTTGTTTTTAAATTCCTGGGTTTTTTGCATCTCTGCAACGAAGGCAGTATAATTCGGAAATAAGTCGAAAAAAGCATTTAACAACAAAAATCAGCAATTGGTGGCGACACTTGGGAGCATAGCAAAAATCGTCTACATCCGACACACGGATTAAGGGGTACATACAAATGAAACACTTCCGTTTGCAAGCGTTCTAAATGTATGACTACAGTCGGCAGCAAAAGTATCCGAGCACTAGCAAAAATTCTTATGTAAAAAAAGAACACTTAACACTGTTTTGTTAAATAAATCCTTGTCGAATCGTGTTCTTAGACTGACGAAGAACAGGATTCGACAAGGATTTATTTAACAAAACTGCATTCAGTGTACTTTTTAAAGATAGGAAATTTTGCTAGTGCTCGGATACTTTTGCTGCCGACTGTACTAAGACTACTATATAACAGGCTGAATCATTCACCGCCATTTGTCCGTCAAGTCCGTCATTGCTAAAACTAAGACTATTGTATATGACTATTATATGAGATTATATAAAATTATTATATAATAGTCTTAGGTTTGGCAATGACGAACTACCATATAAGATTATTATATGAGACTATATAAGACTATTATATAGTAATCTTAAATTTAGCAATGACGGACTTAACGTACAAATGGCGGCGAATGATTCAGCCTGTTATATAGTAGTCTTAACTGTACTTGCAAAAAACTTGCAGAATTTACGTCATCTAAGTTGCAAACGTTCCGTTTGTATGTAACCTTAAGGGTTACATACAAACGGAACGTTTGCAATTTCGATGACGTAAATTTTGCAATTTTTTTGAAAATACAGTCGGCAGTAAAAATATCCGAGCACTAGCGAAAATTCCTATGTAAAAAGAGTACACTTAATTCAGTTTTGTTAAGTAAATCCTTGTCGAATCCTGTTCTTAGTCAGTCTAAGCACACGATTCGACAAGGATTTATTTAACAAAACAGTGTTAAGTGTTCTTTTTTCACATAGGAATTTTTGCTAGTGCTCGAATACTTTTGCTGCCGACTGCAGTCGATTTGGAACGCTTGCAAACAGCTTTGCAACTGGAAGTGTTTCATTTGTATGTACCCCTAAAAGAGTATAAGATGTTATGAATGTAACGGAAAAGTAGTAATTTTCATCTTACAGATAGAGGGCGACTAGATTTTAAAAATTAACCAATCAGCGCGTCTTTTTACATTTCTGGCTGTTCGTTCACAGGTCGTTCTCGGGAATCAGGGGGTCAATTCTGAGTACGTCCGAATGCGATAAAATGGGCGATACGTTCGTTAGTGACGTCATTTTGACGTCATCCGCCTATCCCATAAGCCCAAAGCAATTCTGGGACCAATTTTATCGCATCCGATTATTTCGCCAGTTACGATATATTCGCAAGTGAATATCACCGTTGAAAAAAGCGTAATAAACCTGATATCGCATCCTAAAATTGATCCATCGTCCATTACGTTACATGCGGTTGCTCATTTTTTTATTTTCTAAAGTTTTTTGTGTTTTGAATGTTGTTTTTTTACTATATATAGAATCAAAATGTTAAGGATTTCCTATTAAAACTGCAGATAAGTAATTAATTTATTTTTGTTAAGTATGAATGTATATACAATATAAATCTTTCAATGCAGTGTAGAGTGTTTGTTTATTACTTACTTTTTCAATTTTTGGAAGTTCTATGACAAATTTTGTTTTCTGATGATGACGATGAAGATACTTTTTTTTGTGGTTTCTCTATCCAGAAGCATTTCGGAAAGAACGGACTTTTTTTCTCTATATGGTGAAAAAAAAATTTAAATGTCGTGTTTGCCTTTCAAGAATTTGTGTATTGGATATATTTTCAGAGATTGAGTATAGTCTTTCACACGAGACTGATAGGTGAGTTTATTTTTACACTTCTCTTCAATTATTTCGTAAAAAATGAATTCTTAATTGGATACTCTGGATCTAAAGTATGTTTGAATGCCTTATTAAATGTAAACGATGGACATACGCTAAAAGCCTGGTAAAAGTACTTATATTCCGTTGTTCTTACATACAAATAATATTTATGTATTCCCCGTACTTATAATGCATATTGTTAGTGTTTTTACCTGAACATATTTCTTATTTTTCCGCATGTGACTTTCTGACCTTTGATAATATTTTTTTTAAGATGATGCCGCGTCCCACAATTCTGATTGCAATCTTTCAAGTATCAATAATGATTTCTTTACTCATAGCCCCCAAAAAGATTTTAAAATTCTTGATTTTTGTCAAAATTACTTTCGATCGCAAACAAACAGGACAGCAAGCAAAAATTTTGCAGTTTTTATGTTTCAATACATACCAATAAAAAGTTTTAAAAAGAATTGATAATTGCCACAATGTAATTTTTATTAAATTTGGAAATGTAAAACAAATAAGGATATTATCGTAGTGATGCTTTTTAAAAGTGATAAAAGAATTTAAACAAAAAAATTGAAACAAACTGCTATCTGGGACAATGACTTACTACCTGGTAAAATTTGATAAATATTTATCTGAGATTGACAATAAATGCAGTGTGCTTTTTATGAACCATGCAAAGAAACTAAGACTTCGGGAGGGGGGGGGGAACCCTTAAAAATTTAAAATTCAATTACAAAAAAGTGGTAGAATTCTGTATCAGCCATTGAATTACCGAAATATTTATAATGTATGTGCATTTAGCACAAAATTGCGATAAAAAAAATATCTAAAGAGCACAAAGATAATCACATTGAGCACAAAGAAAATGCTTTTGTCTTTGTGCATCTACCCAATGGAAAATGCGATTTATGCAGTAATGCCCATATATCATATTTCTGGTTTAAGTAACCATGATTATTTAGAAGAAAATAGCAGAATTTTGAGGGGGAAATTATACAATACTAGAGCTGTACCGAGTACTCGTTATATACTCGGTACTCGGCCAGTTTGCCGAGTACTCGGTACTCGGCCAAATATGGACTAAGTATTCGGCCAATACCGAGTAGTTGTAAGAATTTCATTATTTTTATGTATTATTGAAAGAAATGTATTCATAAGAGTTGTTTTTTTAATAACTAAACTTAAAAAATATGAAAATATAAACATAGTCATTAAACTTTTGCTGCGAACAGCTTTCTGCAGTTAAAACGGGCAAGTAGATTGCCACTAAACTCGATATAGAGACGATTCATGATTTGAGCTTATCAATTTTAGTTACAA
Source organism: Salticus scenicus (assembly GCA_963930645.1). Classification (NCBI taxonomy): domain Eukaryota; kingdom Metazoa; phylum Arthropoda; class Arachnida; order Araneae; family Salticidae; genus Salticus; species Salticus scenicus. The sequence goes on from OZ005660.1 coordinate 249,779,588, forward strand.
GAATTTAAGTATAACCATGTTGTATGTGTGTAATATGCATTTTTTTTTTTTTTTTTTTTTTTTTTAACAAAAACTTTGTACATAAGATTGTATCTATAAAACAGACAAAAATAAAATATTTTAGAAAAAAGAACCCCTTATATAATACTACTATAGTAGATAAAACTTTAGTTACGTATTTGTGCAAATAAAAGTAAGACACTTTTAAAACTGCAAAAAAAAATGATTGATTTTTAATTTAAAAAATAATAATTATGAAAAAGGTAAATACACTAAAATGTTAATAAAAATATATTATCAAATTTGTTGTTCTGCAAATTATGGCCCGAAACCACCTACGTTTTTACTCTTCTAGAATTTGAAGATTAATGAAGTCTATCATGTTTGAAATGATGATAAAATATTTATTTTAATGTTCTGATTTCATATGTAAATTTCATGCATCTTAAATTAAGCCTATAAAGAACTTTTATATTCTCTAAGAATTATCTGAGAATGATTCACCTCTGAGAAAGACTTTATAATAAAGAATGAAGTTATCAGTTATTATGGTTTTAATAATCCACTAAGCTGGAAGTATGAAATATAACAATGAACCTAATTGTGTATATACACTACAAAAGTTCTGAAACGTTTCATGTAAATATGCTGTTTGCCATTTAACTTAATTTTGTGTTCAAAAGGCCTTTTTTAAATTTCAAGATGTGCAAAATTCTTCATATATACGTCAATTTCAATTATTCTTTTTTACAACTACTCGGTACTCGGCTACTCGGTACTCGGCCGAGTACTCGGTACTCGGCTACTCGGCCAAAGTGCTACTCGGTGCAGCACTATACAATACTAAGGACTCGCAATTATTGGGCCTAACAGATTATTATAGCAAGCATGGATTAAATCTTACCTTTTTTTATACTCGAGAAATATATTCTAAAAACTTTTATTGTCAGTGAACCAAGGAAGAGGTACATAAGATTAGTCAGTAATTATAAATGTGGATAAAATGATTATTATATCACAATTTATTTCCTGTAGAAAGTCATGTGAAAGATTGTGTTTTACGTGAAAGGATGCTCGATGGTTGAGACACAATGCTATCTGCACACTGTAAGTCATTTTATTACATATTATTATTATTGTATTATTTTTTTTTTTTACAATTATATTTCTTAATATATATTTATACAAAAAGATGCTCTATAGACTGCACTGTAAGTACTATTATTTGAAATATTTTAATTATTTACATAATGCATGAGCTGGATTTGAACCTGTCACCTCACTGAAACGTAAAGTCTGACAAAATTGCTTACTAGCTAGGACAGAAGGACACGATTTTACTGTAAACAGTTTTATTTTACATAGTCATTTTTATTTTTAGTTGGATATTTACTTTTGTTTTCTTTATTTTAAAATTTTAGATGGACATTCACATTCAATACATGGATAGCCAAGGTTAGTCTGAATAGGCCTTTTAGTGAGACACCACCAACAGAAGACAAGTGCAAAAAAATTGGACCAGAAAGAAGAAGAAAGTGTCCGCTTAGAAAATATGGACGATCTCAAGAAGTAGGAGTACAACCCGGATGATCCTCTATACTCAGTTCTCACTTCAGATTGTTCAAATTTGTGAATAAGAAAGGCAAAAGCCTGGTGAGTGTTTCATATTGGGTGGTGTTTATTAAAAAGCCACCTGATTGAGGCACCTCTCCCTGGCAGTCAATGTTTTGGAAATGAAGAGTGGACATCACTAATATAGACGTGGCTTGCTGTACAGGTAATAATAATAATATTTTTTCTTTTTAACTTAAATAAAGTTTAAATTGAATTATATTTTAATTGAAAATAATTTTAACTTATTTTCTATATAAATGAAATAAAGAGAAGTATCTGTGTGTATTTATATCTTATATGCCTGTACTCTGGTGCTTACACTTCTGATCGCAGCGCTACAAAACTTCTCAGATGGATGTCTGAGAACTTATAGGTGCACACCTCATTGAGATTTTTTTGAATTTTTAAAATTTTGAGTATTGGCTTCTCTGTTTCTCTGAAATTTATTATTTTATTTTAGTTGAACCTCGTTAACGAGAACACTGTTAACCTTAACATGAATTACTTTTAATATGAACTGTTTCTGCAATGGCACAATCCCCATCAATTTGAAGATTAGTTACTGATAGCATGAACTACTGATAATATAAACAAATTTTTTATCCCCTTGAGATTCACGTTAATGAGGTTCGACTGTATATATGAATATTCATAATATTATATAGAAGTAATTTTGTTGTAAATAAGTAATTTATGGATACTTACTTTTAAAAAACAGTTCACAAGAATATGCATGTAAGTTTTAATACAATTCCATTACAAGTAGAATTTATTTCATTTTAAGGATTTAATTTTTTATTTTCAAAAGATGATAATTTATTTGAAAAATGTTGCATTTATATAATGAATATGACACTTATCACCAGCACTGAGTACTATGGTTACATAATTTTATATATATGATCATTGAATACGGCTTATAATAATTCTGATAAAGCTTACATTGCTTTTAAATTTGTACATTTTTCGCTGCAATTAAGTTAGAGGTGTGCTGTACTTGATTCATTTGCATTTTTCACATTTGTGTGAGTGCGCTAGATTGCCAGCTTCAATATAGGGCTCCTATTGCTTGGGCAATTTCATTTAAAAATGAAAAGTGAAGATTCTTGATGCATTGACACATATTGACACTTTTTTGCATATTGGAATTTAATTTTTGCAATGGCCATTCGTGTATGTTTTATGGTAATAGAAAGAGAGATTTTTTTTGTTTTTATTCTTGTAAAGAATATATATTTGTAATCATTTTCCAAATTTCATAGTTCATGCATAATACAGGTAAATGCATAGAGTTTTTTATTTTTTTTTAGTAATACCGATTTTCAAGGCTTTACCTCTATTTTTAAAATTTTGCCCCTCCTTGTTCTACTTCCAAATAACTTTACATGTACGAGAATATCTGCAATTGATTCCTCACACTCAAAAACATAATAATACTATGGTGCTACCATTCTGCATATTTGATCATTTAAATGGAGGCTGTACCTCATCTTCGGTTGAACATTACAGTATTAACAGTGGTGGATTTAAGGGGGGGGGGGCTAGGGGGCTGACATTCACAATTGAATATTGCAATTGTAAATCTTTTATTGGTCTAGAATAACACTTTGAAAAATCTTAGCCCCCCCCCCCCCAAAAAAAAAAAAAAGTCAAGTTCTGGATCCGCCACTGAGTATTAACAAAATGTATCACTTGCTCTGTTTTTGCTATTCAATGTTTAAATTTGTGTGGATGCTGTCTGAAAGGTGGAGCTGTTAAGTTGTAATTTTCCTTATTTGTAAATAAAGCTGTATCTCAAAATCTAATGTACTCAACTATACCATTTTTAATTTGTATGTTTAGTGAGTGAACATTTGTTTAATTTACACTTTCAAAAGTATCCACAATTGTTTTCTCACATCCCAAAACCTAATAATACCATGACGATACTATTCTGCATATACTATCCTCCAACATTTAGGTAGAGCCTATATCTCAACTTCTATTGAACATTACAGTATTAATAAAATGTATCTCTTGCTTTATTTTTGTTACTCAGAGTTTAAATTCATGTGGATGTTGTCTGAAAAGTGGTGTTGCGATGCTGTAATTTTCCTTGTTTCTGAAAAAGCTAATTTAAACAAGAGTAATGAAAAAATGGTGTGGTTCTGCACTAGAGATGCAACGATTATTCGGCCGAAGCCGAATGTTCGGCCTATTCGGCCTGTCAGCCGAATATTCGGCTTCGGCCGAATATCAAGTCTGTTAGACATTTTAAGGTCTATCTTAAACAAACTTATATTAAGCAGAAAAAACTGCAATAGAATTATTTTAGAAAATTTCAATTTGACTAGTATGTAAAAGTTTCAGACTCAGTAAAGACAAAAATATTTTTAAACAAAAATTAATTTATTCATGGAAATATAATAGATTAGGAAAAAACAATTATAACAATTATTAAGAAACAATTTAATATAAATATATATATTTAACAAAATTTTCAAATTCAATATAACAAAATTAATTATCAACATCAATTCAAAATCATATTACCTCTCCAATCACATATTTGGGTTACTTGATAATACATGGAAGAAAAACGAAGTCTTTTCAAGTTCTTTTACATGGTCTACGCATGACCAATGTGGAAGATGGAACAAACAACATCACTTCACACCAGCACAAGCATTTTTACCAGAAGAACGATCAGATACATATACTGTAACACCGAAACCATATTGAAGAAAAACAGATTAAACATTAGTTGAAAATCAAAAACTCTGCACAAGAATTTCCGAAGATCGCGGTCGCCAAATGACCAGCGAATACCATTGGAAAAAATAAAGTTCAGCTAAACTATACCAAATGACCAATGACCAAACCAAACCTCTCACCAAATGACCAATGAATAGAGCGTGTAAATTACTTGAAGATCGCGGTCGCCAAATGACCAGCGAATGCCATTGAAAATTAAAGTCAGCTAAACTATACTACACTTCATGGTCGCCAAATGACCAATGAATAGAACGTGTAAATTACTTGGTTTGAACTTAATTTTAGTAGAAGATCAAAGTCAACTCGTGGTCGCCAAATGACCAACGATCTCGATAAATCATTAAAGTTCAAAAAACAAATTTAGCATAAAAAGTCCTCAAATAAACTAATCATTTAAACTTCTGAAGAAACTATTGCATCTCAAAAAAAACTCAAACTTGAACGATTGTAAACATATATTAACATTATAAAACTATCAAACTTAACAGCAACAATTTAACATTCGATTTACCTAAATATTTAAATATGAGTTCATCGTACAGAACATAACTATTCCAAAAGAACAGCCGCCCGCAGCTATTCAAACCGGGACTCCAAGCCAAGGCTAGCAGGAGCATACTAGAACTGAACTCAGCTGAAACTGAAGTATCTCCCAAACATCACGGCCTTATATTCTATCCAAACAAACCGATCTGCATAACAACGTTGACCGCCGCGCCACGACATCCGGTGGTGAAAATTGAAACATAATAAAAAAATGACAATTTCCAAGAAGTGGCAACAGCCCAAACAAGAAAGATTATGCAGATGAGAAATGGCAACGCCGATATAGTAAACAAAGTAACGATGTTTGAAAAGAATAGATGCAAAGTAAATTTTAAATATCAAAAAGGATTTAATAAATAAAGGTAAGTTTAAATATATATTTTTAAGATAAAACAATAAGTAAATTCAAATATTTCTTAATTTTAATATGAGGACATTGATATGGATATCAAATGCCCCCCACCGCAATATTAAAAATAATACAAGAACTATATAAGAAAACAACATTTTAAATATTACCAAGAATTTGCTGCACATCCATTCATCTTAAGTCCATAGTATCATAGAAAAATGCGAGGTATCACATGGCTTTACAAAAAGACGAAAAACAAAGTATCACCAATGATACTCTGAAAGAACAATTTGGTTAAGAAGAAAAAGTACTATTGCATGCAATTCATATAATTTCCCCCACACAATGCAAATCAAATTACATATATGAAAAACAGTATGAGAAATGGTTATATATACAATGATAATGTACAGGTATATAATATGCAATAAATATGAAATATGAAAATATGATAACACATACACAAGGCGCCTTGCATTTCATTCATTCATACCATTATATACACTATTTACAAAATTTGCAAAGGTAAGGAAAAATTTCAAAAAACTTTAACAGATATATATAAAAAGAGAAAGATGCAGCAATTTACTGGAAAAATTAACTAGAACAAAATTATTATATTAAGTATTTAAAGAAAAATTAATTTTATAAATTTTAATAAGTCACCTTTAGTCATAGGCTTGGTAAACGGGTCGGCAAGATTTAATTTAGAATTTATATATTCGAGGTTAAACTTCCCCTCGTCAAACCAGTCTCTAATAAAAAACAATTTTATATTTACGTGTCGAGTATGGAAGTTTTCTATTCTGGATTTAGTAAAACGAATGGCTGCCTGATTATCTGCATATAAAGTAGGTATATCAAAGTTATTATTTATAAGTTTTAAATTGGAGCACTCACATAAAATATTATAAAACCAATCCTGCTCCCTTACACAATCACACATAGAAATAAACTCTGATTCCATAGTTGATATAGTGACACCTTTTTGTTTATTTGTGCGCCACGAAACGGCAGCACGGTCCAACAATACCAACTGACCCCCCATAGAAACGTAATCGTCTCTATTAGCGGCGAAGTCGGCGTCAGAGTAAGAAATTATTTTAATATCTGTGCAATTGAGATAGAGTTTATAATGACTGGTATATTTAATGTAACCTAAAAGTTTAAGTAAGCCTTGCCAATGTTTAAAACCAGGATTTTGTTGGAACTGAGAAAATATATTTGTGGCATATGCAATATCAGGTCTTGTACGGTTTGCTAAAAAAGAAATACAACCTAAAAGATTCCTGTAAGGTAAATGAGATGCTTCTTCAACATCAGACTGAACAACTGGACAATCACTCTTAGAAAATTGTACACCTTTAACTATAGGCAAGGAAGAGACAGGTATCCGATGGTTTTGAAACCTCTCATTAACTTCGGCAATATATTGACCTTGATGGATCAAAACCAGTGTTGTGCACGAACGCGTTCATTTGAATGCGTTCATGAGCGTAGCTCAAAAATTTTGAGTTTTGAGTTGAACTTCGCTCGTTTTTTAAATTATGAACTTGAGTTGAGCGAAACTCGTTTTTTTCACGAACTTGAGCGTGAAAAAGCAATTCAAACTCAAACTCATATTAAATATTTCTGTCTGAAATATAAAAAAGGAAAGTGGAAGAAGAAAAGGACAGAAAAGAGAACAATTGTGCAAAATGGATCCCGGAAAAAAGGGCACTTGGAAAAAAAGGCACTCATAAAAAGGGCACCCGGAAAAAAAGGGCACTTGGAAAAAAAGGCACTCATAAAAAGGGCACCCGGAAAAAAAGGGCACAGGGAAAAAGGGCATTTTTGCAATTTGCAAATCGCAAAAATAATAAACATCAAAGAATAAATTTAAAGAATTATTTCATAATACATTTTTAGAAATTTCAATCAATTAAATTGTTACCATTTTCACTTAGTATATGCCTGGGAAAAGGGAGCGGGTGTCTAGGAGCAGATTGAAAGAGAATAATTAACTTTATATCACCTTGTTACTTATTTTAATGAAAAAGTGCATCTGCATATAAATTTATATGGAAATTCGTGCAGTAGTTCCTGAGATTTAGTGTTCCCTGAAATTAAAGAAATCGCGGTACAGCAGTGCCACCTGTTAAGTAATGAACACCAAAAGTTAACAGACACTAATCTGGATCAAAATGCATCCGCATATAAGTTTATATGCAATTTCGTGCAGCAATTCCTGAGATATAGCCTTCCATGAAAATGTGGGAATCGCGGTCTAGTTGAGCCACCTGTTGAGAAATTGGTACCAAAATTTGGTAGGCTTTAATTTTGGTCAAGGTACATCTGCATATAAATTTACATGCAATTCTGTGCTGTAGTTCCTGAGATACAGCCCCCAAAAATTTTTGTCTCACACACACATAAACAGACATTTTCTAAAAATTGTCAAATCGTGTTCTGGATCTCTCAAAGCGTGTAAATCCATCGAAAACGGCAAGTCAAAAATTTTTACGAATCCAATACTTTCTTTTATTGAATATAGAAGAAAGTAAAAAAAGGGGAGGGGGAAAGAAATACAAAATTAGAATTTGTAAATTCATTATGGATTTTGACGGAAAAGTGTTTAAGAAGTTTGCCAAAGGTTTGAAATTTACCAAATCTACCAGTTTGTTTTAACATTGTGTGTATAGGGTTTGCGGGGGGGGGGGGGGGTGAGTGTTCCCTCTTACCTCCCGTTTGCAAGCGTTCATAAAAAACGATGTGTTCGCCTTTATCAGCATTTTCCAAAAATTCAAAGAAATCGCCTTAAACCAATAAACATGAAATAATGTCTTCTTTCAAAAAATGAGCGATCTTTTTGTATAAGTTTCGTCTAGAATATACTACACATTAAAAATAGTATTAGTCTCTCTCTCTCTCTCTCTCTCACTTTTTTAATAGTTTTTAAGAATTATTCAATTTCTTCAGAAACATTAGCGAGAAAAAATGTGTAGTTTTGTAAACTTCTCAACTCTTCGTGGAATTACTTGGTATCAAAATTTGAACATATTTATATGAAATTAATTTAAAAGGAGTTTAGAGAACTATCTAATAGTTTCGAATGCACGATTTTCTCACTCATGAACTTAACCCTTATACCGGAACATCGGTCTCTGAGACCGCTACGGGTTAGGCTTAGTGCAGGAATTGCGGATGCAGATTCCTAGAATAAGGTACCCGCACGTTTGGCGATAAACGTCGAAGACGCCAAGTCTATTTAACTGCAGCACTAGTGCGACGCAAAATACACTCAACCTGTAGAGGATGGCATATCTCAGAACAACCCTATAATGAGTCCCGGACCGTTGCCAATTGTCCACAGCGTGGCACTAGTACAACGTAAAATCTGTTCAAACAAGGAAACTACCTTTTGGGATTGGAAGAGTGAGCAGGGCCCGGAGCCGCTTAGTGTTGACGGTTGTTTGGTTGTTTGGATGAGTTTTACGTCGCACTAGTGCTGCGCAATGGGCAATCCCCTTAATGTTGAAAAAAAACAAACATGTAAAATGTTATGAGGATATTAGGAATCTCAATTTTTGAGCGCTAACAGCACATTACATAGATATGCCAATAATTGCAACTTCTTTCTAAAAGTTTTGTTTTTTAAGTTTGATTGCTTTTCTTAGTACAGTCGGTAACAAAAGTCTCCGAACACTAGCAAAAATTTCTATGTAAAAAATGTACACTTAATACAGTTTTGTTAAATAAATCGTTGTCGAATCCTTTTCTTAGTCAGTCTAAAAACAGGATTCATTTAACAAAACTGTTTTAAGTGTACTTTTTTTATATAGAAATTTTTGCTAGTGTTCGGAGACTTTTGTTGCCGACTGTATAATACCAAACTTCACCGACAGGTGATGTTATTCAGTGGGGAAATATGCTTCCACAATTGATGATTATTTAAATTCCATTTTCACATTTAGAAAATTTCACAACCGTTAAATTTGCACTCATTTTCTAAAAAAGTTTAATTATTTTTATTTTTTACATTTTATTTTTGAATAAAAAATAATAATACAAATAAAAAATAAAAAAATATGACATTGCTTTTCACTACTGGCAAGAGTACGGTCGGTAACAAAAGTGTCCGAACACTAGCAAAAATTCCTATATAAAAAAAGTACACTTAATACAGTTTTGCTAAATAAATCCTTGTCGAATCATGTTCTTAGCCAGTCTAAGAACAGGGTTCGAGAAGGATTTATTTAGCAAAACTGTATTAAGCGTACTTTTTTTACATAGGAAATTTTGCTAGTGTTCGGATACTTTTGTTACCGACTGTACATTCGGCAGCAAAAGTATTCGAGCAGTAGCAAAAATTCCTATGTAAAAAAAGTACGCTTAATACAGTTTTGTTAAATAAATCCTTGTCGAATCCTGTTCATAGTGACAAACTGCCAAAAGTGGTGACTGTCCCCAATAAATTGAGACATACAGTCACTTTAGTTAACCCCCTAATTTCAGGACATTTGGTCACCCTAGTTTAAATATCACATGATACCTACGTAATGAGCAATTTGTGGAAGTCTAGAGTCCACCCTAACAAGTGGTCCAGGACGAGGCATGTCATTACCATTGTGTGCACCAGCAAAAGTATCCGAGCACTAGCAATAATCCCTCTAAAAAAAAGTACACTTAATACTGCTTTGTTAAATAAACCCTGTCGAGTCATGTTCTTAGTCTAACAACATGATTCAACAAGGATTTATTTAACAAAACAGTGTTAAGTGTAATTGTTTGGCATCAGAATTATTTTCTAGTGCTCGGATACTTTTGCTGCCGGTTGTACAAGAAAGCTCAGCAATCACTTACACACACGAATGTACTCTTTGCACACATGAAAAAAAAAAAAAAAATGACTGTGTAACCCTCATTGAGCAGATATACTAGTAGAGTACGGATTCCCTATATTGTCCATGGAGAAAAATTCCCGGAACATCACTACGGTTTTTGCGCCTTCTTTTGGTAATAATCGCTGTCTTGGCAACTGGTTCTTGGGATTTTGCATGTTTTAAATGGTTTGTTCCTCTTACCACCAAAACTCTAAACAAAAGTCACTCTGGGGGTCACCGAAACGGGAGAGGATCACTTCCGTGGAGGATCAAAATTGTGATGGCATGTCTCCGGACCACCTCTAGAGGTGTGTCCCAGACCGTCGGCAGTTGCCCATCTGAGCAGCACTAGTGCGACGTAAAACCCAACCATTCATTCATCCAAACAAAATTCAAACGGAACAGCTTTTAAACAATAACAAGGATTAGGTTACTTGCTTTCCATTTCAGCTAGTGTAGGTTTTGGTATATGTTTAATTTACACCCAATCGAAATATAAAACAGCGATAACAAAGGTGGAGGAAACTTGCCTTGGTGGAATTTTCATGTCGGTTTGGTGGATGATTTATTTGACTAAATGGTAGAGATCTGATGTTGGATAGCAAAAAGGTTACTAGTCCGGGGTGTACTCTAATATCTTGTCGATGGTACCGCTTGTGAATGCATCTCTAAGTGCACGAAATTCCGTAACTCAATAGTCGAAACAGGGTGACGAAATTTCTTCCAATCCGAGCGCAGACTCATTTCCTCTAGTTCGAAAAATAATAAGAAATCGTTTATTTATAACTTTTTATTAGTGTGGTTATTTAGAATTAAAAAATCAACGCCGTAATTACATTCTTTTAATAATTTTAATGCTTCGTATTTATAAAAATACTCTAAACTGGTCACTATAAACATATTAAAAAAGAATAATTTCAGAAACCAGATGATTCAATCATACAATATACCAAATTATAGCTCTGGGGGTCACCTAATTGGGCAGGATCAAAATTGTGATGGCACGTCTCCAGACCATCCTTAGGGGTGCGTCCCAGACCGTCGCCAATTACCCGTTGCGCAGCACTAATGCGGCATTAAATCCAATCAACCATATGATATCCTATCGTCCCTATAATACGTCATGATTGAGAAAGTAAAGTTATGGCTGCAAGAATTCATAATTTATCGCCACGAAATTTCACTAAATACATTCAGTACCTTTTTCTAAAAATAGCGGTCTGTGAGACCGGTGTTCCCGGTAAGCATGATGAAAACATGTTCCGGGCAAAGGGTTAATCTCTGCTATTGTAAATAGCATGTATACTTAAATTTTACTATAGCTTGAAAAATATTTTAGATGATTAATTTAATTTGTTTCAAAATTATATAAACAAAACTTCTTAGTTCAAACCATTTTTAATTTTAGAATGTATATTCAAGAAATATCAATTGGAAATGATCTAAAAGAGTTATATCTTGAACCTCAAATTAACAGCAATTTTACAATCAATTTTGAACAATAAAAAAATACAATTAAAATTTTAGGGCTTTTTTTTTCTTCAACCCAAATATTAAATTATAGGGATGTGACTGACAAGTAAACAAACAAATAAATAAATATATGTTAAAACTTTATGTGTGTGTGGGGGGGGGGGGAGTCATAAAATAAAATACCAGAATTTGGATGGCGAAAGTATCATTGCAGAAATTATTTTATCTTTAAGAAATTTTATCTTATTTTTAATCAATTAAGAAAAAAAAAAATCACTAACTTGACCATTTATAAGCTTTAATTATGTAAACAGTATATACATAATAAAATTCTGTCTTTGATTTATAAAGCTGAAACTTTATTAAATGTAGGGGAGCACGGGGCACAGTGGACCACCCCTATTTAAATCTATTAATATTCAACTCTTTTACTTCATATGGATACTCATGTATGGCAGCATGGTACTAGTAACTAGTTGTATCTATGCAGACAAAAAAACCACATAGGAAATAGTAAGGTAACCATTTTGAGCATATTTTTTGTTTTGAACTGTTCAAAGTAATTTTTCCACATTGAAGGATTTTAAAATTTCATAAAGATTGAACTAGCAACTATAAATACTATATAGCTGTTAAAGGCAAGATATTGCTGTTTTTAAATTTCTAAAAATTATTAGCATATTTGTAGTCTGTATATTATTTTATTATTATTACAATCTGTCTTACTCTGGCACGGGGCACAGCGGACCACCTTCCAATGTGCATAAAAATATAAATTAGTTTATTACTTATATTAGTTTTAGTTAAATTTATAGATGCAAATATAATGTAAAGTATTAATATCTCAAAATAATAATATCTTAATGTTATGATAAAATAAATAAAAAAAAATTATAAATTTCTGAAAAGAATAAATATTTGAATAGTAATATAATAATTATTGATATCTAAGTTTAATAACTATAGCATTAATAAAAGGAAAAATATCTAATTTAATAAATAGTAGAAAAATTTATTATTATTGTTAGTTTTAGAGATCATATGTGAAAAGCAAAATAAGTAGCATAATACATTTTAGTTGAATTTATTCTACAAATATAATGTAAATTAATTATACCTCAAAATAATAATTAAAAATAATAATAATAATAATAAATATTTGAATAGTAGTATAATATCTTTTAATATTTGAATTAAAAAAAATATATCTGATTTATAAAATATTAATAAAAGAATAAAAAAAAACAAAACAATTATCTATTTCAACTTAATAAATTTTCTTAGTGGGATTTGATTTCTCATTCGTTTATTTTAATTTTTTTTTTTTTTTTTTTTTTTTTTTTTTTCATGAAAATGCCTGAATTATATTTTTTAGACTAGAATAGTATGAGAAATTAATTTTAGAGAAAAAAAGAAAGTAATTTATAATAATTTAATATAAGCAAAGGAGGCTGGTCCACTGTACCGCGGTCATGGGGCACAGTGGTCCACTTTGTAAGTGCTCACAATTTTTTTTTTTTTTTCATTCATAATTTATTGGAGATATTATTATAAAAAAATTAAGAAAGGTCAAGAAGAGCTTAGAGATTGTTTGCTGTTTCTTTTTTTTTTTTTTTTTTTACAAGCTCTTCTGTTTTTTGTGGAAAAAAAAATTGTAAAAGTGGTTCACTGTGTCCCGGTCTCCCCTATATTACAGAACTTAAAATAAATATTAATAAAGCTTAAATCAGTTAAAAATAAATAAATAATAATAATAATAAATAAATAAATAAATAAATAAAAACTCATCATTTTTCATAGTAATATATAATTGATAAATCTGAGACATGTTTATAAAATTTCTTGGAAACATTGTGAATAAATACATTTTATTTTAAATAGCAGTTCAGTGGTAAGTTTCCTTTTCAGTAACTCTGTTGAACATTTTTGAAGAGAGGGATTTCTTTCGTGTTTTCTAAAAATATTTAGTAAGAGGAGTGCAAATATTCTTTGAGAGTAACCTAGTCTTTCGTCTCCGACAAAACATGTACGCGGCGACATTGTATTAGATTCAAAAGAAAAAAGCGTGAGAATCTACTATAAAATACTATTAGAACATTACATAGCTTTGCGCGGGTGCAAGACAGCAAGACCACCCAGACAGAGCCACAGGAGATGTACTACACCCCACAGCCCTGAGGCAGTGTGGCCGCCCACTCATAAAAGTACCAGACATTTCCTTTCGCTGATAAAGACCGATACTAATCAGAGTCAGAGAAAGGATCTGCTCTGCTTTCACAGGACTATTGCCGAGTCACATGTCCATAGAGTCCCTTTTTTTCTTTAAAAATAATGAGATTCCTGTTATTTGCGAAAGTAATTCTTTAATTGATGAAAATAATCTTTATTTTATAACTTTTGCATTGAAAGATAGCATCTTTAAAAATTAAAACCTTTAGACGAGGATTACAGGTTTAACACATATTACACATAGATTAAATAGAATAATAGTATAGTTTTAAATGTCTATTTATATTTTTAATACTAAAAATGAAAATGCATTCAAATTATTGAAATAATTTCATGTCGGAGATGTAGATTTTATATCAATGGTTATTTTATTTTCAACACTTTCTGGAAAATGCAAATAATAATAATAATAATAATAAAAAAAAAAAAAAAAAAAACTAGTTGGCATAGGTGGACTCTGCTCAGTTCCCCATCATATTTATGTTCTCATAAATTTCTAGTGCGAGATATATTATAATCATGTTAAAAGAAATGAATTTGACCAAAGCTTGATTCAGTAACCTAACAGAATGAAATCCCCGCCTAATAGGCTATCCACCGTTCACTTCGATATATTTATCTTATTCTAATCTATTAATTTATTTAATGAGGGTCAGTTCCATTGTTTAGTTTTCACGCTACTATTTCCAATGCAATAATCCTCAAAATTCATATTTATAAGAAAAATTTACAATTTCGCTATATTGATAAAATCGTAAATTACGAATAATTTACGAAATTTTCTTATTGGAATATTTGTATTCAAACATGTTCAAACAAATATCATAAATGTAATTTTGAAGTTGTCTAATGTATTTATGATCCTCAAAATGGAAGTTTATGTTCAATTTTTCCTTATTCTGACATGTTAAGTAAATCGTAAATTCCAAATAACTTACGAATTTTTTAAATTGTAAAAACCATAGTCTATGATATTCATGCCAGTATCCTAAATAATATTTAGAAAGTGGTTTGACATCTTTACGATGAAAATATCCCTCAAGATTGACGTTTATGTGAAATTTTGCTCTATTTTGCCATGTTAAGAAATTCGTAAATTTTCAATAACTTACGATTTTTTTTAAATTGGAAAAGCCATAGTCTATGATATTCATGCCAGTATCCTAAATAATATTTGGAAAGTAGTTTGACATCTTTACGATGAAAATATCTCTCAAAATTGACGTTTATGTGAAATTTTGCCCTATACTGCCATGTTAAGAAATTCGTAAACTTCTAATAACTTGCAAAATTTTCAAAGTAGCATATTTATAGTTACTAATGTTCATTCCGGCATCAAAACTGATATTTTAAAACTGGTCTGACATTTTTACAGTAAAAAGTTTCCATTTAATGCCCGTTTAAGTGAATTTTTGTCCTATTCTCCTCCCATGTTAAGAAAATCGTAAATTTCTAATAACTTACGAAGTTTTTTAATTCGAATGTTGCAAATGAATAGGGTTCTTACCAGTGTCGGAAGTAATATTTTAAAACTGATTTGACCTCTCTGCGACAATTTGTTCTTGAGATAGCGTGTACACAGACAAACAAACTAAAGGACTAACACACTAACACACACCCTACAGACAGACACCATACAAATTTTGTCATTTTCGGATTCCTCATACCTGAAAACGTGTAAAAAAGTAAAAAAACCTAGGTCGAAAATTTTCACGATTACCCCACACCTATAGTATGATGTGGAACTAAAAATAAATAAATAAATAAATAAATAAATAAATAAATGAAATAAAAAATAAGAAAAAAATAAATGAAAATAAAAAAAAATAATCCTCCTGGATAGGGCATTTAAGTCTTCAATAGTACCAGGTGACCAGCGGAATTTATATTTCTTCTTATGAAAGGACTGGCTTAGAGTCCTGCGTGGTTCGAGTAAACTTGACTCGCAGCCGACCCGACCTGCAAAATGACTTTTGACCTTCAACCCGAAATGAATCTGCAGCTTCTGACCCGCCATATTGTTAAAATTGTGTTAGATAATAAGCTAAATAAAAGTGATTTTACACAAACTACAATTATATTATTGAAGAAATCTTTCAGAAAATTCAATATTGCATAAAAATATTACAACAATGTATTAAAATTTATATTTAAAAAATCCACTGTTCCAAGTATTTTGACAGTAAAATAAGGAAGCAAATATAGGTTGAAAAAAAAAAAGTTTTCCATATTTTAAACGTTAAGTATTAATATTTAGGTAAATGTAGTTAAATTCGAGTTATCAGTCATGTCTTTAAATTACTAGGAAGGAAGGCAATGTCATCCAATCTCTTCATTTAAAAGTTTAGATTCATAAGTGAAGCATAAGACAATCTTCGAAGAAAACATTTTGAGAATAAATATTATTGCAAATTTTACCTGCACCTGACCAGCAAAGCAGGTAATAAGCGATTATACCCGACCCGACGCGTTTCTCTCTTGTGAGAAATGCGTTCATTCTTGTGATTAAAAGGGTAGAAAGTATTGCTACCAAGAATATAAAAAAATTTCACAGAGGAATAAAATCCATATGAGTTTGAGTTGCTTTTCCCGCTGAAATTCATGAGAAAATGAACTTTGCCTAGCTCAAATTTACAATCTAAAAAACGAGCAAAATTCAGCTCAAAACTGAAAAAGTTTTAATTAAACTCATGAACGCGGTCCTGCACAATACTGATTTAAAACAACGGAACCTCTAAATGATAGAATTTGTCTCCTATTAATAAGTTCTCATGCGCATAAACTAACGTATTGAAAATTTGAGAATAAAAAACCATGCAAAAACAGTGGGAACACTATTCAGAAGTGTTTGCTAAATAAATTTTTACTACAATTAAATTAATAAGTTATAATTAAGAATTGTCAGTTAATAAGTTTAATTAAGCATAAAATTAAAAATAATTTTCATGGTAATTGGTAATTTTAGAAAAAAAAAGGGAAATTACCTATGAAAGTGTTCAAAGAAGATAAGATCTATTAAAAAAAAAAAAAAAAAAAAAAGGTACGTAAAAATGAACTTTTAGTGAACTTCGCTCGTTTTCAAAAATGAACTTGAACTGAACGCGTTCATTTCTTTCAGACATGAGTTTGAGCGCGAACTAACTCGTTTTTTACACGATGAACTTGAGTTTGAACTAGTTCGTTTTTTTCGTGAACTTGCACAACACTGATCAAAACCCCAGTATCCGTGTACTCGAATTCCACACCTAAAAGCTTACGAGTGGTACCCAAAATTTTTAAGTCAAATTTAGACTGTAAAAGGTCTAAAATGTTATTTGCCTGCGATTCAGTCCTGGAAAAAATAACTATGTCATCTACATAAACCAATAAAACGGAAAAATCAGAATATGAATATGCACAATTACAATTTTCAAATTTATTAAAACCAAGTTCCAACAATACTTTATTTAACTCATAAAACCATAACCTACCAGATTGATGCAGCCCGTACAATGCTCTGTCCAATTTACACACCCAATCTTCTTTGCCTTTTTCAGCAAATCCAGTTGGTTGATTCATGTAAATTTCCTCGTTTAGAGGAGCGTATAAGTAAGCGCATTTTACGTCACATTGTACGTTAAACCACCCGCAGTATGAGACCAGCAAAGAAAAGAAAAACCTTACAACAGAAAAATTTATGACAGGTGAGAATGTTTCATCATATGATTCTCCGTGGACCTGGTTGAAACCTTGCGCGACCAACCTTGCCTTATACCTAACTATGGTACCAGACTCATCACGCTTGACTGTATAAACCCAGCGGTTTCCTAACACAGATTTATTCACAGGAAGTTTCACAAGATGCCAAACACCTCTAGTAGTCATACAATTCAATTCTTCAAGCATAGCCTCATGCCACTTATCAAACTGTTTAGATTTTTGAGCCTGTTTATACGTTCGCGGGACCACCACATCTAGTCAGCTAGTTGTGCTGGACGCGGAAGGTATAACGCTAGGGTTAACAACACCAGAAAAAGTATTAAATTTAGAAAAATCAAAGTCATTAGAATTAAAAATTAAACCATTATCATTACAAAATTTCTCGACTTCCTTTGGAGTGCGTTGACATGACCTCTTGCCTTCACCGTCAGGGTAATAGTAAATGTCGATCTTCTTTCCCTTAGGCCTAGGCACAACCTTTCTGTACCAGATCGGATTAGTCTTCCAGCTGGGAGACGAAGCTTGAGGAGAAACTGGAGTGACAGGAGAAGCAGGAGTGGCAGGGAGGACGGTTGGAACAACATCTTCAGTCTCGCTGGGCAAGACACCAGAGGGTCCAGGCTCCGGATCAGTATGACACCGGTCAACGGTCCATGGCTGCTCCTCTGGGACAAGCACCAACTCAAAAGAAGAGTCGCCCATCACCGCTCCACTGCGTGACACATCACTGCTCTCAACAAAAGAAACATTTATCGTCTCAACAACCTTCTTGTCCTCTTCCAACCAGATCCTGTATCCACGGGTACGTAAGGCATATCCAACAAGGACACCACGTTTGGATTTAGCATCTAACTTGTTCTTGCGCCTGACCTTAGGAACCCCGACATAAGCTAAAGTGCCAAATGGCCTTAAATGTCTTACTGAAGGCTTATTACCAGAATAGAGTTCAATAGGTGTTTTAGAATTTTTACCATGACAAATCCTGTTCCATGTATATGTAAAATGCATACATGCTTCAGGCCAAAAATCGTCAGACAAGCCACTAGATTTAAGCATTGCCCGAACACAATTCATTATTGTCTGGTTAAATCTTTCACAAACCCCATTTTCCTCTGGTGTATAGGCATTAGTCAACTCATGTTTTACTCCATTTTCTCTACAAAAAGCCTTAAACAGTTCATTCTCAAACTCTCTGCCATTATCCGTTCTCAAAGCTTTCAACTTGGTCCCTAGAAATCTTTCTGCTCGTAAAACGTGTCTTTTAAAGACTTCGAAACACATAGATTTCTCCTGGAGAGGATAAACAGAAGTTTTACCTGAAAAATCGTCTATAATAGACACAAAAAAACGTTCACCCTTCTTTCCAGAAATTTTAACAGGACCCCAAGTATCAAGGAAAATTCTATCTAATGGCTTTTTAGATGAAGAAGAACTAAGAGGCTTGAAAGAGACACGATTTTGCTTACTCAAATGACAGGGATCACAAAAAAAATTAACAGATTTTAAATGAGGAAGACCTTTAACTGCAGAATTACGAATAGTATTATAAATTAAATCAGGACTAATGTGATCAAAACGCAAGTGCCATGTGTCTATATCTTTAATATTGGCAGTTTTAATTACTGGTGAAGCTGAAATTTCAGCATTAAAATTTAGATCAACATTAGTTTTGGAATTCTGCCCCCCATTCATTTTAACATTATGATTATTTCTTATGATTTTTGGAAAAGTATAATAAATCCCGTCATAGAGCTTAGCAGAAAAAAGAAACTTGCCATATTTATCGACCACATTTAGTTTACCAGCCTTTCCAGTAAATTTAGCACCACCCTGGTCGAATCTAGAACCGCTTAACAAATTTTTTCTTAAATTTGGTGAGAAAAGGACATTCCAAAGTTTTATAATAGTACCATTAAAATCTAATTCAACTTCCCCCTTTCCAGTAATGGGGAAAGTAACCCCGTCAACAGCCACGTGCAACTCATCACCAGAAATTTCGGTGAAATTACAAAAAGCAGATTTATTTTTGCAGAAGTGGTGAGAGGCGGCGGTGTCAAAAGCCCAGCTGCCTTCTCTATTAAAACCACTTAAATTAGCTTCAGCAATATAATTCTGAGCTTTAAAAGCTTTATTTTTACGGGGGGGAGTTTTATCACGTTTTGGCTGTTGAGCGGAGTCACCTTTTTTTACAAAATTACCTTTAAATGTATTATCCCTAACAGATTTATCATTACTTAACTTTACCCGACAATCTTTACTAATATGACCCTTTTTTCCACATCGCCAGCAAGTAAAAACAGGCCTTTTCTTAAATTTGACACTCTGGGCTTCAATATTACAATCAACCCTAGATTTGTCAATATTCCTGAGCTGGAGACGAGTCTCCTCAGCACACAATTCAGTTACAATATTTTTAAAAATAAAGTCTTTATCAGGCCACCTTAAAATTTGCTGGACGATTTGGTCAAACTTATCGGGCAAAAAACGTAAAATCTGAAAACACAGATACTCGTCATTTATAGGTTTACCAATAGATTTTAATTGATCAGATATTTTTGAAATTTTTGCGGCATAAATTGCCATAGACTCGCCAGGGTCAAAAAAACAAGACATTAATTCAGAATATAACTTCATATGGTGACTTCTACTGTCTGGTTGGAAATTGACTTTGAGGATTTCCCAAGCTTTAGCGGGATCATCACATTCGCTAATTAAACTCCGATATTCTGGTTCGATATTTAAATAGATTAAGGACATAGCAGCATTCTGCCTTCTCTTAAAATCATTTATAGATTCAACAGTGACAGTATCACTTTTTACAGGTTGCTCTTCGATACCAGTTACGATATCGTAGGCATTTTTTTCCATTAAAAGGAACTTGATGTCGCATTTCCAACCAGAGTAATTATGAGAATTAAGTTTAACTATTTGAGGTACTAAATTATACGCCATGATTAACCAATTTAAATATATCACAAAAGAAACAAATTGAATCCACTGAGTCTACAAAAAAACTAGTCAAAAAGAACTTTATTTAAACTGGGCCCATAATCCAGATGTTAGACATTTTAAGGTCTATCTTAAACAAACTTATATTAAGCAGAAAAAACTGCAATAGAATTATTTTAGAAAATTTCAATTTGACTAGTATGTAAAAGTTTCAGACTCAGTAAAGACAAAAATATTTTTAAACAAAAATTAATTTATTCATGGAAATATAATAGATTAGGAAAAAACAATTATAACAATTATTAAGAAACAATTTAATATAAATATATATATATAACAAAATTTTCAAATTCAATATAACAAAATTAATTCTCAACATCAATTCAAAATCATATTACCTCTCCAATCACATATTTGGGTTACTTGATAATACATGGAAGAAAAACGAAGTCTTTTCAAGTTCTTTTACATGGTCTACGCATGACCAATGTGGAAGATGGAACAAACAACATCACTTCACACCAGCACAAGCATTTTTACCAGAAGAACGATCAGATACATATACTGTAACACCGAAACCATATTGAAGAAAAACAGATTAAACATTAGTTGAAAATCAAAAACTCTGCACAAGAATTTCCGAAGATCGCGGTCGCCAAATGACCAGCGAATACCATTGGAAAAAATAAAGTTCAGCTAAACTATACCACACTTCATGGTCACCAAATGACCAATGAATAGAGCGTGTAAATTACTTGAAGATCGCGGTCGCCAAATGACCAGCGAATGCCATTGAAAATTAAAGTCAGCTAAACTATACTACACTTCATGGTCGCCAAATGACCAATGAATGGAACGTGTAAATTACTTGGTTTGAACTTAATTTTAGTAGAAGATCAAAGTCAACTCGTGGTCGCCAAATGACCAACGATCTCGATAAATCATTAAAGTTCAAAAAGCAAATTTAGCATAAAAAGTCCTCAAATAAACTAATCATTTAAACTTCTGAAGAAACTATTGCATCTCAAAAAAAACTCAAACTTGAACGATTGTAAACATATATTAACATTATAAAACTATCAAACTTAACAGCAACAATTTAACATTCGATTTACCTAAATATTTAAATATGAGTTCATCGTACAGAACATAACTATTCCAAAAGAACAGCCGCCCGCAGCTATTCAAACCGGGACTCCAAGCCAAGGCTAGCAGGAGCACACTAGAACTGAACTCAGCTGAAACTGAAGTATCTCCCAAACATCACGGCCTTATATTCTATCCAAACAAACCGATCTGCATAACAACGTTGACCGCCGCGCCACGACATCCGGTGGTGAAAATTGAAACATAATAAAAAAATGACAATTTCCAAGAAGTGGCAACAGCCCAAACAAGAAAGATTATGCAGATGAGAAATGGCAACGCCGATATAGTAAACAAAGTAACGATCACGGAGTAATATTAATAGGAGTTGAAGGTCCAATGGGAGAAAGCTACGAAACTGTGATCTAAATTTTTGGTAAATATTGAGGGCGCCACTTGTCATTCCTCCCTACTTCGGCGCGGATATACTGTTGTTTTCAATAGAATTTTGCTGAAGTACATTTAAAATTTTTTATTTTAAGCAATTTAATTTCTTTGTAAGTTCTTAAAACTGCATAATTCAGATGTTTCAAATAAATGCTTCGTTCCTAGAGTTAAAACAGGCTATGATAGTGATAAGAAAAACAAAAAAAAGCCCTAGAAGAAAAATAAAGTCCGAATTCGTGTTTTCTGCACCTAAAGTAAGTTTTTTTTTTTTCTTTACAAAATTTCATCCATTCTCCTTCCTCCCAATTGTCTGTTTTAGCTAGCTTCGGTTCATAAGAATCGTCCTTTTTTAAAAGCTTTCTTTCAAAGTAAAATTAGTATAAAATGGCTCTTAAAAAAAACATGTTGGTTAGAATACTCAGTTTAATGAAATTTACTTTCAATCGAAATTTTTTCAGCTTGATATTATTTTTAAAAAAATAATTAAAACGAGACATTTCCCCATTGAATAACATTGCGGAAGCTGGAGAGAAGGAAGGATTGCACGCTGGCGCCATCTGTAAACATTAGAAAACAACATCACAAAATTTCAGCGTTACCTTCTTCTCCTGTCTTTTTACTCCGTGGTAACGATGTTTGAAAAGAATAGATGCAAAGTAAATTTTAAATATCAAAAAGGATTTAATAAATAAAGGTAAGTTTAAATATATATTTTTAAGATAAAACAATAAGTAAATTCAAATATTTCTTAATTTTAATATGAGGACATTGATATGGATATCAAAGTCCATTATTCGGCCCAGGCCGAATAATTTTGTAAGAAATGTTTTTATTTATATTTACACTATAAATAAAAACATTATATTACACAATAAAATTTTTTAATTTTAGAATTTATATTTGTCATGTATTGTGAAAATTTTATTTGAAATTAACTAATATCCTCCCCCCCCCCCCAAAAAAAAAAAAAAAAATCTTTCATACCTTGAATAAATTTTAATGTAAGGATCATGTAAAAACTTTTATACTATATCAATAAGTGCAAAACATATATCTGTAGTAAGCTAACATAATCTGTTAAATTTAAAATTAATGTATTCAAAATTGTCCCAACTGAACCATACAAGCAAATTCTGATTTTTGTCAAAGCATAATGAAAAATTTAATATTTATCTTTCATTATTTAATAATAATAAAAGAAAATCCTTCCAGTTATATTTTTAATTATTTGGGGCGGGACAAAAAATTAGAAATTGAGTTAGACCATTTAAATTTGTTATACATAGGTTTTGGGAGCCTAAAACTCGAATGAGGATATTTTCGAAAGTGTAAAATTATTAGGAGGTGGGGGGCAGGAAGACAAAAAATTAGAAATTGAGTTAGACTGTTCAAAATTGGTATGTATAGGTTTTGGGGGCCTAAGAGTCGAATGAGGATATTTTAGAAAGTGTAAAATTATTAGGGAGCAGGAGGGGGGCAAAAACATAGAAATTGAGTTAGACCATTCAAAACTGGTATATATAGGTTTTGGGGCCTACAAGTTGAATGAGGATATTTTCGGAAGTGCTACATTATTAAGGGGAGGCGGAAAAAGGGACTAGGGAATAAAAAAAAATAGAAATTGAGTTAGACTGTTCAAAATTGGTATATGTAGGTTAATTAGGAGGGGCAGGAAAGTTGGGGAATAAATATGCCTATCCCTTAACCTGCATGCACAGTGCGCACGGGTCTACGCTGCCGACGGCAGTGGGGACCCGGTGTAAGTTTTTACTCGATCAAGTTTTTTTTTTTTTTTTTTCTTTTATATGGAATTTTGAGAATTCATTCATTATAGTGATTCGTTTAAAAATAGTGACCCGCTAGCTGGCGAAGATCACTAGTATCTATTAAAATATGACTAGATAATACCTCATAAGAAACTTGCAAAGAATTATTATTATTGAGGCAATTTTTAAGCCGAACATAGCCGAATATTTTTTTCAGAATCAAATAATGGTTTTAAAAATTTGTATAAAAATAACTTTTTAAAAAGAAAATAATACATTTTAGTTATGAAATGTACAAGAATTGTGCATATAGTGCATACTATACTATGTTTTTAGACAAAAATGAGTTCATTATTCGGCGGCCGAATAGGCCGAATATTCGGCTATAATTTGGCCGATTAATTGGTATTCGGTTATTCGGCCAAACCATTGTTCGTTGCATCTCTATTCTGCACATTAGATTTTGAGATAATCAAAATCTAATGTGCAGATCCACACCATTTTTTCATTACTCTTGTTTAAATTTATGTGAATATTGGTCAATAGGGGCTGCTGCTATGTTATAATTTTCTTTGTTTCTAAAAAGCTTTACCTCAAATTTTAATGTACACAATTACATCCTCCCCCCCCCTACTCTTG